>VZQC01014891.1:2635978-2957759 GCA_009823505.1 Rhizomys pruinosus
AAAAAAAAAAACAAAAAAAAAAGAAGTTGAATCCAACTTTTTTTTTTTTTGTCTTTTCGAGACAGGGTCTCCCTATAGCCCCAGCTGTCCTGGAACTCACTCTGTATACCAGGTTGGCCTTGAACTCACAAAGATCCGCCTGCCTCTGCCTCCCAAGTGCTAGGATTAAAGGCATGCGCCACCACGCCCGGCTTCTGAAGCTTCTTAAAATATAGCAGTGCTTTGCTCCATCCAGCATTCTATCCCTTCCTTCCCCTCTGGTTTTTGGAGTTTACATATCTCCTTTTGGGGAGGGATCTTTTTTTGAGATAGGATCTCCCTGTAGTCCCAGTTGGCCTGGAACTCACTATGTAATTCAGGCTGGCCTTGAACTTACAAAGATCCACCTGCCTCTGCCTCCTGGCATAGCTCCATATCTCTAAAAATGTCTATACTGATGGCCCTTATTTTATTTAATTTTTTTTTTGAGCTGGCCTAGAACTCCCTGTGTAGACCAGGCTGACTTCAAACCCACAGAGATCTGCCTGCCTCTGCCTCCCAAGTCCTGGTATTAAAGGCATGCACTACCATACGCGGTTTACTGAAGATTTTTTTAATAATCAATCGAGACATTACCTTTCGACTTCTTATTTGGTAGGTGTAGATTTAATTCTCTGATTACCCCTGTGGGTTAAAGTTGCAGTGACAGGCTGGGGAGATGACTCAGTCAGTTTACCTTGCAAACATGAGGACCTGAGTTTGATTCCCAGAACCCACATGAAAAAGCCATGAGTAGTAACATACACCTGCAGCCCTCTGGGGAAGCAGAGGTGGCAGTTTCCTGGGGCCTCTGGCCAGGAGCCTAGCCTGCCTGGCAAGCTCCAGGCCAAAGACAGCTTGCTTCAAGGAAAATTGGAAGGCACCCGGGGAACAGCACCTGACGCTGTCCTAAGGCTCCTATGCGTGTGCACGCAGACATCCGCATGCACTCTCCCCTCCCCGGGTAAAAATAATGGTTAAATAAACATTTGACATTTCTATGTCATATGCCTACTTGGCATTATCACAGCTAAGCACTTTTTGAACTATGGTCATATCTTCTACTTTGAGGGTTTCCTAAAGCTAATAAAAACCTTTTTCTTTTTTCTTTTTTGGTGCTGGGGACTGAAGCCATGGCTTGTCCACAAGGACAAGCGCTCTACACTGTGGCACACCCCCAGCCCTCACCTTGTTATTTTTAACTTCTGGGGTTTCTTGGTAACTACTGCTAATTTCCCTGAAACCTTTCAATGTCTTCAACTACATCAGTGTTTTCCGTGGAGGCCACATTCCTAGTGGCTGGTTTCTACCTTTTTTTGGGGGGGGGGGCTGTTTACTCCTCTTGATGCTACAGGGTCCCTGTCCTGGAACCTTCCTTGCCACACTGGCTGTCACCTCCTTCCCCTGGTCCCTGTTTTCCTGGATCATGGATCATGTGTATTTCTTCTCTTCAGCTTTGGTGACGTATGGGGTGTGGTGATGACCAGCCCTAGCCACACCAGTGTCCTCACCTTCTGTTTTCCAGTTGGGGCTGGTTGACCTTATGTGCACCAGATGCCCTGGGATCGACCTTCACAACCACCCTGAAGGTCTCTTCTCTCCGATCCTATGTTGGCCTTCCTGTCTTCTAAGCCAGTCTTTCTTGGGTTCCCTCCTCACTTTGTGGGAATGCATCTGTGTTTGTTCCCACTGCTTTACAGGTGCCTTAAACTAGGCAATGCATAAGGGAGAGAATTCTGTTTCCCAGAAAGTCAAGGTCAAGGAGCTGGAGCTGGAGAGCCTGGTCAGAACTTCCTTTCTGCTTCCAGAAGGGCCTTCTTGCCACATCTTCAGAGGGAGGAAGGGATGTACACTGTCACCCCAGTGGGATGACAAAAGTGACTAGCTAGCTGCACATGGTGAGGTACACTTTTTTTTTTTTATTAATTTTTTATTTATTTCTGTATGTGTACGAATGTATTGTCTGCATGCAAGTCTGTGCACCCGTGTCGTGCAATGCCGCGGAGGTCAGAAGTGGGCGTCGGATTCCCCTGGAGCTGGAGTTCTCTCTGAAGTTGGAGTTTCAGACGGTTCTCAGCCGCCATGTGGGCGCTGGGGATCGAACCCGGGTCCTCTGCAAGAGCGGTCGGCGCTCTTAACCGCTAGGCCATCTCTCCAGCCCGAGGTACACCTTTAATCCTATATTGGAAGCAGAGGCAGGAAGATCTCCATGAGTTTGAGGCAAGCCTGGTCTACATAGAGAGTTCCAGGGCAGCTGGAGATATAGAAAGAGCCTCTCTCAAAAATAGGGGGATGATGGAGATGGCTCAGTGGTTAGGAGCACTGGATGCTCTTGTGGACCTGGGTTTGGTTCCCAGCACTCACATGGCAGCTAACAACTGCCCATAACTCCAGTTCCAGGGCACCTTTCACCCTCTTCTGGCATTGCATGCACCAGTACACTTGCACTCATACACTTAAAATATAAATAAATCAAAACAGAGCAACTAGCTATTGCCTTCAACTTCATTGATAAGATCATGAACCTCACTCCTGAGCACTGCACTCTCATCTTCTAAACATTTCCTAAAGGTACACCTTTTTTAGGGGGGGGTCTTTTTGAGACAGGGTCTCCCTGTAGCTCTGGCTGTCCTGGAACTCACTTTGTAGACCTTTGTAGACCAGGCTGGCCTTGAACTCACAGAGATCCGCCTGCCTCTGCCTCCCAAGTGCTAAGATTAAATGTGTGCAGCACCACACCATGCAAGGTGCTACCTTTTTTAAAAAAGTTTTGAACCACCACACCTTTAATACCAGCACTCAGGAGGCAGAGGCAGGTGGATCTCTGTGAGTTCAAGGCCAGCCTGGTCTACATAGGGAGTTCCAGGCTAGCTGGGTCTATAGGGAGACCCTGTCTCAAAAAGACCAAAAAAAGTTTTTGAGATAGTCATTTATTTTATTACTACACAAGGGTGATGTGATGTGTATGAGTTCACTCTGGATCTTTTTTTTTTTAATTTTATTTATTTTTGAATGTGTATGAATGTACTGTTGCATGTACGTTTGTGCACCCGTGTCGTGCAATGCCGCAGAGGTCAGAAGAGGGTCTCGGATTCCCCTGGAACTAGAGTTCTCCTGGAATTGGAGTCACAGACGGTTCTCAGCCGCCATGTGGGCGCTGGGGATCGAACCCTGGTCCTCTGCAAGAGCAGTCGGTGCTCTTAACCGCTAGGCTATCTCTCCAGCCCCTCACTCTGGATCTTTTGCTTTATCACATAACACTCTGCCAGGCTTTTCTCCTCCTCCTCCTCCCCCTCCCCCTCCTCCTCCCTCCTTCTCCTCCTCCCCCTCCTCTTCTTCTCCTCCTCTCCTCCTCCTCCTCCTCCTCCTCCTCCTCCTCCTCCTTCTTCTTCCTGGGTTTGGTTTCTTTCTGTTAAGAGAGGCCTTCTGGGTTGATAATCTTTGGTTGTCTGCTTACAGTTAAGATCTCCTGTAGGAGGCTGGCAAGATGGCTCAGCAGGTAAAGCCACTTGCTGCCAAGGCTGATAACGTGAATTCATGTGCCTAGAACCTACATGGTTGAAGAAGAGACCTGACTCCTTCAAGTTGTCTTCTAACCTCCACAGTGTGCAAAGGGTACACATCACACATGTGCACGTACACACACAAACTCAAACACACACACATACACACACACACAGAGTATAAACAAATAAAAGTAATAGAAATAGTTTTTTTTCATGCACCACCATGCCTGGTGTAAAGACGGTTCTTAGCAGCCATGTGGGTGCTGGGAATCGAACCTAGGTCCTCTGCAAAAGCAGTCAGTGCTCTTAACCGCTGAGCCATCTCTCCAGCCCCAGAAATAGTTTTAAAATAAAAAAAATAAAGAATTTGAAGGGCAGAAAAAGTAGTCTGGAAAATCCAAGTCCAGGATAGATTACATAGCAAGACACCATGTCAAAAAAAAAAAAAATTGACAGGAGCTGGGAACAGCGGAAACAGCAGGCTTAGGAAGTCAAGGCTGTCGTTCACGCTCTAGCAGATCTGAAATTAGCCTAGGCTACATGAGACCCTGCAAAGAAGCCAAACAAAAATCGATGGCCTCCTGCACATGATGACTGAGCTTTACCATATGGTGCTCTGGGCTGGATATCAATGGGTGACACTAGTCCTGGGTCTCTTTCTCAGGCTGGCCAGAGTCCCAAAGAGGGTTATTTGGAGGGTAAGGGCCAGGCTGCCGAGTGAGACGAGAGGTTAGGGGAGGAGGTCTCAGTGTTTGGCATCACAGGACTGCTAAATTCACTTGGGCAGCCACTGGACCAGAGAACAATGTCCAGTCTTCTGCAGGACTGGGAAAGGGTGACTGCCCAGGGATCTGATTGCTTCTCGATTCGCTCCATGCTTAGACTTTACCAGCCTGGCAGAAGACTGCAGCTGCCGAACCCTGGCGTTCTGCTTCCAAGCTCTGTCCGTTAGCAAGAACAGTCTGTTGATACTCATCCCGTAATGACAGATTTATCGAACTGTTTCATGCAGCTCTTAGGACTTTTGTTTAAATATTTTATTAGGTATCTATTAATTTAGAATCGTAATATAAATTCCACTTTTATTTTTTAATTTATTTTTGTATTCTTTGACAGTTTTACTCATGTGTACCATGAATTTTAGTCATCTTTGTCCCATTCTCCTCTCACCCCCCTCCCTCTCCTGCTGGAACCCCCCCCCCCATCTTCCCAACAAGATTCCCTCCAATTTTCATGTCTTGTTCTCTGTGTGTGACACACTGAGTTTAATTAGGGTTTCTTGCATGGTCACTGGTTTGGGGTTACTTACCGGAGCATGGGCACTTATGAAGAAAATGACCCACCCTCCCTCAGTGGCCATTAGCTCCCAGTAGATGATCTGGGAAGGTGAGGCTTCATCAGCACCTCCACTATCATGGTGAAATGCTGATGGGCCAATCTTGTGGCGGCAACCACAGCTGTAGCTGGTTCACAAACGCAATGGTCATGTCATGGCTAAAGGACACTGTTTCCTGTCAGCCCCTGCCCCGGTTCTCACACTTTTTCCTCCCCTTCTTCCATGACGTTCCCTGAGCCTTAGGGTGGGGGAGGGGATGATACAGACATCCCATTGGGGACAATTTTCTTAATATTATCATTTTATTAATAATTACACAGTTGCCGGGCATGGTGGTGCATGCCTTTAATCCTAGCACTTGGGAGGCAGAGGCAGGTGGATCTCTGTGAGTTCAAGGCCAGCCTGGTCTACAGAGTGAGTTCCCGGACAGCTGGAACTAAAGGGAGACCCTGTCTCAAAAAATACCAAAAAAAAAATAATAATAATAATTACACAGTACCCAACTCCACCCTAAGATATGCTTTCATATTAAAAGTTCAGTTATTAATATAGGTATACCACAGGCCGGAGCTATAACTCAAAGGTTAAGAGCACTGGCTGCTCTTGCAGAGGACCCATGTTGGGTTCTCAGCACCCACATGGTGGTTAACAACTGTCTGAAACTTCACTTCCAGGGGATATGACACCCTCTTCTGGTCTCCATGGGTATTGCATGCATGTACATGGTGCCCATACACACATGCAGGCAAAACACCCATACATATTACATAAAAATAAATCTTAAAAAATTTAAAATATATAAATATACCAGGCCAGCAAGATGGTTCAGTGGGTAAAGATACTTGCTGCCAGGCCTGACAACCCAAGTTTGATCTCCGGAACCCACACCTTGGAAGGAGAGAACCAACTCCCACAAGTCTTCTGACCTCCAAGTGTGTGCCATAGCATGCCACAACCCCACATGCATACACATACCTTCACACACAAATAAATAAATGTAACAATAATCCCAAGTGAGGCTGAGGCAAAAGGATCTCTGTGAAATTGAGGCCAACCTGATCTACATAGCAAATTCCAGGCCAGCTGGGGCTAACAGGAAGAACTTGTCTCAAAAAGACACCAAAAATTTAATATAGGTACACAACTATTTCATTATTTTTTGTCCTATCTGATAACTTTTTTGTTTTATTTTTATATCCAGATAGTATTTTTCTACATGTTTTAATTGAATTTTTGTGCATTTCATACAATGGATCTTAATCTTATTTAGATAGCCTAAAATGAGTCTTATGTAGCCCATGCTGGCTTGGTCTTAAACCCACTATGTAGCCAAGAGTGACTCTGAAGTCTTGATCTTACTACTTCTTTATTTTTTATGTGTATGAATGTACTGTCTGCATGTAGGTTTGTGCACCCATGTCATGCAATGCTATGGAGGTCAGAAGAGGGTGTTGGATTCCCCTGGAACTGGAGTTAAAGACGGTTCTCAGCTGCCATGTGGATGCTGGGGATTGAACCTGGGTCCTTTGCAAGAGCAGTCGCACTCCTAACCGCTAGGTCATCTCTCCAGCCCCTTGATCTTACTACTTCTGTCTCACACATACTGGTTTACAGGTGCACCCTACCATGCCATGAGGGGAAGTCTCTTCAGTTTTCATTGTGTATTCATGTGCCTGGGTATACTGCTCATGTCCTTTTTTATAATGTGTATATAAGCATTTTGCCTACATGTATGTAAGTGCACTATGCACATGCAATGGTGGTGGAGGCTAGAAGAGGGTGTTGGATCCCCTAGAACTAGAGTTAGGGACATTTTTTTTTTTTTTTGTCTTTTCGAGACAGGGTCTCCCTGTAGCCCCAGCTGTCCTGGAACTCTCTCTGTAGACCAGGCTGGCCTTGAGCTCACAAAGATCAGCCTGCCTCTGCCTCCCAAGTGCTAGGATTAAAGGCGTGCGCCACCACACCCAGCTGAGTTATGGACAATCTTTAGCCACCATGTGGGCACTGGGAACTGAACCTGAGTCCTCTGCAAGAGCAGTCAGTGCTCTGGACCTCTGAGCCCTCTCTCCTGCCCTCTTATATATATTTTAAGAACCGTTTTAGGGGACTGAGGGGATAGCTCAGTGGTAAGGCTACTTGCTGTGCAAGCATGGGGATCTGTGTTCAGATCCACAGAACCCATGTAAAAAGCCTGCTGTGGTCACACGTGCTTGTAACCCCAGAGCTGTGGGAGGCAGAGACAGGAGGATCTCTGGAGCTTGTTGGTCACCAGCCTAGCTCTAGTTTTGGAGATAGAGAGAGGGAGAGACAGAGACAGAGAAAGAGAAAGAGAGACACGTGACATCTTCCTTTGGCCCCCATGTGCACATGAGTATGTGCACACACACATACACTCCTCTGTCTTTCTCTGTGTCTCTATCTCTATCTCCCCAACTCCCTCTTCCCTCACAGACTTCCCCCTGCATTCCATGCAGCAATCTCAGACCTCCTATACAGAGGCCTAAGACATCCCAATCTGTTGGGGTCGCTTCTGTCGCTGCTGTTGTGAGATCACAGGCAAGCTCTGCCATGTCTGCCCTATGACTGGCTGTCTGCAACAGGAAGGTTCCTCCTTGCTCCAAGTCCACCGCATCATGAGGAGTGGGACTGACTCTCCATTGTCCTCTACACCTATAAGAGCCTTTGGTCTGCTTTGTTTTTGAGACAGGATCTCAAGGAGCCCCAGCTGACCTTGAACTGCTCCTCCTGCTTAACGCTTAACCCTTTGTCTTTATGCACTCAGCATACAAAATCCCCTGCGATCTGGGCCTTAATTTCCACGTCAGCCGGACATCTCCCAATAATCCCCTTCCCTCCTTCCCTCCTCAAACTCCTCCCTTGGACATTTTTTTCCAGACCCTAGGTCTGGGTTACGAGTTGCCAGATGAATTTCCAGAGCATCCTGTACTCTAACCTGGGCACGTGTCACATAGTGCTATCGTCTGATGTCTGAACCCCATGTCCTTTCTACCCCTACCTTCTAGTCTATACTTCAGGAATGCAGAAAAACCTCTGCCCTGTTCACTAACATCTCACCACCTGGCCTCAGGCCTCATTACACATTGCCGAGTGACTGAATGACCCTCTAAGCTGTGTTCGCAGTGTTTCATCCGTTCTTGTGAATTCTTGATACATTAAAGATGTTGACACTTTGCCATTGGCTAGACATGTTTCCCCCAGCTTATTTGCCTTCAGTTTTGGTTTTTACCATGAGGTGATGAGAGTAAGGGAGAGAGCCTAGAGAGGCTCCAGTGTGAGTAGAAACACCTTGTGATTCTTTTCTGTCAAGGTCTCTTCCAATACTTCCAAGGTTAGAACATCTCTTTCTCTCACTGGAGATTTCATGAGTAAATGTTCCCTCTACTTGCTGCTGCCGGCATGGCCTTCGTCATTGTACTCTCTGCTTTAAGAGAAAGTTTAACAGTGTCCTTGTCGCCTCTGGAATAAAGTCCTAATTCTTAACTTGGCCTCTGAACTCTAAACCAGAACCCATCTTTGCAGCCTTTTCTGGACAGTACCCCCACTGTGCTCAAGCTCAGGGCAGAAAAAAGGCTCTGCCTCTTTCTGGATATGTCTTCTCTTGTTCCAGTGAACTGCTGGTATCTCTGCCTGAAATGCCCACCCCTACCCCATTTCTAAGTTGATCCTTAAATTTTGCCTTCTCACCTCTTCCTTGAGGTCTGCATTCTCTAAAAGGCGTCAACTGCAACCCTCAGGAGGTCAAGACAGGAGGGTTGTCATGACACAACCAGGTTACAGTGAGTTCGGCCAGCTGGAGCTACGTAATGAGACCTTGTACAAAATCAGGAAACACAGGCTGAGGAGACGGTCAGAGGGCTAAGGGTACTTGCTGCGAAGCCTGATGATGTGAATTCAGTCCCTATGAGCTATATGGTAAAAAGAAAGCACTGACTCCTCAAGTTGTCCTCTGACCGTTACATACACATACACATACACACACACACACACACACACACACACACACACACAGTAAAAAAATAACAAGAATAAACTCAGAAACAGGGCTGAGGATATAGATCAGTTGGGAGAGTGCTTACCTAACATACATGAACCCCTGAGTTTAACCTCCAGCATGAATAAACTGGGCTTGTTGAGACACACCTGCAATCCCAGCTCTTGGGAGGTAAAAGCAGGAGGTTCAAGAGTTCAAGATTATCCTCAGCTCCATAGCTAGTTGGAGGCTAGCCTGGGCTACATAAGATCCTGTCGCAAAAACAAAACTAGGCCTAGAGAGATGGCTTAGGGGTTGAGAGCACTTACTGCTCTTTTAGAGAACTGGGGTTTGGTTCCCAGCACCCACATGGCAGCTGACACTGGTCTGGAACTCCAGTTCTAGGGTGATCCCATACCCTCTTCTGGCCTCTGGGGGCATTGGGTGCACACAGTGCACTTAACATACATGCAGGAAAAAACACTCATACATATAATATAGAAATAAATAAAATAAAATAACAAAAAAGCCTCACCTTACCCTTCCTCCTGGCAAGGTGAGCAGGGCGAGGTGAGGACGTGTGTCAGACACGTGTGGCTTAAAACCCAACAGTCTCTGGTTTGCTATCAGCCAAATCTTTTAACCTTCCTACTGTGTTCACTGTGCTGAAGATGGAATGCAGGGCGTCACCTCAGACCTCTCTCAGTATCTTTAAAACAGGAAGCGAAGCAGACCACATTGGGTAGCTTCGAGGGAGAGCTGAGGGTGTCATCCTAAGCCGGGGCACATCCTGAGCCAGCACTCTCACTGCGTGTCCTGAAGTCCTTCTTGGTGCAAGGGAGTGTCCCCACCCATTCGTGCCTTCTCACAGCTGTGTCTTTCCCTAAAGGTCTGACTGGCTCTCAAAATCCTCCTTCTGGTGGCTGAGCTTTCCCTCTAGGCAGACAGGAGTGAACAAACAGGCTTGGCCTCTGGGAACCAGTCCGGGCGCCTCAGGGATACGAGACTCCTATACCTATTTGGCCTAAAAGAATCCTCTCCTTCCTTTCCCTCCATCTGAGCTCCAACTGTTTCCTCGCTGGAATAAGGCTTCCTAAGGGGCCCACCAGCACCCTGTGCCCCTTACCATCAGCAGCCCCAGTATGACTGTGAGTCAAAGGAAAGCGATATAAGCCTCCCCCATTTTAAGATAGGTAAACTGAGTCTCAAATTAGCATCCCTGTAGTTGAGTCTAGAACTTGTATGTTTTCAAAGCCAGGGGAAAGGGTTTTCTTGTGAGGTCCTGGGGTTCCTGGGGGAATCTGAGGGGGAGCCTGGACCTCAGAACAGATGGTGGGGAGTCCTGGCTCTCAGGGCCCCTCTCCTGGTCCACGAACCTGCTGATGCCGCATTCTCAGGGGTCCTGGTGCTCTGCGTCTGTACGGCTTCGTGAACGCAAAGCACTGCAAGGGAGGGGTTTTATTTTGCCCGTTTCTTTTGAGGAAGAACAAAGATAAAGATGATTGTGTGTCTCCAGGGCTGAGGGTAAAGGTGGGAACTTCCTGGATGGCAAGAAGAGCAAGCTTAGCTACGGGTCACCTGGTTCTAGTTCCATTTCTACACCCAGCCGGCTGTATCCACTGGGACAAACGCGCCTGCCCCTGGAGACCCCAGCCATCCTATGTATAAAATAGAAGAGGCTGGGTGAGACAGAAAGCTCTGTTAGCCGGTTTTAGCATTCTTAGAATTCTCCACGTGCTGTCCCTTTGCCCAGCCCTGCCTGAGCCCAGGCTGTCCCCAGGGCTTGACTTCACCACATTGGCCTGACCAATTCTCTGACACCACACAGCTGGCTCTCCACCCTCCATCCAGCCTTTCCCCAGGATCCTGGCTGAAGTCCACAGTCCAGTGGAGCTGGGTCTGCCTGCAGGCAGTGGTCTCAGTTAGACCTGGGGGCACAGGAATGGGTATCCAGGCCTGGATGTCAACCCCTCAGTCTCTTCTCTCTCACTGGAGCCAGCATCCTCTCCCCTCTGCTGAAATCTGAGCTCAAAGATCCAAGGAGAATTCAGGCTGCAGAACATTCCATCCAGTTGTCCAAACACTGCACAGCTGGCGGAGGGAGGGTCACCCAGAGGCTGCTGTCTTGGACTGTTGTTTTCATGGAAATGTGGGAGACCTTGCTCTGGGGGCAGGTCTTGGGGGGGGGGGGTCAAGCCCTGACTGCCCAGAGAGGCTCACAGGACAGGGATGACAAAGAAGATGTTCCCTTCACAGGCTTATTTGCCCAAGGCCACGCTATGGAACACCAGCCCTTGTTGGAGAAGGTTCTCGTTACCTCAGAGCCTGCCCACCCTGGTGTGCAAAGCTACTAGAGCACAAGCCTTGGGAGCCTCGCCTTGTGACTGGGCTCCATGCTCAGCGGCCGCGGGCAGCACAAGGAGGACAGGCAAGGATGACTCTGAGACAGCGAGCCCCAGACAGAACAACTTTTCACTGCCAGCTGGCCCATTCCCAGATGCCTCTCTAGCCCACTCACCACTGACCATAGATGAATCCCAGATGCCTCTCTAGCCCACTCACCACTGACCTTAGATGAATCTTGGAGTCTCTGTTTCTCCATTTGCAAGGGGGCGGGGGTGTTAGCCTTTTTCTGGCTCCTCATAGATCCCCACCCCTTCCAAGCTGTGTCTAAATTTCCAGAAAGTGGCATGGTTCTTTGTCTGGATCCCCTTCGCTTTTGACTCAGTTTCCCCACTGGGGGGGGTACCCTACCCCAATGCCTTTTGCCCCCTAGTCAGGACAGTTCAAGTCAGGGCGGTGGGAGATGCTGCACCTTTCTACACATGCACATCCTGTTTTCTGTTAATGGTTTCCAGGTGAGGCCCGGGTTGCCCTTCAGAGGAAGGTGGGGGCACTGGAGAATTTAGCAGGGGGACGAGCGAGGAGCAAAAACAGGAAGGGGGTGGGAGCAGGCCATGGAAAATTCACAGCCAGGAAACCCGAGGCCAGCATCTGGCTTGCATTAGGCTAAGCGGGTTTCACAGCTCTGAGCTGCACAGAGATATTGCTATCCTCTGGCCCTCTCAGTGGGGCGTGGTGCTGGTGGGGAGGAAGCAGTGCTCCCAAGAAGGATGCAAAGGCTGACCAGAGAGGACAGCAAAGCAGAGAAGGAGGGAGAGAAAGAGGGTCTCCCTTCTGTCCACACTGGGGCTGGCCCTCCCTGAAGGTTACCATGTCCCATGTCCCCAGTGCCACAGGGAAGAATGATTCTCATTTTAAACACGACAGCACCTAGTCTCAGAGAGCTTAAGTGACTTGCTCAAGGTTTCAGTCAAGAAATGTTTTCTTTTTGAAAAAGACAAAGTGAGGTGGAAGTCTAAGTTAGAAGGACAGTGTGGGGACCGGGGGTGTGGCTTAGTAATATTTACCTAGCATCCAAGGTAGTAGTGTGGCTTAGATTATTTACCTAGCATGCACAAGGCTCTGGGTTCAATCCCCAGCCTGACACTTAACCACCCCCACCACCCTGCAGAGAGAGAGAGACAGACAGAGAGAGAGAGAGAGAGGAGAAGAGAAAGAAGAGAGAGAAAGAGGAGAGAAACACAATGTTCAGAAGGAAAGGGCAGTTGGCCCGGTATGCCTCAGTGGCTGAAAATCCATTTTATGCTTGGGGAAACTGAGGCACAGAAAGGTTAAAGTAGTACTAGAAGGGGCTTGAATCAGGCCTGGGTGAGGCCCAGGCCTGTGTTCCCAGCTGCACTGAATTGTCCCTTGGTGAAGAGGAGTTAAAAGGCTCATGGGCAAACAGCCAGCCAGTTGAATGATAGATAGAACCAGGCTGGACAGGCTCTGCTCAATGTGTCAACCAGGAAGGACAGGGGCAAGCAGTCTCATAGGGTACCTGGTTGAAGCCTAAGGCCTAGGCATGTGAGGAAAGATTTTACCTGACTCCCTCCAACCCCCCAGTTATATAGGCCTTTGCTAGCCCAGAGCCCACAAGCTTAGAAAGGAGGCCTGCGTCTTCTGCTGCCTGCTGAGCCTCAGGAGTTAATAATTAAGGGTTTAAGGAGATAGAGTCCTGTCTGAGAGGCCCTGCCCACTGGCCAGGGCTTCTGCTCCCAAGAGATAGCAAAGGTTAGTGTGAGGCTCTGCCTGGGGTGGGAGCAGGCTCCACTGCTCGCCGGTCTCCACCAGGACTCAGTGGAGGAATGGATGCTTTGGAGGAGCCTAGGCAGTGTCCTGCCCGAGGGTCATGCCCAGTGTTCTTAGCCATGAGCTCAGGCACTGTCCGCTATGCCCCATCAGGTTTGTGTCCTGTCTCTGAGGGGAACTTGGGAGAGGAGCCCTGGAGCACAAACAGGTGAGCTGGGGACCTGGGGTGCTGAAGGAAGGTGGGGGATGAGTCTTGCTACTGTAGGGGTATGTATGTATGGGGGTAGGGGTAGGAAGCTGGCTTTGAACACTGGACTGGTGTTGAACCAGAAGGAACTTGGTTTGCACCCAGAGGGGAGCTCTGATTGTCTTGTCCAACTTAATGGTTAGAGGTAAAATCTGAAGCTCAGAGAGAACAAGACACTTTTCTGGGTCACACAGTGAGCTAAAGATAGACCTAGTTCCTGAATCAGGGACTAGGTCATCCAGGCTGTCTCCTGATTCTGTCTGGATCTGTGGCTAAGAGTAACAAGCCAGGGAGGGAAGAGAGGGGGTGTAGATGGACCGAGACTGAGAGAGGGTATGGACGGTCGGAGACTGAGAGAGGGTGTGGATGGATGGAGACTGAGAGAGGGTGTGGATGGAAGGAGACTGAGAAAGGGTGTGGATGGATGGAGACTGAGAGAGGGTATTGATGGACGGAGACTGAGAGAGGGTGTGGATGGACGGAGACTGACGCTCCTGGGCAGTAGACACATCTTTCATTTCTCCCTCCCCTCCTATCAGGCCAGGTGCCTAGCAGATAATCAGTCTGTGGGCTGGCTACCTGCCAACTGCAGCGCCCAGTGAGACCAGGGGCTTCTGAGTTGTCTTTTTGGAAAAAGGATGTAAGG
Organism: Rhizomys pruinosus; assembly: GCA_009823505.1. Taxonomy (NCBI): domain Eukaryota; kingdom Metazoa; phylum Chordata; class Mammalia; order Rodentia; family Spalacidae; genus Rhizomys; species Rhizomys pruinosus. The sequence continues at coordinate 2,649,857 of VZQC01014891.1, forward strand.
CCACCTTACCTCTGCTAGCTAACTATGTGACGTTTGGCAGGCTCCTTAACCTTCCTGAGCCCAAGACTTTTCAGAGGCACAGCAGGGTTCCCGTGCTGCTGGGAGAGCCCAGTGCACTGCAGGAGTCCACAGAGCCCAGCTGCTTAGATGACAGGTTCTTTTTTGGTTAGTAATTGCATGTCGATGCTCTCAGAGTGGTGACCATACACTTGTCTTTTGAGTAGAGCTGAGCCAACGACTTCTATCTTCTGCTAATCCTGCTGTCAGTTTATCTTTACCCCAGCTTTCAAAGACTTAGAAGGCAAGGACTCGGTCCTGGGCTTTTTTTGTGTCTTTTGCCCCTTCCCCAGAGAGTGACCAGAACAAGGAGAAGGAAAACAGCGTTTGCTCAAGGCTTAGCTGCTGAGGGGTTCAAATCAACAAACATATGTTGACATCTGCTTTGGGCCACACCCTGAGCTGGGCTGGGGCGGGTGGAGGAACACAGCTCCAAGAAGGGGGTGGTCCATGCCCTCCGGAAGCTGAAGTCTGGAAACGAATATCTTATAGCGAGTGAAGGGCACAAGAGGCCCCCGAGCTGAGGGGTTCTGGCATTTAGAAAGGATGCTGTGTCTGGACATGGTGGTGCATGCCTTTAATCCCAGCACTTTAATCCCAGAGGCAGACGCAGGTAGATTTCTGTGAATTCAAGGCCAACCTGGTCTACATGGTGAGTTCCAGACCAGCTGGGGTACAGGGAGACACCGTCTTCACTGTACACAGTGTCCGCCATGGGAAAAGGCATGCATGGATTCCAGCATGGCCTCCACTGACCAAGTTCTTATTCCTTGTCCATGATCTGGGGAAAGGGCACTCTTCTGTTCCCAGAAAGTGACACCATTCGTTGGTAAAGGTGGGACCCTAGGCAAGCAAGAGCCTAGCAGTAGAAGGCCTTGGGAGTATGCCACCCATTCCCCGTTAACCGTCCTGGAATCCCACAAACCAAACATGGCGGCACACACCTGTAGTCACAGATGCTGGGGAGGCTGAGGAGGAAGGATCACTTCAGGCCAGGGGCTGGAGAATAGCTTAGGCATAGCCATACCCCCTTGAGGAGAAGGGGGAGAAGGGGGGGAGGAAGAGGAGAAGAGGGGGAGAAGAGGGGGAGGAGAGGGAGAGGGGAGAAGAGGGGGAGGAGAGGGAGAGGGGAGAAGAGGGGGAGAGGAGGGGGAGAGGAGGGGGAGAGGAGGGGGAGAGGAGGGGCTCCAGGCTGCAGAACTTTCCCTCTGGGTCTCCAGCCCTTGCGTGGCTCTTAGACCTGAATGAATGAATGTGTAAGTGAGTGAGATGCACTTCCTTGAAAGCCCAGAAGTGCTGCAGACCCTGCAGAGGGGCTGGTGCCTAGAACTGAAGAAGAGTTTGTCTGTGCTAGAGACTCCCCTCATTGGATTCTGCTCTTGGGCTGAAACTGAGGTCAATGGACAGGGTCAGAGAGACTAAGGGACAGGCGACTGGGGTCAAGGATTCAAGGGGAGGAGGTTTTTGTTTTATGTTTTTTGTTTTTTCTTTTTGAGACAGGGTCTCCCTGTGGCCCCAGCTGTCCTGGAACTCACTATGCAGACCAGGCTGGCCTTGAACTCACAGAGATCCACTTCCCAAATGGTGGGATTAAAGGCATGTGCCACCATGCCTGGCTCAAGGGGAGGTTTTTATAGTTTTCTTTAAGCACCTTGGACAGACAGGTGCTTGTGAGAGGGGTGGGATATTCTCCAGAGGGTAGGATAGCTGGAAAGTCAGGGATGAGGAAGGTGTGTTTGGAGGCACAGGGAAGGTCCCTGGAAGAGATGGATTTCCTTTGAGGTCTCTGGCACTGTAGACCTGAGCTGATTTGAGCCAAAGGTAGACAACTTTCTCTGGATAAAGGCTTGTTTGGGAGTCTGCCCCGCCCCCCTCCCACCAACCCAAATGAAACCGGGACGGACGGATGGCTAGAGTACCAAGTGAGTGATAGAAGAGTGTTTGCCGTCTTGGCTTTGCGTGACACTGTGCAGGAGAATCAGAGCTGAGACCCTCGCGAGCCATTGTAGGTTCTCAAAGAAGGGTGGCGGAGGGTGGACGAGGGGAAGGGCAGCTCTGACTGCAGATGATGGGGACCATTCCTCCCCTTGCTCCTCCGCTCACCGTCCAGCCAGGATAAGGGCTGGGCCATCCCGGGAGCCCGCACCCGCTGGGGCCAGCGGAGAGGAGGGGCCGGGCACGTGGCTTCGGGCCTCCCCCTCGGGCACGTGACCCGCCCTGGGCAGAGGCGGGGCGGGGCAGGGAGGAGCTGTGAACCCCGGGCGGCCAGACAGACAGACTGGCTGTAGAGCGGGTTGACAGGCGGCGGGGCTGCCCTGGTCCGGGCAGAGTTGGCGGCGTGGGTGAACACGGCTGTAGCGGCGCAGAGAGCGGACACTTGGGCGCCCTGAGGCGCCGCGATGTGGAGCGGGTAGGTCCCCGCGCGCTGGTGGCTGCGCACGGGGTCTGGGCCGCGTTGGCTCCTGGGGTTGGAGAACAGGGGTCCCCGCTGCTGTCTGTATTCCCAGCCCTGTCCGCAGTGCCCAGGAGTGCACTGCCGCTAGAGGACACGCTGCGGCCAGAGCTGGAAGGACCCCAGCGGGACTGATCCGAGTCGCTCCGGGGTGGGAGTGGGAAGGGTTCCGGCGCCAACTCCTAGCTCAGCTGGAGCGGGGCGGGGTGGGGGGAGCGGGCGGTAATACCGAAGTCAGTCCGGGGCATGCATTTAAAGGACGACACGCCCCACCCACCCGAATGAACTCTGGGGAAGCGGCGCAGTCGGGAAAGAGCTGTCTTCAAGGTCCATTTGGCTGGGACCTTACTCTGGGTGGATGGTATGTGCCGGAGACCTGGGTAGTCCTGTCCCCGCACCGCCACCCCCACTCCCGGCCATTGGTTCTTAAGGAAGGTTCCTGTTCTTGGCCAGTCTAATAGGAGATCCTCTCCTGTGTCCACAAAGGTTGCCGTCCTTTCTTGGAGCTGGCCAAACACCTTCTTCCCTGGCTGCAAATACTTAGTCCTGGGTGGTGTTCTTACAAAAGGCTATCTCAAGTTAGGACTATGCCCACCCCCCCCACACACACACAAGCCCCCAGCTGGGGAGAGGGGAAGCCCCTGGGGAGGGGAGCAGGTGGGAATCTATTTACTGAGGTGAGATGCTGAGGTCTGAAGCTTCAGCCCCAGCCAGGGTGCCAAACTGGAGCTCCTGCGGAGTGTGGAGAGGCTTGAAGCTTTTAGAGGTAGCTGAAGCCAGCTGGTATTTGTTGGAATTTCGCCCCAAGGAAATAGGCTAGGCTCAGAGTGAAAGTGGCTGGGGGTGGGTTCCTAGTGCCGGGAGAACTTGAATCAGTTCTGCTTGGGAATAAATGTACTTGATCCTGGCTGGGGCTGTGTGTGAGGAGCAGTCTGGTCTGGAGAAAGCTGTGACCCTTTATGCTGAATGGATGAGGCAGTTACTGTGTGACCTTAAGGGTGCAGCTCTCCTCCTCTGGGATGGGGCCCCCATGAGTACTCTGTGTGTGTGTGTGTGTGTGTGTGTGTGTGTGTGTGTGTGTGTATACACATGGTGGAGGCTAGATGTCTTCTAGCCCTCTCCACTGCATTCCCTTGAGACAGAGTCCCTCACTAAGCCTGGAGCTCGATGATTTTTGGTAAAGCCTGTGATCTTCTATTTCAGCCCCCACTTCCACCTCCACCACACCGAGGCTACAGGTGCTCACGACCACACCAGACTTAGTATAGGCACTGGGGATCTGAACTCAGGACCTCATGCTTTGCAGCAAGCACTCTTACTCTCTGAGCCATCTTCCCAACCCCTGGATCCTTCTTTCAGACATGGGATTCAGGGACGTAGAGTTCAGAATTTGAACTGTAGCACGCACTGGAGACCTGGGGGGCTAGCAGCTCACCCACTCTCCACGGCAGCTAAGAAGGACCATGCTCAGGTGCACATGTGGCCAGGTCACTCGTAACTGACCCCTTTGAGCTTGTGACAGCTGTGGGAAGTATATCCTAGGAGCTATGGATTTTAGCATAGGAAGAGTCAGGGGTCCTGACTAGTACAGGGTTTCTGGGGCTTGCGCCTGATGTAAGATGAACCCAGCCATCTCTCTTGGGGGTCCTTTGACCTCTGAATAGGGCAGCAACTCTAGCCTGTTTTGTTTTTCAGTGAGAGGGTATCATGTAGCTGAGGATGACCTTGACTATCTGATTTCCCACCTCTATTTCCTAAGTGCTGGGATTGTAGGCATGCACCACCATGCCTGGTTTATGTGGTGCTGAGGGTCGAACCCAGGGCTTTATATATGTTGAGCATATATACATATACATATAAATGTGTATATATATATATATATATATATATATATATACATATATATATCGCCCTATCCTTAGTCTGATTTTGTTGTTTCGGGAGACAAATTCTTGCCATATAGTCCAGGCTAGCCTGGCACCCGTGTGTGTGTGTGTGTGTGTGTGTGTGTGTGTGTGCGTGTGTGTGTTACATGGGGGACACGTGTCACAGCATGCATATAGAGGTCAGAGGACAACTCTATGTGTACGTACTCCTACCTTTACCGGACTCTTGAGACTGATCTGGGATCTCGCCCAGCCAGCCCCCCTACTCGCTCATCCATCTGTCTGGCCCTGCCTGGAGCTCTTGGCCCTCCTTACCCTCTAGGGGTTGCACCGCACACCTGCCTAGCTGTTAGGTTTGGCTTAATTATGGTGTTGACCCTCCATCCCCAACACATACACACACACACACACACACACACACACACACACACACACACCAGGCTGGGCTGCAGTTCCTCCATCCTCTACACTATCACAGACTGTCCATGCTCTTGTCATGGTGAGTGAAGATGAAGATGACAGGTCTCCCTGTAGCCCAGCTGGCTGGAACTCTCATTAAAGATCTGGCTTCCTCCGCTGGGATTAAAGGCATGTGTCGTCATACCCAGCTGAGGAGGACATCTTGAATATTCTGTGCTTAGCACCATTTTGGGCTCTTTGCACTTGGTCAGTAACAGCTGGAGTCTGGGTTCTAGGCTGTTCTTTCCCGGTGAGCAGCACATACCATTGATGTGACTCCTTGGTCTCCTGTTCCTCCCCTACTAGATGGAGCTCATCATACGTATCGTTAAGGAAGGCCAGACTCTGATGAGATCACCCAGTATCCCCTGGCCAGTGGCTAGGGAGTTCCAGGTTGCAGGGGTCAAAGGCTGTGTGATTTTCAGCAAGTCATTTAACTATTCTGGGCCCTCAGTGCTCTAAGAGCTCCTGGTGTGAGACCTATCTAAGTCATAAGAGACCTAGGACCCCCTGGATCAGGCAGATAGGCCTCCCTGTTGATGTAACCTCCAATATCCCCTATCCACCCTACCCCTCACAAGTGAAGGTAGCTTGCCCTCTGTTTTTACCCAGAACATCTGTGTGCAGGATCAGACCCTCAATAGAGTCTCTACCAGTTCTAGATGCTCCCAGCCTCTGTGCTGGGTACATACTCAGTAGGCCTTGGGAAATGAGGGAAGGACTCAAAATGAAATAGATGGAGAGAGGGTGGAGCCCGTGATGGCATCTAGAATCTGTCTTGTGCCTATGGAATTATTTAGGGCTGATGTGGAATAGCACTAAGCACAGGCTGCGTGTCAGGGGTCAAATGTACAGGGACCCCCCCCCCAGGAGTCTGTACTAGCAGAGAATATAACCCCCACTCATCCTGGCCTGACCTTACTCCTGGTGAAGGACAGGGCTGAGTCTCCTCCTGGGCTGACCTAGGCTGGGCTGGACTGGCCTGGGGGCAGTGGCAGAAAGAGGCTGCCCTGGCCACCTATTTAAAAAATATTTTATTTTTATGTGTATGAGTATATTGCTTGCACGTATGTAGGTGCACCCATCTTATGCACTGTCTGCAGGGGTCAGAAGAGGGCATCAGATCCCCTGGAACTGGAGTTATGGTTGGGTATTAGCCACCATGTGGGTGCTGGAAACTGAACCCGGGTCTTCTGAGCCATCTCTCCAGCTCCACTACTTGGTTTCTTGATCTCTTTCTCCCACCAAGATCTGATGCTGTTCCTGCAGCGTCCGTCCCCCACACAACTCCCTGCTCCACTTCCCCTCCTTCAGCGGCCCAGGCCCACCCTCTCTGCCCCTCTTCCTTTGCCTCTCATTGCCTTTGCTCATTGGATTCTGGCCAAACTCCAGGCCCTACCATCAATGAGACAAGACCTATGTCTCCATTTCCAGGATCACCCTCTGCCACCCTGCAGCCCAGGCGCAGGCTCTGGCTGAGTGCCTGGTGTCTCCCAACAGCTGCCACTGTCCTGTCTTTTTCCTTCAGCCACCCACTTCCCAAAAGCCTCACCCACCCCCTTTCAGTTCCCTGAAGACCCCCTACCAGTTCCTCATTCCCAGCATGGCTAGGGTTCCACTGCGCTCATTCACCTTTCCCTCGGTTTTGAATTTATTTAGTTAATCAGTTACTGCATTGCATATTTTGCCTGCCCTCCAATGCAGCTCCTGCTCTGCCCCTGCTCTGCCCCTGCCCCTGGACCCCCTGCAACGTTTGTCCATGTGTCCCCTCCCAGCTCAGGCCTGCCTGGCCAGCACAGCAGCCCAAGGCATCCCCCTTCACCACCCCCACCCTGACTTGGGCACTGTCTCTGACTTCCTCAAACCCCATCTGCACATCCTGCCTCACTTCTCTGAAACTTCTATTCCTCTGAGGGGGGACAAGTCACATGACCGGGTGTGCCTACATACAGGGGCTCAGTTCCCATCTTGCCACCACCATGCTGTGTGTTCCATGCCAGGTCATCAACCCTCTCGGGTTCTAGACTGGTGAGTGCATCTCACTAAAGTGATGTCAAGACAGCCATGATGCTTGGAGCGGTAGGTTGGTGTGAACCCGATTAGGAACCTGGAAACCTGATGCTGTTTTTGGTTTGGGCCTGAAGACTTAGGCTAAGCTTTGCTGGGCTTGTAGGCTACTCAGAGAACCAGCTTATAAAACCTCTCCTGTGACCCCATTGTTCCCTGGATGTCATATGGCTGTCAGTCTTAGTCCTCTGAAAGTGATCCTAAACCCAGCCATGTGGCATGCACTGCTACCTGAAAGGGTCCCAGCACGTGCACTCCCAGCATGTGCGCTCCCAGCACGTGTGCTCCCAGCATGTGTGCTCCCAGCATGCCTTCCCGGCATGCCTTCCCGGCATGTGTGCTCCCAGCTCCTGTGCTCCCAGCACGTGTGCTCCAGCATGTGTGCTCCCAGCATGTGCACTCCCAGCATGCCTTCCCGGCATGTGTGCTCCCGGCACGTGTGCTCCCGGCATGTGCGCTCCCGGCACGTGCGCTCCCAGCATGTGCGCTCCCGGCACGTGCGCTCCCAGCATGTGCGCTCCCAGCATGTGTGCTCCCAGCATGTGCGCTCCCAGCATGCCTTCCCAGCATGTGTGCTCCCGGCATGTGTGCTCCCGGCATGTGTGCTCCCGGCACGTGCGCTCCCAGCATGTGTGCTCCCAGCATGCCTTCCCAGCATGTGTGCTCCCGGCATGCCTTCCCAGCATGTGTGCTCTCAGCATGCCTTCCCAGCATGTGTGCTCCCAGCATGCCTTCCCAGCATGTGTGCTCTCAGCATGCCTTCCCAGCATGTGCGCTCCCAGCATGCCTTCCCAGCATGTGTGCTCCCAGCATGTGTGCTCTCAGCATGCCTTCCCAGCATGTGTGCTCCCAGCATGTGTGCTCCCAGCATGTGCGCTCCCAGCATGTCTTCCCAGCACGTGTGCTCCCAGCATGCCTTCCCAGCATGTGCTCTCCCAGCATGCCTTCCCAGCATGTGTGCTCCCAGCATGTGTGCTCCCAGCATGTGTGCTCCCAGCATGTGTGCTCCCAGCACGTGTGCTCCCAGCATGTGCGCTCCCAGCATGTGCGCTCCCAGCATGCGCGCTCCCAGCATGCCTTCCCAGCATGTGTGCTCCCAGCACGTGTGCTCCCAGCATGTGCGCTCCCAGCATGCCTTCCCAGCGTGTGCGTTCCCAGCATGTGTGCTCCCAGCATGTGTGCTCCCAGCATGTGCGCTCCCAGCATGTCTTCCCAGCACGTGTGCTCCCAGCATGCCTTCCCAGCATGTGCTCTCCCAGCATGCCTTCCCAGCATGTGTGCTCCCAGCATGTGTGCTCCCAGCATGTGTGCTCCCAGCATGTGTGCTCCCAGCACGTGTGCTCCCAGCATGTGCGCTCCCAGCATGTGCGCTCCCAGCATGCGCGCTCCCAGCATGCCTTCCCAGCATGTGTGCTCCCAGCACGTGTGCTCCCAGCATGTGCGCTCCCAGCATGCCTTCCCAGCATGTGNGCTAGAGTGGGGGGAACAGAAGGCGAGCTCTTCACCTTGGCTCCTTTCCCTGCCCTCATCCTGCTTCTGTTGTCCCACTGAGAAGTTCTGGAAATGTCCATGTCCAGCTCTGCCTCATAAGAACTAACCAACCAAGATATTCAAGGTATGGTGGGAGATCTCAGACAGCTGGGTTAACAAAAAGCCCCCATGGGAACACCCAGGGTTCTGGGGCAGGGAAGCCACATGTGTGACACACCCAGAGGATGGGGCATGGAATGGCTGCAAGGAGGGTATGCTCTGATAGCTTTGTACACACAGAACTCATCAGAGGCCAAAGAGGATGCAGGGGCTAGGGATTGAGGGTGCTGGCCAAGATAGCCTGGTATGAGAGAGCCTGGTGCAGCTGGGCGGAGCCAGGATGTGACTGTGACCAGGAGGTGGGAAGGAATTACTAATGCACAGAGAGCAGTTGGCCAGTGGGCGAAACCAGGGAGTTTCCTGAGCATTGGGAGTGTAGAATGGTGGGGTTTATTACAGGTCGACACTTTTGGGCAAGAACCACATACTAAACCATAAGACCCTCCTCAGCAACTGTCTACCCAGCCTCGCCCAACAGAACCAGACACCCAGCTCAGGAATAAAAGAAAGTGCTGGATGTCGTTTTCCTAGGCACGGGGATGCCTAGGGCATGGGTCCATCTGCAGAAGGACTAGGAAGAGGTAAGAGGATTTGTGGCCACAGAACTCTTGGTAACTTGTGGACATAGGGCAGGAGCTGCAGTCAGAAGACCCCCAGGTCTAGGTTGTATGGTCCTGGGGCACAAGATCTGCCCTATTTTTAGAGGCCATGTGGCAGGAACTGTGGGCAGCTTCTAGAAGCTGAGGGTGTCCCTGACCTACAGGGGACCATAGTCCCGTATACACTGAATTTTACCAACAGCTGCAGGAGCTTGGAAAAGGACCCTGAACTCAGAAAGGAACCAGTTAAGCCAAGCCCCAGTTTCACAGGCTTATGAGTCCCAGAACAGAGGTTATCCATTCACTAATCAAGTGTCTAGGCCTCTGGCCTAGGAGAAAGGTTAGCAGAAATAATAGGGGTGCATTGGGGCTAAGGTGAATATTAGCTCAATTGGTAGAGTGATCACCTAACCTGGATTCAATGCCAGCACTACATGAACCAGGCATGGTGGAGTACTCCCGTCACCCCAGCACTTTGGAGATGGAGGCAGGGAGGATCAGAGAGAGGTTCATGGTGATCCCCAGCCGCATAGCAAGATCAAGGCTAACGCCGGTTAAGCCACTGTGTTTATGGTAATGGGTTACAAAGCAATAGGAAATCAAGACAACTGGCCAACTGTGGCCTGAGTCAGTCTCTGCACCTCTGGGGGCTCTGAAGAATTGACCAGACTGTACTCCCAGGCCTGGGGCCCAGAGTTCCAGCCCCTGTGTTCCAAAGGAGCCAAGTGACACTTATAGGATTGACTCACCCTGGCCCTGGAGGATGGTGAAATGTAGTAGTGGCTTTCAGAATCCCCAAGCCGGATGCGGTGGTGGCAGGTACGGGCCAGCCCGCTCAGGGCACATGTGCTAGGAAGAGCAGAAGGAGGTGTGGTGGGTGGAGTGGGCTTCAGTCACCGAGTTCACGGAGGCAGGGAGCATGCAGCAGCCAGAGAATGTGTGGAAAGTCAGGACAGCAGCCAGACATGATGTAGGACTGGCTTTTCCTTCCTACCCAGCTTCCAAAGAAGCCCAGGGCCAGACCAAGATGGGACGTAGGGCAAGAGTCCCCAGGCTAGACCTTCAACCCGGCTGGATCCATGCCGAGACTCCTTTCCTTACCACACATAAGTAAGAAAGCTTGGTCAGCCTCGTGTCAGGTACACCAAACCCCAACCCTTGGTAGCTTCTAAAACTGACCCGGTCATCTCTTCTCTGGAGTTAGGTCTCACTGGCTCCCACTTCCCCATATAAACCTTGTTCATCTAGCCCCACATTACTCCCTGCCCAGCAGCCCCCCGCCCCCCAAGAACCCTATCCTGTGCCGCCTCTCTTCTGGGCTCAGGCAACCTTATATAGCATCTTCAGGCACCTATGTGCTAGGCTTCAGAGGTCTGAAACAGCCCACCCATTCACCAGACTCCCACTCCAAGTCTCCCTCCTCCGGCTGGCCTCTGCCTCCATGATGAAGCTCTATGGTGGCATGCTGTCACCTATGAGCTCTCTCCCCTACACCTGCAGTGGGTCACCATATCCCCAGCCTACCTCATGGCTTTTGCCAGAATTCTCTCAGCCTTTTCTAACTACTCTACTTCCCTGTGGCCTTTCTTTATGTTACAGCAGGAGTTTCTCCAAGGAACCACATCTAACTGCTTTCTTTCCTGGAGTTTCCCTACTGCCCAGGAAATGGTTACCCAGAATCCCAAGTAAAAGACTGTTGATAAGTCCTCCTGGCTGCAGGACTTATCAGGGAGTTTGTTGCTTCCTCCTTTACTGTGAAGCTGAATGGATCAGAGAGTCCTCTGTTAAAAAAGCATCTGCAATGATTCACAAAATACTAACCTAGTGATTTGGTGCCCAAACTGGCAGAGCTCTTTATACTCTGGCTTCAAACACTCCCCTAAAGACAGCCCCAACTCCCTGCATCATTACTATGGCCTTGAGTCAAATGTGTTTCCATTCACACATTCCTCTGACCATAACTCATTCTGAAGGCCCTTTTATACTTGTCTGACTCCGAATCATCCTTAACAACCCGGCTCAAATGTTCCCTCTGCATGGCAAGCCTTCCCCTGTGTGGCCAGCCCCACCAGCACAGCTCTAGAATGCCAAGGAGAAGACACCCTGCCTGATCCTGAGTCCACCCCAGCTAGTTAGTTCTGTTATGGCCCCTGCTCAGTGCTGGCTGAGTGGCAGGCAGCATGAGATGCCAGGACCCTGGGTAATGTACTGGCAGGAAGGGCGGGCAGCCACTGGCAATCATGTAGGTGTCAATCAGAGCCCAGTACCCTTGCCAGATAGGAGAGGAGACGAAACATGGATGGTGTTTGCCAGGAAGACACATTCCAGCCAGCAACAGCAGGAATATCTGCCAAAGATGCTTAAGGCCCTGCATGAGGACAACGGTAGTTTCCCCTCTTGTAATTTAGATTATCTATCTATCTATCTATCTATCTATCTATCTTCTATCTATCTCTTGTGATTTAGATGATCTATCTATCTGTAAGGCCAGGTTTCATGTAGCCCAAGGTTATCTCTACTCATCTATCATCTATCTATTCTATCTATCTATCTATCATCTATCTATCTCTTGTAATTTAGATGATCTATCTGTAAAGGCAGGTTCATGTAGCCCAAGGTTATCTAATCTATCTATCTATCTATCTATGTATCATCTATCATCTATCTACTAGGCAGGTTTGCATGTAGCCCAAAGTTGTATATCTATTTTATCTATCTATTATCTATCCCTATTCATCTATCAATCATCTATCTATCTACTCAATCATCTATCTATCTATCTAGGCAGGTTCATGTAGCCCAAGTATCTATCTATCTATCTATCAATCATCTATCTACTCATCATATCTATCAAGAGGCAGGTTCAGTAGCCCAAGAGCGTTATCTACTATCTATCTATCATCTATCTATCGATCTAATCTATCTATCATCTATCTATCTGATCTATCATTCTATCATCTATCAGCAGGTTCGTACCCTATCAATCATCTATCTATCATCATCTATCTATCTCTATCAATCAATCAATCATCTATCTGATCTATCTTGGCAGGTTTCATGTAGCCCAGGCTTGGCCTTGCACTTGTTTTGTAGCCAAAAATGACCTTGTAGTTGACCCTCCTGCCTCCACCTCCCAACATGCGTGGCTCACAGGGTGTGACACCACACCTGGTTTCTGTGGTCCTGAGGGTGGAATCAGGCCTTCGTGCATACTCAACAAATACTCTGCTACCTTAGCTATACTTTCAAACTCCTGTCCATCTCTTGGGAGATCACTGTGTCCCCACACCAGGTCATGCATTCTAGGGGCCTGGCCAGCCTGAATACCACAGCCCCTGCCCACCCTGAGGCTTCACATGTAGATCTGGGAGACCTGGGACTCGGGCCACTACCCTAGACCTCTAGATGCTGCCCAGGGCTCCATGATGGACTTTCCCAAACGGGCAGGGAGGCCCCAGGGCACTGAGCTTACGTGGTGTTGCTGCATTCAACGGCAGGCACTTTGACAGTGGGCAGAGTCTGTGAAGCCACTGGCTCAATGGTGAGCGTGTTGTCCTCAACAGCAGCCCGCACCAGAGACGAGAGCTATGATAGATTAGGGTAGAGTGGAGAGGGGCTGGGTGACAGATGAGGGGCTGATGGGCTGGGTCCCTAGCCGGTCACCCTAGACTCTCTCAGCCACCTCACCTCCTGCATTGTGAAGTCCAGGCAGGGGCCCACATCTTCCCGGTACACCCTTTCCAAGAAGGGGCAGTTCTTGTCCAGGGTGGGCGATGCCCTCCAAGCCTGAAACTCTGCAAACAGGGTTGTATCCACCTGGAGGGGAGGGAGTCAGGCGGGGGTAATCAGGGAAAAGGGCCAGCCTGCCAGGATGGCAGAGAGACAGAGAGGGTGGGGAGATGCAGGAGGGCCCACCGGGTCATCAGGCCTGTCCCCAGCAGCCATGCGGGGAAGCAGAGTCCAGGGGAAGAAGACTTCATGTCTGTCTTCTGCATCAAAGAGTTTAGAACAACACAGTTCATGTCTGGCTGTGCTTTGAGTTTCTTGGTGTTGTAGAGTGACAGACTTGGATACAGAGCCTGGGCGTGAATGCCTCTACTACCTCCTTTTAGAAGAAACACTAAGAACAAGCCCACAGGAGCCTGCGGGTCCCTGCAGATCCCATGGGCCCCTGCATATCTAGGCACATGCACGCAGGAGAGAACATACCACAGGCTGCCCTGCTGCCCACTCAGAGGAGGCAACGCCGGGCTGCCCTGGGCTGCATGCACAGTGAGTGAAGGCCAGAGGGGACAGAAGGGGTGGCCCCTATAGGAGCCATTACCTGTCGGGAAAAGGAGAGAGAGGTGGCAGACTGGGGGCTGCAGGCGGCTCCCCAGATGGGAGCTGCCAGGCCGGCTCGTAGGTGAGGTGGACGGCCTTGCTGGGGATCACGCAGAGGAGCAGGGAGAGTAAGGGGGGCAGCCCGGGCTGGGCCAGGGGATAGGTGGACAGACAGTCAGACAGATAGACACAGAGACAGACAAGAGGAAGGAGGAGATGTCAGTGTCCAGTGGGAAGCTCAGTGCTCACAAGGGGGCCGAGGGGGCTTTGCTCGCCTGAGCCTCCTCCCTGGAAGCTCAAGAGACAGATGGAGAAGAGTTCTGAGCCAGGGTGGGCTTCAACAAGAGCCCCAGGAAGCTGATCCCACCCCACGAGCCCCAGTATTCACCCGACACAGCCCTGAGCTGGCTCTTCACATTGCCGTCCCCTGTCCCCTTAGGGCGGATCCATGTACCACATGAGGAAATGGAGATGCTAACAGTTGCCCAGTGACCTGTGGCCTCGCATGACAGCCCAGCCTGGACTGAGGCAGGAAAGGGAGCCCTTTTTAAGGCCGTATTTGTTTAAACACCACACCCAGAGATGCTGTGGACTCTCAAGTATGTGGTCTTAGACCTCAAGGGAGGTCACAAAGGGCCCAGGGAGCTCCTCTCCAGAGGCCCAGTGGTTCCTGTCTGCCCTCTTAAAGTCGGAGGAGTGTGTCTCCGTAAAGGCCTCCTAAGAGGAGATCCTCAGGTTCAGAGGCCACCACCTTCCTGCTTAGAATCAAAGAGCCTTGGCCAGCCACTGCGGTTCGAAAGGACCCTGAGGCCCAGAGAGGGCAGGACAGGCTGCGGGTTCCCCAGGAGGGGTCAGGCTGGCTGTCCCTGGCCTCTGATCTGGCTAGCTGAGCAGAGTCACCCCTCCCCGTCTGGAGCCCCCCACAGCCTGCACCTCACCTCCTTGCCTTCTTTGTCTGAGGTGGGGATTCGCCCTGCGGCAGGGCACACGACGGGGCAGAGGGCACTACTGGTGCTCTTATGACGGGAGTGGGCCTTTCGGGGCCCGGCCTTGGTGGGACTCAGCAGCTGTGGGTGGAGCTCACGGTTTGGAGAGGCTGGTGTGGATGTGATGACCAGTGTCTTCAACGCTGTCACCTCTGCCTGCAGCATGTCGATCTGGCCCAGATAGGATAATGAGTTAATGCCACCCTGGCTACCACAGCCCGACTGCCTGGATCTAGGACAGATATACCCAGCTTCACCCTAGGAAGAGCCTCTAAGGGAAGACTAAGGCATTCAATTTTATAGATAGGGAAACTGAGGCTGAGAGAGAAGACAGGCCTGCCTCAGGTCTATCCTGAAACTGTTGGGACCACCCCGCGGCTTTACATTTTACTGATGGGCAGACACTAAAGAGAGAGCGCTGGGCTGGAAGCTGGCCTAGCGGTTAAGAGCACCGACTGCTCTTGGAGAGGACCCGGCGTTCAATTCCCAGCACCCATATGGCGGCTAAGAACCATCTTTAACTCCAGTTCCAGGGGAACTGACACCTTCTTCTGACCTCCACAGCATTGCACGACATGGGTGCACCTACCTACACGCAGACATACACTCATGCACATAAAACATAATAAATTAAAAAGAGAGTGCGCTCACGCAAGAGAGAGAGAGCTGTTTGACTGCACTCACAACCACACCACTTTGGAAAAGTACTAGGAGGAGAAACTGTAATCTCCACTGAGTCCTCCTGGGCCCCAGAAGGTCCTAGAAAAGTCTCTGTGGCGCAGAAACACTAGAGGGGGTCTGGAACACTGGGGGGTCTGGAAACTAGGGGTCTGGAACACTAGGGGGTCTGGAGCACTAGGGGGTCTGGAACACTAGGGGGTCTGGAGCATAGGGGGTCTGGAACACTAGGGGGTCTGGAACACTGGGGGGTCTGGAACACTAGGGGTCTGGAACACTAGGGGTCTGGAACACTAGGGGTCTGGAGCACTAGGGGGTCTGGAGCACTAGGGGGTCTGGAGCATTAGGGGGTCTGGAACACTAGGGGTCTGGAACACTGGGGGGTCTGGAACACTAGGGGTCTGGAACACTAGGGGGTCTGGAACACTGGGGGGTCTGGAACACTAGGCTACTGAATTTCAGGTCTTTCCCTTCTCCCCCGGGCCTGGGTTGTCCCGTTCCTACTGCCCAGCGTCTGTGAAGGTCCTGCCGGCTGGCTGGGACTCCCAGCAAGAATGCGATGGAAGCCTTGGGCTGGCCGCCTAGGCAGACAGGGCTGGCCCTCACCTTGCCCCAAGCCTCCTTCAGCTGCTTTTCTGATGCTGCCTGCTTCGTGTTGGCTTCCCGGACCATCTTGTGAGCTTCCTAAGAGGACAGCCTCTATGTAGTGGCTCTAAGCCGCTGGGCACCGGAACCACCCTTCCCAGGCTGCCCGGCACACCTCAAACAGGCTGGCCGTGAGCTCCTCCAACTCCTGCTCTCAGCTGCTCTCGCACCTTGCAGAGCCGCTCGCACTCCTCATCTTTCAGCTTCAGCTCCTGGGCGCAGAGGAGGCTGTCAGCTCAGGCCCTAACGCATGGCTGGGCTCTATTCCCCAGCCATGGTGCGAAGCTTTGAGTGGCTGACCAGCTTACTTCATCGGGTGTGTGACACTTTGTGAGACATCTTCCTTTAGCCCATGCACAAGGTTAAAATCCTACCCTGGCCGGGCGTGGTGGCACATGCCTTTAATCCTAGCACTCGCGGAGGCAGAGGCAGGCGGATCTTTGTGAGTTCAAGGCCAGCCTGGTCTACAGAGTGAGTTCCAGGACAGCTGGGGCTACAGGGAAACCCTGTCTCGAAAAGACCAAAAAAAAAAAAAAAAAAAAAAAAAAAAATACTCCTGATCTGGCAGAGGACCCTGATTCGGTTCCCAGCACCCCATGGCAGCTCACAATCATCCACAAGCCAGTTTCAGGGAATATGATACTCTCTGAATAACCTCCAGGGGTGCCAGGTATGTTGTGGTACACATACATACATACATACATACATGCAAACAAAGGAAAACCCATACATAAAATAAATAAATCTAAGACAGAGGGTAGAGCTAGGGCTAGAGTTCAATGGTCGAGCGCTTGCCTAGCACAACTGAAGGTGAGTTCAGCCAGCCTCTCCTCTGGATTCCCAGGAGTCAAGCATGTATGTGAGCCTCTCTGTCCACAGGTGTCTAAGGCACCTGGGCTCTCCCGAGCCGGCTGCTCTTTCCAGCCCCTTCCAGCTTGCCCCGGGGCACCCACCTTCTGGGCTTTGTACAGTTCCTCCTTCAGGAACTCTGAGCCCTTCTCTCTGATCTCCATGGAGGAACTCCGCAAGCGCGCCACGTCCAGCGGAGCCCCTGCAGGGCACTCCTCACCCTGGGCCTCCTCCCCTCTAGAGGCCTCCACCAGGCCTCCAGGGGACTCCCTGTGGCCTTTGCAGGGGCCCACGTTCTTCCAGGAAGCTGGGACCGAGACAGCTGAGAGGCCCACAGGGAGGCCCTCGTCTGGTTGGGGTGGGCTGCAAGGCAAAGAGAGGCATCAGCAGACACAGGATGGGGTCTTAAAATCTGTAGAGCTGAGCCCAGGGACCAACCCTGGGCCATATACATGTCACTCAGGCCTCAGTCTGTCTATCTGTAAAATAGGGCCACTATAAGCTGTAACTAGGACTACCACCAGGGCAGAATGGCCAAACATGGACTTACTTAGGGGCCAAGCCAGAACTCGTGCACTTTTGTCAACCATCATCCACAGCCTAGGGCACAGGGCTATGCTTGGTACAAAATGGTCAGCACTTGGTCAAAACTCAGTTCATGTTTGTTGAGCAGATAGATGACTATAAATGCATCAATTCTGAGAATGAGACACCCTAGAGAGTCTCAATGATTGTTACTTTCAGGGGCTGACAAAGGGGATAGGCAGAAAACCATGACATATAAGAGGCAGTTTAAGTGGTAGCTGATTTCATCAATGCCCCTCTTCTGAGCTCAGGATCCTCCATGCCCTGAAGCTGAAGACCCTGGAGGTACTAGGGCCTCTGCCCCTGATCTTCCCACACTCCAAGCTGCACTACCGCCTTGGAAGCAGACCCTGGAAAGGGAAGAGAGGAAGGTCTGGCCAGTGGATGGCCCTTTGTGCCAAGACAGCACCTCTAGATTTGCTCGCTCAGCAAAAACCAGGGCTCCTGAGCCAGCAGCTCCCGAGTAGGCAGTGGCTAGGAGCTCTGGGGGGCTGGGCTGGCTGATAATAGCCAGGAAGTAGGGGGAGGAGTTCAGAGAGGCCTGCGCTGGAGGAACTCAAGGCCAAGGGGACCTGGGGCTTGGAATAGCTGAGAGGAAATGCTGGGGACCATTTCCCCTTCCTGTTACCAGGACCTTGGGAGGTCACCAAAAAAAACCCTCTTGAGCCTGGGTTCCCTTTAGGTAACACAGCGGGATTGAGAGAGATCCCATCAGGAAGCCCACTGCCCTTCTGTGTGACTCTGCCCTGACACCCAGCCTAGCCTTCCCTCTGCTCTGGAATGGGCCCGGCACGTGCCCTTGAGGCTCTTGGAGCTGGGCGCTTGCTTGGCAGACACTGGGCCTCAGTGAATAAAGTGTGAACAGCTTTACCATTCCACTAGCACATGTGGCGGACCCATCTTTCCCGAGATCCTTGCTTGGGAATGTGGGGGGAAGTGGTCTTGTCGGCACAGGGTCCCAAAGGCCTGCGCAACCCCTCCCACTCCCTACAGTAGTTGTATGGAGTAAGGACTGTGCCCAGGGACTCACTTTTCTATGTGTTTGTGTGGGTACGTGCACATGTGTGCACATGTGTGTGAAGGGCTCTTACTAGGATCTAGGGTTTGCTGATTTGCCTAGAATGGCTGGTCACGGTCCAATTTCTGCTTCCAATGCTAGGGATTATAAATGTGCCACCATGCCTAGGTGGGATCTGGGAATCAAACTCAGGTCCTCATGCTTTGAAACTTTATCAACTGAGCTGGCTCCCAGTCCTACATAGTATGTGTTATGTGTAAAATTATATTATATTATTAATTTCTCTTTACGAGTGTATCGCCTGCGTGATTTAAGTGCATCCATGTCATGCAGTGCTTGTGGAAGAGAGGTCACCGCATCCCCACAGACAGTCGTTGGCCGTCGTGTGGGTGCTGGGAATCAAAACCCTGGGTCCTCTGCAAGAGCAGCCAGTGCTCTTAACCTCTGAGCCATCTCTCCAGCCTCCCAGATTTATTTTTTGTTAAAAGGATTTGTTTATTTTATGTGCATGAATGTTTTGCCTGAATGCTTTCCACAGCACCTGTAGTCTTGTCCCCATCCTTCAGATAACGAACGAGAGGTCAGGAAGGGGGTGGACTTTCCTGGGGTCCCACAGCTGGTTAGAGGTACTGCAGAAACAGGCAGCCAGGTCTCTAGCCTGGGCCTCAGCTTCTGGACAAGTGGCCTGGTGTGGGGTAAGAGTGTTGGAGCCACACATTTGCCTCATGGTCAGGGGCTGCTACGCCCAGGGGTTTCAGGAGGCTCCTCATGAGCTGTGTGTAGTGGGGAAATCTGACCCAATTCCAGTCCAAACTGGCTTCTTAGACTCTGCTCAGCCCCAGAAACCACTCTGCATAGAGAAATGTCCTGGATTGGGGCTGAGGGAGAATGCATGGTTAAGATCTCTCCTGGGGTACACATAGGTGGGAGTGAGCTCCTGGGAGTGTCTGAAGTCCTTCGAACCCTCTTTCTCTGTAGGATGGAGTAGAATCCAGCAGGGGGCACTATGAGAATCAAATAGGAGTCACTTGGCACAGTGCCAGGTGAATCATGTTTAACCTATACTGGGCAGAGGTGCCCACAATGCCTGCCCTGGCTCTGGGTCCCACATCTGGAACTCAGAAGGAGTGGAAAGATAACTACTGGAGACCTGGGATTCAGCCCCAGGTTCTCGTTAGGAAATGATGCCCACAGTTACTCCAGCTTGGCCTGACAGCACATTCCCACTTAAGGGACTGTCCACTTCAGTAGAATGAGCAAGAACTGCAGGCCAGGGATGAGGGACCCACAGGATAACCTAGGGCTTGGGGAGGATCCCAGGTTGCTGGAGCCGGGCCCCAGTGTCTCTCCCAAGGTGAGGACTACGCTGCCATTGTTCCCACCGGCTGCCTTAGTGAACAAGACAGACCCCTCCCCAGACACGAGCTTCATCCAGCAGTGCCTCCTGGGCCTCAGGGAGGGACTGGGGCTAGAATGATGCCTTCCCACCATTCTGCCTCTAGGCTGCGACTTTAGCCCACTTCCACAGAGGTGGGACCCTATGTGGCAGCCAGAGAACATTCTGGGAGTAACACCCTCCTCTCCCCACTGGTGGAAAAGCCCACCGCCCAGATGATAAGGGTGGGAAACAAGGGAATGGCAGGCCTTCCTTCAGCAGGCAGTGGCCCATGGCCTGGGTTAGGGGTGGCAGGCAGAAGGGGAAGGGCACAGCCTGTCCAGGCATGGCGGGAAGTCCAGTCAGCAGACCCTCCTCCCTCCCTCCCACTTCCCGGCAGTACGGCAGACTCTGGTGACTCAGAGGAAAGAGGGATGGGTGCCTAGATCCAGCTGAGCTAGGATTTCTGATCTTCCACACTTCAGCCTTTTCCACCAGAGACCTGCAAACCTGTGTGTGAAGCCCTCGGGTCTCCAGTAGGCTGGGATGTACCACCCACCCCTGAAGCTCCTCTGTCCCCACTCTTCAGGAACAGAGTCCCGTGGACCGGATATGATGTATGAAGAGAAAGAGTCTAGCTAGGGGTGGGAAATACTAAAAGCCAAGGTCAGAGGCAGGTAGAGTAGCCAGCATCCCTCATCCTGAAGCTGGCTCAGGAGCTCAGAGCCCCCACATACAGGAAGTGCCCTCCAGAGTCACTTCCCCGGGAAACACACAATACAGCAGCTACAGTTCTCAGCTCACCAGACCCACCCTGAGGGATTTTGGCTTTACCCATTAATCACCTCTAAAGGAAGACTCCTGGACTCTGTGATCTGTCAATCATGCAGACACTTGAAAACCCTTCCTGGGGCAGGAGTGCCTGGCCAGAGGCTAAAGAAGACACCTCACAGCCCTCTGAGCTTTGACCCTTCCCCAGCTTGGAAGACCTGCCTGTCTTCGCCAGGCAAGTGTCAGCCATGGCCCCCTCCAGTGCCTCCTGCAGTTAAGGACCCCTGTCTCTTCCAGGCCACAATAGTTCACAAAATAAGCAGTCAACAGGGACCACAGCTCTGGAAAAGGAGAGGCATCGGGAAGGCATGCTGGGAAGGCATGCTGGAGAGCACACATGCTGGGAGCACACATGTTGGGCAGGCATACTGGGAGCACACATGCCAGGAAAGCATGCTGGGAGCACGCGTGCTGGGAGCACACATGCCGGGTGTGCACATGCTGGGAAGAGCATGCTGGGAGCGCACATGCTGGCATGCTGGGCAGCGCACATGCTGGGAGCACACATGCTGGGAGCACACGCATGCTGGGAGCGCACATGCTGGGAGCACACGTGCTGGGAAGAGCATGCTGGGAGCGCACATGCTGGGAGCACACATGCTGGGAGCAGTGCGCTCCCAGCATGTCTTCCCAGCACGTGTGCTCCCAGCATGCCTTCCCAGCATGTGCTCTCCCAGCATGCCTTCCCAGCATGTGTGCTCCCAGCATGTGTGCTCCCAGCATGTGTGCTCCCAGCATGTGTGCTCCCAGCACGTGTGCTCCCAGCATGTGCGCTCCCAGCATGTGCGCTCCCAGCATGCGCGCTCCCAGCATGCCTTCCCAGCATGTGTGCTCCCAGCACGTGTGCTCCCAGCATGTGCGCTCCCAGCATGCCTTCCCAGCATGTGTGCTCCCAGCATGTGTGCTCCCAGCATGTGCGCTCCCAGCATGCCTTCCCAGCACGTGTGCTCCCAGCATGTGCGCTCCCAGCATGTGCGCTCCCAGCATGCGCGCTCCCAGCATGCCTTCCCAGCACGCGTGCTCCCAGCATGCCTTCCCAGCATGTGCACCCCGGCATGTGTGCTCCCAGCACGCGTGCTCCCAGCATGCTTTCCTGGCATGTGTGCTCCCAGTATGCCTGCCCAACATGTGTGCTCCCAGCATGTGTGCTCCCAGCATGCCTTCCCAGCATGCCTTCCCGGCATGCCTCTCCTTTTCCAGAGCTGTGGTCCCTGTTGACTGCTTATTTTGTGAACTATTGTGGCCTGGAAGAGACAGGGGTCCTTAACTGCAGGAGGCACTGGAGGGGGCCATGGCTGACACTTGCCTGGCGAAGACAGGCAGGTCTTCCAAGCTGGGGAAGGGTCAAAGCTCAGAGGGCTGTGAGGTGTCTTCTTTAGCCTCTGGCCAGGCACTCCTGCCCCAGGAAGGGTTTTCAAGTGTCTGCATGATTGACAGATCACAGAGTCCAGGAGTCTTCCTTTAGAGGTGATTAATGGGTAAAGGCAAAATCCCTACAGGGTGGGTCTGGTGGACTGAGGACTGTAGCTGCTGTATTGTGTGTTTCCCGGGGAAGTGACTCTGGAGGGCACTTCCTGTATGTGGGGGCTCTGAGCTCCTGAGCCAGCTTCAGGATGAGGGATGCTGGCTACTCTACCTGCCTCTGACCTTGGCTTTTAGTATTTCCCACCCCTAGCTAGACTCTTTCTCTTCATACATCATATCCGGTCCACGGGACTCTGTTCCTGAAGAGTGGGGACAGAGGAGCTTCAGGGGTGGGTGGTACATCCCAGCCTACTGGAGACCCGAGGGCTTCACACACAGGTTTGCAGGTCTCTGGTGGAAAAGGCTGAAGTGTGGAAGATCAGAAATCCTAGCTCAGCTGGATCTAGGCACCCATCCCTCTTTCCTCTGAGTCACCAGAGTCTGCCGTACTGCCGGGAAGTGGGAGGGAGGGAGGAGGGTCTGCTGACTGGACTTCCCGCCATGCCTGGACAGGCTGTGCCCTTCCCCTTCTGCCCCTGCCACCCCTAACCCAGGCCATGGGCCACTGCCTGCTGAAGGAAGGCCTGCCATTCCCTTGTTTCCCACCCTTATCATCTGGGCGGTGGGCTTTTCCACCAGTGGGGAGAGGAGGGTGTTACTCCCAGAATGTTCTCTGGCTGCCACATAGGGTCCCACCTCTGTGGAAGTGGGCTAAAGTCGCAGCCTAGAGGCAGAATGGTGGGAAGGCATCATTCTAGCCCCAGTCCCTCCCTGAGGCCCAGGAGGCACTGCTGGATGAAGCTCGGTGTCTGGGGGAGGGGTCTGTCTTGTTCACTAAGGCAGCCGGTGGGAACAATGGCAGCGTAGTCCTCACCTTGGGAGAGACACTGGGGCCCGGCTCCAGCAACCTGGGATCCTCCCCAAGCCCTAGGTTATCCTGTGGGTCCCTCATCCCTGGCCTGCAGTTCTTGCTCATTCTACTGAAGTGGACAGTCCCTTAAGTGGGAATGTGCTGTCAGGCCAAGCTGGAGTAACTGTGGGCATCATTTCCTAACGAGAACCTGGGGCTGAATCCCAGGTCTCCAGTAGTTATCTTTCCACTCCTTCTGAGTTCCAGATGTGGGACCCAGAGCCAGGGCAGGCATTGTGGGCACCTCTGCCCAGTATAGGTTAAACATGATTCACCTGGCACTGTGCCAAGTGACTCCTATTTGATTCTCATAGTGCCCCCTGCTGGATTCTACTCCATCCTACAGAGAAAGAGGGTTCGAAGGACTTCAGACACTCCCAGGAGCTCACTCCCACCTATGTGTACCCCAGGAGAGATCTTAACCATGCATTCTCCCTCAGCCCCAATCCAGGACATTTCTCTATGCAGAGTGGTTTCTGGGGCTGAGCAGAGTCTAAGAAGCCAGTTTGGACTGGAATTGGGTCAGATTTCCCCACTACACACAGCTCATGAGGAGCCTCCTGAAACCCCTGGGCGTAGCAGCCCCTGACCATGAGGCAAATGTGTGGCTCCAACACTCTTACCCCACACCAGGCCACTTGTCCAGAAGCTGA
The DNA here is from genome assembly GCA_009823505.1 of Rhizomys pruinosus. Classification (NCBI taxonomy): domain Eukaryota; kingdom Metazoa; phylum Chordata; class Mammalia; order Rodentia; family Spalacidae; genus Rhizomys; species Rhizomys pruinosus. The sequence goes on from VZQC01014891.1 coordinate 2,673,284, forward strand.
GGCCCAGGCTAGAGACCTGGCTGCCTGTTTCTGCAGTACCTCTAACCAGCTGTGGGACCCCAGGAAAGTCCACCCCCTTCCTGACCTCTCGTTCGTTATCTGAAGGATGGGGACAAGACTACAGGTGCTGTGGAAAGCATTCAGGCAAAACATTCATGCACATAAAATAAACAAATCCTTTTACAAAAAAATAAATCTGGGAGGCTGGAGAGATGGCTCAGAGGTTAAGAGCACTGGCTGCTCTTGCAGAGGACCCAGGGTTTGATTCCCAGCACCCACACGACGGCCAACGACTGTCTGTGGGGATGCGGTGACCTCTCTTCCACAAGCACTGCATGACATGGATGCACTTAAATACACGCAGGCGATACACTCGTAAAAGAGAAACATAATAAATATTAAAAAATAAATTTTACACATACCACATACTATGTAGGACTGGGAGCCAGCTCAGTTGATAAAGTTTACAAGCATGAGGACCTGAGTTTGATTCCCAGATCCCACCTAGGCATGGTGGCACATTTATAATCCCTAGCATTGAGGAAGCAGAAATTGGACCGTGACCAGCCATTCTAGGCAAATCAGCAAACCCTAGATCCTAGTAAGAGCCCTTCACACACATGTGCACACATGTGCACGTACCCACACAAACACATAGAAAAGTGAGTCCCTGGGCACAGTCCTTACTCCATACAACTACTGTAGGGAGTGGGAGGGGTTGCGCAGGCCTTTGGGACCCTGTGCCGACAAGACCACTTCCCCCCACATTCCCAAGCAAGGATCTCGGGAAAGATGGGTCCGCCACATGTGCTAGTGGAATGGTAAAGCTGTTCACACTTTATTCACTGAGGCCCAGTGTCTGCCAAGCAAGCGCCCAGCTCCAAGAGCCTCAAGGGCACGTGCCGGGCCCATTCCAGAGCAGAGGGAAGGCTAGGCTGGGTGTCAGGGCAGAGTCACACAGAAGGGCAGTGGGCTTCCTGATGGGATCTCTCTCAATCCCGCTGTGTTACCTAAAGGGAACCCAGGCTCAAGAGGGTTTTTTTTGGTGACCTCCCAAGGTCCTGGTAACAGGAAGGGGAAATGGTCCCCAGCATTTCCTCTCAGCTATTCCAAGCCCCAGGTCCCCTTGGCCTTGAGTTCCTCCAGCGCAGGCCTCTCTGAACTCCTCCCCCTACTTCCTGGCTATTATCAGCCAGCCCAGCCCCCCAGAGCTCCTAGCCACTGCCTACTCGGGAGCTGCTGGCTCAGGAGCCCTGGTTTTTGCTGAGCGAGCAAATCTAGAGGTGCTGTCTTGGCACAAAGGGCCATCCACTGGCCAGACCTTCCTCTCTTCCCTTTCCAGGGTCTGCTTCCAAGGCGGTAGTGCAGCTTGGAGTGTGGGAAGATCAGGGGCAGAGGCCCTAGTACCTCCAGGGTCTTCAGCTTCAGGGCATGGAGGATCCTGAGCTCAGAAGAGGGGCATTGATGAAATCAGCTACCACTTAAACTGCCTCTTATATGTCATGGTTTTCTGCCTATCCCCTTTGTCAGCCCCTGAAAGTAACAATCATTGAGACTCTCTAGGGTGTCTCATTCTCAGAATTGATGCATTTATAGTCATCTATCTGCTCAACAAACATGAACTGAGTTTTGACCAAGTGCTGACCATTTTGTACCAAGCATAGCCCTGTGCCCTAGGCTGTGGATGATGGTTGACAAAAGTGCACGAGTTCTGGCTTGGCCCCTAAGTAAGTCCATGTTTGGCCATTCTGCCCTGGTGGTAGTCCTAGTTACAGCTTATAGTGGCCCTATTTTACAGATAGACAGACTGAGGCCTGAGTGACATGTATATGGCCCAGGGTTGGTCCCTGGGCTCAGCTCTACAGATTTTAAGACCCCATCCTGTGTCTGCTGATGCCTCTCTTTGCCTTGCAGCCCACCCCAACCAGACGAGGGCCTCCCTGTGGGCCTCTCAGCTGTCTCGGTCCCAGCTTCCTGGAAGAACGTGGGCCCCTGCAAAGGCCACAGGGAGTCCCCTGGAGGCCTGGTGGAGGCCTCTAGAGGGGAGGAGGCCCAGGGTGAGGAGTGCCCTGCAGGGGCTCCGCTGGACGTGGCGCGCTTGCGGAGTTCCTCCATGGAGATCAGAGAGAAGGGCTCAGAGTTCCTGAAGGAGGAACTGTACAAAGCCCAGAAGGTGGGTGCCCCGGGGCAAGCTGGAAGGGGCTGGAAAGAGCAGCCGGCTCGGGAGAGCCCAGGTGCCTTAGACACCTGTGGACAGAGAGGCTCACATACATGCTTGACTCCTGGGAACTCAGAGGAGAGGCTGGCTGAACTCAGGGCTTCAGTTGTGCTAGGCAAGCGCTCGACCATTGAACTCTAGCCCTAGCCTCTACCCTCTGTCTTAGATTTATTTATTTTATGTATGGGTTTTCCTTTTGTTTGCATGTATGTATGTATGTATGTATGTGTACCACAAACATACCTGGCACCCCTGGAGGTTATCAGAGAGTATCATATTCCCTGAAACTGGCCTTGTGGATGATTGTGAGCTGCCATGTGGGTGCTGGGAACCGAATCAGGGTCCTCTGCCAGATCAGGAGTATTTTTTTTTTTTTTTTTTTTTTTTTTTTTTTTTTTGGTCTTTTCGAGACAGGGTTTCCCTGTAGCCCCAGCTGTCCTGGAACTCACTCTGTAGACCAGGCTGGCCTTGAACTCACAAAGATCCGCCTGCCTCTGCCTCCCGAGTGCTAGGATTAAAGGCATGTGCCACCACGCCCGGCCAGGGTAGGATTTTAACCTTGTGCATGGGCTAAAGGAAGATGTCTCACAAAGTGTCACACACCCGATGAAGTAAGCTGGTCAGCCACTCAAAGCTTCGCACCATGGCTGGGGAATAGAGCCCAGCCATGCGTTAGGGCCTGAGCTGACAGCCTCCTCTGCGCCCAGGAGCTGAAGCTGAAAGATGAGGAGTGCGAGCGGCTCTGCAAGGTGCGAGAGCAGCTGGAGCAGGAGTTGGAGGAGCTCACGGCCAGCCTGTTTGAGGTGTGCCGGGCAGCCTGGGAAGGGTGGTTCCGGTGCCCAGCGGCTTAGAGCCACTCACATAGAGGCTGTCCTCTTCCAGGAAGCTCACAAGATGGTCCGGGAAGCCAACACGAAGCAGGCAGCATCAGAAAAGCAGCTGAAGGAGGCTTGGGGCAAGGTGAGGGCCAGCCCTGTCTGCCTAGGCGGCCAGCCCAAGGCTTCCATCGCATTCTTGCTGGGAGTCCCAGCCAGCCGGCAGGACCTTCACAGACGCTGGGCAGTAGGAACGGGACAACCCAGGCCCGGGGGAGAAGGGAAAGACCTGAAATTCAGTAGCCTAGTGTTCCAGACCCCCCAGTGTTCCAGACCCCCTAGTGTTCCAGACCCCTAGTGTTCCAGACCCCCCAGTGTTCCAGACCCCTAGTGTTCCAGACCCCCTAATGCTCCAGACCCCCTAGTGCTCCAGACCCCCTAGTGCTCCAGACCCCCTAGTGCTCCAGACCCCTAGTACTCCAGACCCCCCAGTGTTCCAGACCCCCTCTAGTGTTTCTGCGCCACAGAGACTTTTCTAGGACCTTCTGGGGCCCAGGAGGACTCAGTGGAGATTACAGTTTCTCCTCCTAGTACTTTTCCAAAGTGGTGTGGTTGTGAGTGCAGTCAAACAGCTCTCTCTCTCTTGCGTGAGCGCACTCTCTTTTTAATTTATTATGTTTTATGTGCATGAGTGTACTGTCTGCGTGTAGGTAGGTGCACCCATGTCGTGCAATGCTGTGGAGGTCAGAAGAAGGTGTCAGATTCCCCTGGAACTGGAGTTAAAGATGGTTCTTAGCCGCCATATGGGTGCTGGGAATTGAACCCGGGTCCTCTCCAAGAGCAGTCGGTGCTCTTAACCGCTAGGCCAGCTTTCCAGCCCCAGCAGCTCTCTCTCTTAGTGTCTGCCCATCAGTAAAATGTAAAGCCCGGGGGTGGTCCCAACAGTTTCAGGATGAGACCTGAGGCAGGCCTGTCTTCTCTCTCAGCCTCAGTTTCCCTATCTATAAAATTGAATGCCTTAGTCTTCACCTTAGAGGCTCTTCCTAGGGTGAAGCTGGGTATATCTGTCCTAGATCCAGGCAGTCGGGCTGTGGTAGCCAGGGTGGCATTAACTCATTATCCTATCTGGGCCAGATCGACATGCTGCAGGCAGAGGTGACAGCGTTGAAGACACTGGTCATCACATCCACACCAGCCTCTCCAAACCGTGAGCTCCACCCACAGCTGCTGAGTCCCACCAAGGCCGGGCCCCGAAAGGCCCACTCCCGTCATAAGAGCACCAGTAGTGCCCTCTGCCCCGTCGTGTGCCCTGCCGCAGGGCGAATCCCCACCTCAGACAAAGAAGGCAAGGAGGTGAGGTGCAGGCTGTGGGGGGCTCCAGACGGGGAGGGGTGACTCTGCTCAGCTAGCCAGATCAGAGGCCAGGGACAGCCAGCCTGACCCCTCCTGGGGAACCCGCAGCCTGTCTCTGCCCTCTCTGGGCCTCAGGGTCCTTTCGAACCGCAGTGGCTGGCCAAGGCTCTTTGATTCTAAGCAGGAAGGTGGTGGCCTCTGAACCTGAGGATCTCCTCTTAGGAGGCCTTTACGGAGACACACTCCTCCGACTTTAAGAGGGCAGACAGGAACCACTGGGCCTCTGGAGAGGAGCTCCCTGGGCCCTTTGTGACCTCCCTTGAGGTCTAAGACCACATACTTGAGAGTCCACAGCATCTCTGGGTGTGGTGTTTAAACAAATACGGCCTTAAAAAGGGCTCCCTTTCCTGCCTCAGTCCAGGCTGGGCTGTCATGCGAGGCCACAGGTCACTGGGCAACTGTTAGCATCTCCATTTCCTCATGTGGTACATGGATCCGCCCTAAGGGGACAGGGGACGGCAATGTGAAGAGCCAGCTCAGGGCTGTGTCGGGTGAATACTGGGGCTCGTGGGGTGGGATCAGCTTCCTGGGGCTCTTGTTGAAGCCCACCCTGGCTCAGAACTCTTCTCCATCTGTCTCTTGAGCTTCCAGGGAGGAGGCTCAGGCGAGCAAAGCCCCCTCGGCCCCCTTGTGAGCACTGAGCTTCCCACTGGACACTGACATCTCCTCCTTCCTCTTGTCTGTCTCTGTGTCTATCTGTCTGACTGTCTGTCCACCTATCCCCTGGCCCAGCCCGGGCTGCCCCCTCTACTCTCCCTGCTCCTCTGCGTGATCCCCAGCAAGGCCGTCCACCTCACCTACGAGCCGGCCTGGCAGCTCCCATCTGGGGAGCCGCCTGCAGCCCCCAGCTCTGCCACCTCTCTCTCCTTTTCCCGACAGGTAATGGCTCCTATAGGGGCCACCCCTTCTGTCCCCTCTGGCCTTCACTCACTGTGCATGCAGCCCAGGGCAGCCCGGCGTTGCCTCCTCTGAGTGGGCAGCAGGGCAGCCTGTGGTATGTTCTCTCCTGCGTGCATGTGCCTAGATATGCAGGGGCCCATGGGATCTGCAGGGACCCGCAGGCTCCTGTGGGCTTGTTCTTAGTGTTTCTTCTAAAAGGAGGTAGTAGAGGCATTCACGCCCAGGCTCTGTATCCAAGTCTGTCACTCTACAACACCAAGAAACTCAAAGCACAGCCAGACATGAACTGTGTTGTTCTAAACTCTTTGATGCAGAAGACAGACATGAAGTCTTCTTCCCCTGGACTCTGCTTCCCCGCATGGCTGCTGGGGACAGGCCTGATGACCCGGTGGGCCCTCCTGCATCTCCCCACCCTCTCTGTCATCTCTGCCACTCCTGGCAGGCTGGCCCTTTTCCCTGATTACCCCCGCCTGACTCCCTCCCCTCCAGGTGGATACAACCCTGTTTGCAGAGTTTCAGGCTTGGAGGGCATCGCCCACCCTGGACAAGAACTGCCCCTTCTTGGAAAGGGTGTACCGGGAAGATGTGGGCCCCTGCCTGGACTTCACAATGCAGGAGGTGAGGTGGCTGAGAGAGTCTAGGGTGACCGGCTAGGGACCCAGCCCATCAGCCCCTCATCTGTCACCCAGCCCCTCTCCACTCTACCCTAATCTATCATAGCTCTCGTCTCTGGTGCGGGCTGCTGTTGAGGACAACACGCTCACCATTGAGCCAGTGGCTTCACAGACTCTGCCCACTGTCAAAGTGCCTGCCGTTGAATGCAGCAACACCACGTAAGCTCAGTGCCCTGGGGCCTCCCTGCCCGTTTGGGAAAGTCCATCATGGAGCCCTGGGCAGCATCTAGAGGTCTAGGGTAGTGGCCCGAGTCCCAGGTCTCCCAGATCTACATGTGAAGCCTCAGGGTGGGCAGGGGCTGTGGTATTCAGGCTGGCCAGGCCCCTAGAATGCATGACCTGGTGTGGGGACACAGTGATCTCCCAAGAGATGGACAGGAGTTTGAAAGTATAGCTAAGGTAGCAGAGTATTTGTTGAGTATGCACGAAGGCCTGATTCCACCCTCAGGACCACAGAAAACCAGGTGTGGTGTCACACACCTGTGAGCCACGCATGTTGGGAGGTGGAGGCAGGAGGGTCAAACTACAAGGTCATTTTTGGCTACAAAACAAGTGCAAGGCAAGCCTGGGCTACATGAAACCTGCCAAGATAGATAGATAGATGATTGATTGATTGATAGATAGATAGATGATAGATAGATAGATGATAGATAACCTTGGGCTACATGAAACCTGCCTTGATAGATGATAGATAGATAGATAGATGATAGATAGATAGATGATAGATAGATAGATAGATAGATAGATAGATAACCTTGGGCTACATGAAACCTGCCTTGATAGATGATAGATAGAGATAGATAGATGATTGATAGATAGATAGATAGATAACCTTGGGCTACATGAAACCTGCCTAGATAGATAGATAGATGATTGATAGATAGATAGATGATTGATAGATGATAGATAGATATATAGATAGATAGATAGATAGATAGATAACTTTGGGCTACATGAAACCTGCCTAGATAGATAGATGATAGATGATACATAGATAGATTAGATAGATAGATAGATAACCTTGGGCTACATGAAACCTGCCTTTACAGATAGATCATCTAAATTACAAGAGATAGATAGATGATAGATAGATAGATAGATAGATAGATAGATAGATAGATAGAGATAACCTTGGGCTACATGAAACCTGCCTTTACAGATAGATAGATCATCTAAATTACAAGAGATAGATAGATAGATAGATAGATAGATAGATAGATAGATAGATAATCTAAATTACAAGAGGGGAAACTACCGTTGTCCTCATGCAGGGCCTTAAGCATCTTTGGCAGATATTCCTGCTGTTGCTGGCTGGAATGTGTCTTCCTGGCAAACACCATCCATGTTTCGTCTCCTCTCCTATCTGGCAAGGGTACTGGGCTCTGATTGACACCTACATGATTGCCAGTGGCTGCCCGCCCTTCCTGCCAGTACATTACCCAGGGTCCTGGCATCTCATGCTGCCTGCCACTCAGCCAGCACTGAGCAGGGGCCATAACAGAACTAACTAGCTGGGGTGGACTCAGGATCAGGCAGGGTGTCTTCTCCTTGGCATTCTAGAGCTGTGCTGGTGGGGCTGGCCACACAGGGGAAGGCTTGCCATGCAGAGGGAACATTTGAGCCGGGTTGTTAAGGATGATTCGGAGTCAGACAAGTATAAAAGGGCCTTCAGAATGAGTTATGGTCAGAGGAATGTGTGAATGGAAACACATTTGACTCAAGGCCATAGTAATGATGCAGGGAGTTGGGGCTGTCTTTAGGGGAGTGTTTGAAGCCAGAGTATAAAGAGCTCTGCCAGTTTGGGCACCAAATCACTAGGTTAGTATTTTGTGAATCATTGCAGATGCTTTTTTAACAGAGGACTCTCTGATCCATTCAGCTTCACAGTAAAGGAGGAAGCAACAAACTCCCTGATAAGTCCTGCAGCCAGGAGGACTTATCAACAGTCTTTTACTTGGGATTCTGGGTAACCATTTCCTGGGCAGTAGGGAAACTCCAGGAAAGAAAGCAGTTAGATGTGGTTCCTTGGAGAAACTCCTGCTGTAACATAAAGAAAGGCCACAGGGAAGTAGAGTAGTTAGAAAAGGCTGAGAGAATTCTGGCAAAAGCCATGAGGTAGGCTGGGGATATGGTGACCCACTGCAGGTGTAGGGGAGAGAGCTCATAGGTGACAGCATGCCACCATAGACTTCATCATGGAGGCAGAGGCCAGCGGAGGAGGGAGACTTGGAAGTGGGAGTCTGGATGATGGGTGGGCTGTTCAGGACCTCTGAAGCCTAGCACATAGGTGCCTGAAGATGCTATATAAGGTTGCCTGAGCCCAGAAGAGAGGCGGCACAGGATAGGGTTCTTGGGGGGCGGGGGGCTGCTGGGCAGGGAGTAATGTGGGGCTAGATGAACAAGGTTTATATGGGGAAGTGGGAGCCAGTGAGACCTAACTCCAGAGAAGAGATGACCGGGTCAGTTTTAGAAGCTACCAAGGGTTGGGGTTTGGTGTACCTGACACGAGGCTGACCAAGCTTTCTTACTTATGTGTGGTAAGGAAAGGAGTCTCGGCATGGATCCAGCCGGGTTGAAGGTCTAGCCTGGGGACTCTTGCCCTACGTCCCATCTTGGTCTGGCCCTGGGCTTCTTTGGAAGCTGGGTAGGAAGGAAAAGCCAGTCCTACATCATGTCTGGCTGCTGTCCTGACTTTCCACACATTCTCTGGCTGCTGCATGCTCCCTGCCTCCGTGAACTCGGTGACTGAAGCCCACTCCACCCACCACACCTCCTTCTGCTCTTCCTAGCACATGTGCCCTGAGCGGGCTGGCCCGTACCTGCCACCACCGCATCCGGCTTGGGGATTCTGAAAGCCACTACTACATTTCACCATCCTCCAGGGCCAGGGTGAGTCAATCCTATAAGTGTCACTTGGCTCCTTTGGAACACAGGGGCTGGAACTCTGGGCCCCAGGCCTGGGAGTACAGTCTGGTCAATTCTTCAGAGCCCCCAGAGGTGCAGAGACTGACTCAGGCCACAGTTGGCCAGTTGTCTTGATTTCCTATTGCTTTGTAACCCATTACCATAAACACAGTGGCTTAACCGGCGTTAGCCTTGATCTTGCTATGCGGCTGGGGATCACCATGAACCTCTCTCTGATCCTCCTGCCTCCATCTCCAAAGTGCTGGGGTGACGGGAGTACTCCACCATGCCTGGTTCATGTAGTGCTGGGCATTGAACCCAGGTAGGCGTACTACCAATTGAGCTATATCCCTAGCCCAATGCACCCCTATTATTTCTGCTAACCTTTCTCCTAGGCCAGAGGCCTAGACACTTGATTAGTGAATGGATAACCTCTGTTCTGGGACTCATAAGCCTGTGAAACTGGGGCTTGGCTTAACTGGTTCCTTTCTGAGTTCAGGGTCCTTTTCCAAGCTCCTGCAGCTGTTGGTAAAATTCAGTGTATACGGGACTATGGTCCCCTGTAGGTCAGGGACACCCTCAGCTTCTAGAAGCTGCCCACAGTTCCTGCCACATGGCCTCTAAAAATAGGGCAGATCTTGTGCCCCAGGACCATACAACCTAGACCTGGGGGTCTTCTGACTGCAGCTCCTGCCCTATGTCCACAAGTTACCAAGAGTTCTGTGGCCACAAATCCTCTTACCTCTTCCTAGTCCTTCTGCAGATGGACCCATGCCCTAGGCATCCCCGTGCCTAGGAAAACGACATCCAGCACTTTCTTTTATTCCTGAGCTGGGTGTCTGGTTCTGTTGGGCGAGGCTGGGTAGACAGTTGCTGAGGAGGGTCTTATGGTTTAGTATGTGGTTCTTGCCCAAAAGTGTCGACCTGTAGATAAACCCCACCATTCTGACACTCCATGCTCAGGAGACTCCCATGGTTTCCCACTGCCAACTGCTCCTCTGGCATTAGAATTCCTTCCCACCTCCTGGTCACAGTCACATCCTGGCTCCGCCCAGCTGCACCAGGCTCTCTCATACCAGGCTATCTTGGCCAGCACCCTCAATCCCTAGCCCCTGCATCCTCTTTGGCCTCTGATGAGTTCTGTGTGTACAAAGCTATCAGAGCATACCCTCCTTGCAGCCATTCCATGCCCCATCCTCTGGGTGTGTCACACATGTGGCTTCCCTGCCCCAGAACCCTGGGTGTTCCCATGGGGGCTTTTTGTTAACCCAGCTGTCTGAGATCTCCCACCATACCTTGAATATCTTGGTTGGTTAGTTCTTATGAGGCAGAGCTGGACATGGACATTTCCAGAACTTCTCAGTGGGACAACAGAAGCAGGATGAGGGCAGGGAAAGGAGCCAAGGTGAAGAGCTCGCCTTCTGTTCCCCCCACTCTAGCCAGCCAGTGGCAGGGTGTCCCAAAGGGTCGGACACTGTGGGCTCAGAGTGGTCTGTACTCTCAGAAACTGGAAGGTGGGGCCTGACCTGGGGCTGGGCCCCTGAGCAAGGTACCAACAGGGCCCTCTATGGGAGTCTTTAAGGCTGTGCCCGCCCGAGCCAATGAAGGGTTGGTAAAGCTTGGCATCAAATAGGCCTCCTATTTGATGCTGGGTATCTCAAGCAGGGCAGCCCAGGTAAATGACTAATTGCCTTTCCTGGAGTGTATTAGTCACTTTTCTGTTGCTGTGATAAAGCACCATGACCAAGGAACTTATAAAAGGAAGAGTTTATTTGAGCTTACGATTGACGGTTCCAGGGAATTAGAGACCATTGTGGCAGGAGGCATGGCGGCTGGAGACTGGAGCAGCAAACCGAGGGTCACATCTCACAATGAGCACAGGAAGCAGAGAGAGAGCAACTGTAGACCACGAGGCTTGTTAAAACTCACTAAGCCTGCCCCCAACAACGCACTTCCCTCAGCACGGCCACACCCTCCAAGACCTCCAAAAACATCGCCACCAACTGGAGACAAACGCCTGAATACCTAGAGCCTATGGGGGACACTCATTCAAACCACCACATGGAGTTAGACACAACACTTGGCATAGGCCTGGTCCTACTGAGCCTGTCCATTGGGGGCTGAGCTTGGACGCTGGGGCAGGCTGCCTGGTTTCTTCTGTCAGTTAAGGCTCCATCAGGCTGTCTTCGGCAGGCAGCTTCGTTATTGGAGCTTCTGTACTCTCCAGCTGTGAAATGGGTCCAGTGAGTGTGTCTGCCCCATTTGGTGCATGCGTAACAGGTGGCTGCAGTGGCTGTTATTAGGAGCCCTGCTAGTCTTAATATTGTTAACTAAACCTTGAAAGCTGGGCCCTAGCAGAATCACAGAGCACTGTCCAGCTCTGTCCTGGTATCGGGTCCATATTGGCTATTTGCAGAAGGTGGGGGGACAGGTGCTGGAGAGATGGGTCAGTGGTTTATAAGAGCACTGGATTCGATTCCTAGCACCCTCAGGGCTGCTAACAACTGTCCTTAATTCCAGTTCCAGGGCATCTGATGCCCTCTTCTGAACTCTGCTGGCACTTCGTAACATAGGTACACTTACATGCACACAATACACTCATACACATAAAATAAAAATAATAAAATATTTTTTAAAACATTGGCTATTTGGGGACCCCAGAGTGAATGTGGGGAGTCTGGTGGGTGACACTCTTCATTCTACTGGCAGATCACAGCAGTATGCAACTTCTTCACCTACATCCGCTATATCCAGCAAGGCCTGGTTCGCCAAGACGGTGAGTGCCCCCTGGTGGTCTGATCAGGGACAGTGCTCAAGGGAGGGAGGCCCAGGGCAGAATGCGTGCCTTCTCAGTCTTAGCAGGATTCTGAAGTCCCTGCACTAGGCCAGCCAAAGGGAAGGTTGTGGTTAATAAAGGGCTCCTGCCTGTCCTTGGTGCTGGAGTCCACAGAGAGCAGACTCACAGAAGAAGCTGCTGGGTTCTGTCTCCCTGGGATGGCAAGCCTGGTGCCTCCCACATCCCTGGGTTCTGCTGCCTAGAAATCTCTGTGGGGCCCAGGGCCTGCAGGGGACAGCATTCTAGTTACTGGTTTGACATTCAAGGCTCTTTATGAGGGGGTTCCCCATGACTCCTCCTACTTCTTCATGGCCACCAAAGTGTAAGCTCTCTGCCTCTTGAGCCCTTCCTTAAAGTTCCTTCTGCAGGCTCAAGAACTGACACTGGCCCTGCTCACTGCTCTGGGTCAGAGTCGGCAAGCACTTGCAACATGTCAGGTGTAGTTCCCAGCACAATGGCAGAAACATACCAGATGTCTGGTCAGATTGGGGGGTGTACAGTCCACTGCCCTGCCCAGAGCCAGAGGAGAAAGCCAGGCCAGCTGCCTGAAGTGACCGGAACCATCCCCCTCTCTGTCTACAGCGGAGCCAATGTTCTGGGAGATCATGAGGCTACGGAAGGGGATGTCACTGGCCAAACTTGGCTTCTTCCCCCAGGAGGCCTAGGGCACTGGCCCCAGGTCTGAAGTGGGCCCTGAGCTGGAGCAAACACCTGCCTCAGGACAAAGTATTGGATCCAGCTCCAAGCCAGAAACTGAAAGGGACAAATCCATGGCCAGGTCTTGGAGAAGCCATAGAGCAGGCACCAAACATCCTGGGACAGGCAGAGGGGCAGCCCAGCCTGGACTTCATGAAGATGATGCTGTGTCTTGCTTAGTGGGTTCTGGGGGCACGGGCACGAAGAGAATTCCAAGAAAGCACCAAAGACCACGGAGCTCGGAGCCATATTCAGAGGTGGCTCAGTCCTCAGGCGGGGACCCTGAGCCACCAGCACCACCCCCACCCCCTCCCATGCTGCCGTGTCTTCAGAAAGGAGCTACCTTGGAGATGGCTGGATCTCCCTCCAGGCCCTGGGCCACCAGCGCCCCCTCGTGGCCATCCCTCACTCTGTTCCCAGATGACCTATTGTTAGCTGCCCTGGTGGCAAGACCTCCAAGGTGTCTCCAATCTGAACAAGGTGGAGAACTGCCTCAAAGCTCTCTGAGGATGAGTCCGAGACCTCTCCATCATTCCTTAAGGGCCTCCCTGAGCCGTCCCTCCTGACCTTAGTCCTGGCTCCAGGGGGCTCTGTTCCCAAAACTCCTGGGGGCCTGAGGTGCTTACCACCAAGTGGGGGTGCGGCAGGGGGTACAGGATGCAGCTGTGCATAGCCATTCACACAGCACAGGCCCTGTACGTGGAACTGGATGGAGTGGGCAGGCCATGCAGGACCTGGGCCCTTCCTTACCCATCACAGCCCACTTGGAACTGGGCTTAGTGGATCCAACCTGGACACATCCCTCACCACGCCCCTATTTCTTTCTCTGGGTGGAATGTAACACGATCTCTATTTAATAAAGGAAGGCTTTGTTGGTAGAGGCTGGGCAGTCATGGCCTTCGCTTCTGTGCCCTGGGTCTCTGGCCAGGGCTTGGGTATCTGAAGGAATGAAACCAAATCCTTTTCCCTGCCCACCCTCGTGCTTGGGATTAAACCCAAATCCTGAAGCCACCCCCACTGCCACTTACTTGTTGTTGGGAAGACTGCTGGAGTCGTCCTTAGTGTTCCACAGGGCTGTGAGGAATCAGAATGAACCTGCCTTCCCATGTTAAGTTCTGTCCCCTGGACCCTCCTGGCCTCAGAGATGACCTCTTGTCTACTATTAGCCTGCAGTCAAAGTACTAGGCTTCCTGGGGTTTAGCAGGATGGTGTGGCATTGATTGGTAACACCTGCCCAGAGAACAGACAGGAACTAGGAGAACTCGGAACTGTGCAGCCCTGATCGTGAATGGAGTCTTAACAAGGGAGAGCACACAGGTGGGAGAAGTAGGGGTGGCCGGGGTCCTTAGCGCAAGTCAGACTGGGCAAGTGTTTTGTGGTTCCTAACCACGTCCAGCTTTGAGCTTTGGGCCTTCCAGGGAGGAGGGCACAGCAGCTTCTGGGTCGGGTCAGAGGTTGGCAATAGCCTCCAGGGAATTCTATTGGCCTGAGGCCCAGGCACGACTCAGATGGTAGAACAGCCAGGGGCCAGTCAGGGCCCTGCCCAAGTCGTCTGCCCAAGTCGTCTGCCTTCCCACCTCTGGCCAGTAGTCTGTTCCCAGGACTCCTGTTGTCTGTTCTCATACTCCCTTCTTCTCTGCTCCATCATGAGTCCTTTCTGTCTCCTCAGCTCCCATAGGTGGCCACCCACCATACTCTTGTCACATCCATGCATTCACTTAACCAGTACTGGAGCCTCTCTGTGCAGGACAGTGGTGAAAAAATACGAGTAATGTGTCCATGTTGCTGGATGGAGGAACATAAAAGGTGAAGGAGGATGTCAGATGAGGGCTCGTGCGGGCCACATGGGACCTCAGCCCTGGATGGCCTGGGGGCAGAGGAGGATGAAAACCCAAGCTCTGCATTTCCTCACTCCAGACCCCCACCTTCTGTGCTCTGGGCACAGCCATGCTCAGGACCAGGGAGACATTCTAGAAGCCCATAGAGGACCCTACATCTGAGACTTATGCAGCCTGCCTCTGCAAAGCCTTGATCAAGATCGGACCCCAGGTGAGGACATCAGCGCAGCCTCTTACCAGCCACACAGCTGATGGCTGAGCACTGACTGTGCTGGACCTGGCTCCAACTTCTCTCTGAGAACTAATTCATTCCAATCTCTTAGCAATGTTACATGCTATTCTCCCTCATGATGCAGGTAAATGGTTGGAGGCAAGAGAGACCACAGAGAGGTCCTGGGGTTATGGGTTTAGCTCAGCGATAGGATGCTTGCCCAGCAAGTGCAAAGGCCCTGGGTTTGGTCCCTGGCTCAGGAAAATAATAATAATATAAACAAAATCATAAAGAGGTCCTATGGCTCTGAAGCACAGTATTAACCCTCCTCCTATGTATTATTATTATTATTATTATTATTTATTTTACAAAATACTTGCAATATGCTTGGTTCTTTCTTCCTTTGATGCTCAAGGCTAGACGTGTAGGTCAGTGGTAGTGAGCTTGTTCAGCATGCTCAAAGCCTGGGGTTTGATCCCCAGCCCTTAAAAAAAAAAAAAGATAGAGACTGAGACAGAGCTGGAATCTGAATATATGTTTGTTTCCCAGCCTCCAGCCCATTAGAGTTGCCTTGGCTTTGCAGACTCTCTGGAGTTACTCAAGGCTTTGGTTCTTAGGGCTGACGGGAGGTTAGCTGACATCAACCACGTGGTTGTTCTTAAATGAATTTTCAAGATAACCTACTTGGGCCTAAATGTGCTTGGCACATAGAAATCATCTAAGCCTCCTTGGCTGCTTACAAGCCAGCCCTGAGTCTGGCCTCTAGGCATAGAGGCACTGAACCTGATGGAGCAGTTATCTGCTGCGACAGCCAGAGATATCTCCTTTTACCATCTGCCAAGCCTGTCCTGATTTGAATCCTTCCAGGGCTGTGACCCTGGGACAAGTTGCTTTTCTTATGAATTGGAGAGGAGGTTTACTAGCCCTGTCTCATTGATATACTCATTCATTCACTCACTCACAGATGGCTCTTGCATGTGCCATGTTAGCTGGCCCTGGAGTCTGAGAATTCTCTGCCTTCCATCTTCCCATAGGCATTCAAGGATTATAGACGTGCACTACCACATCAGGCTTTATATGGGTTCGAGGGATCTGAACTCAGGTCACGAGGCTTACACAGGGAGTGCTTTACCCACTGAGTCATCTCAGTGCTTTTAAAAAAAAAATTTCAGCCAGGCGTGGTGGTGCGCACCTTTAATCCTAGCACTCGGGAGGCAGAGGCAGGTGGATCTTTGCGAGTTCAAGGCTAGCCAGGTCTACAAAGGGAGTTCCAGGACAGCTGGGGCTACAAGGAGACCCTGTTTCAAAAAGGACCAAAAAAAAAAAAATGTAATCACAATCATTTTGAAGTGTACAGTAGTGTTAGATACAGTCACGTTGCTATGAAACTCATCTACAAATGTTTCGTATCTTATAAAAACAAATGTGATGCTCATTAGAAAATTCCTTATTCCTCCTGCCCCCAGACTGTGGAAACCACCATTATACTTCTGCTTCTGTGACTCTGACTCCTCTAGAAACTAGCTGTAAATGGAATTGTATTCATCTTCTAACTGGCTGATTTTACATGTCTTTAATGTGCATCTATGCTAAAATGTGACAGGACTTCCTTTTCAAGTCTCAGTAACAGCTGCTGTATGTGTAACATTCCATGGTGTTTATCGATTCACTGGGATAGACATGGCTTTACTGTACCTGTTGGCTATTGTGAAGAATGCTGCTGTTTACGGAAATATCTCTTGGAGACCTGTGTGTGTGTGTGTGTGTGTGTGTGTGTGTGTGTGTGTGTGTATGTGTAAAGGTGGGGTTGCTGGCTCATATGGTAGTCTTGTTTTGTTTTGTTTTTAAGGGCCATTCACAATTCTTTCACATAGTGGCTGCACCATTCTAAAGTCCTACCAACAATGCACATGAGTTTCAACTTTTCTACCTCCTGGCCTAGCTTGTTACCTTCTGGGTTGTGTTTTGGTTTGGTTTGGTTTGGTTTGGTTTGATTTCTTAGTCTTTTTGAGACAGGTCTCCCTGTAGCTCCAGCTGGCCTGGAACTCAACATATAGACCAGGCTGGCCTCGAACTCACAGAATACCACTTGCCTCTGCTTCCCAAGTACTGGGATTAAAGGTGTGCATCACCATGCCCTACTCACCATCGGGTTTATAGTAACCATTCTAACAGGTGTGAAGTGCTGTCCCTGGACTTCAATCTGCATCACTAATGATAGTGATTTCGGGACCTTTTCAACCTCCACTGCCCATTTATGTGCCGCCCTCTGTTACCTAGGGGCATTCTAAGGAGCTCTGCTGAGCCACCATAGTGGGACCCTTGAGAGGCTCTTTGATGGCTAGTAAACTTGTGGTCCCTGACCTAAATGGTTCTAATCAGCCTTTGCACAATTCTGTGATGTCTGCTGCCTGCCTCAGCCGCTCCTTTCTCGGAAGAGTTGCACTTTGGCATAATAATCAAGCTTATGATGGGATGATCTTTAACTCAAGGCAAACCCTGGAGCTCTGACTTTCTTCCCACCCTGCGTCTGCTGCAGAGTAAAGACCCGAGCTCTGGAATGGACAGCTTTCTCCATAAGCTTTTTCTTTTTTTTTTTTTTTATAATTTTTTTTATTAATTTTTATTTATTTCTGTATGTGTATGACTGTACTGTCTGCATGCAAGTCTGTGCACCCGTGTCATGCAATGCTGCGGAGGTCAGAAGAGGGTCTCAGTTTCCCCTGGAACTGGAGTTCTCCTGGAATTGGAGTTTCAGACGGTTCTCAGCCGCCATGTGGGTGCTGGGGATCGAACCCGGGTCCTCTGCAAGAGCGGTCGGCGCTCTTAACCGCTAGGCCACCTCTCCAGCCCCCGTAAGCTTTTTCTTAAGCTTTTTGCTTGCCTAGCCAGCTTGCTGAGCCTTGTTGACATGGCACAAACATCTCTTGGCTCCAGGACAGTAGCTGGTGGCTTTGTAGGGGGTGGTGATTGCAATGTGTCCCTAGAGGCCTGAGTGGGAGCTCACAGCAGTGAGGACTCCAGTTAGGATTGGGGCAAGGGGCTGCATTCAAAGGGATCCAGAGACTTCCCTCAAACCTCGAGCTTGCCTCCTTCCAAAAAAATAGTCCATCTGGCCAGCCTTCCTCCCCTCCCCCAACTCCCGCAAACCCTGGCAGTGGCCCAGTGGCAGCTCAGGAATGTCGAGTGATGCCTCTCCCTTTCCAAGTGGCCTGAGAGGCCTCAGCTGCCCAGGATTTGAGGATTTGGAGACAATGGGGCCCCAAGGTCCCCCAGGCCTGACTCCTGCAAGTTGCAAGCTCTCCAGGGTCAGAGATCAGAGAAGTAGAGCTTCCCAGGAAGGTTCTGAGGTGTATGGAGAATGAACCCTGGGAGGCTGCTTGTATGACGGTAGGGAAAGGCCACTCATAGTTCAGGCTTCATGGGAACACACGGCTACAGGTAGAAAGAGGCCCTCATACCATCTGCATACTGCACACTGGGTTCAAGTGGCCAGAGAGGGTGGCATGGTTCAGTCTTGTATTGGGTTTATCTCCTCAGTCTGTCCAGACTTCTTCCTGTCCATCTCTTCTGGTATGGCTAGGACAGGCACAGATCTAACTGAGCCCACCCCTAACTACCTGAGTCCAGGCCAGGGCTCCAGGGAAGGAAGCCTTAGATCCCTCTTGAGCAACCCATATCATCTCACTGAGAGATGCTGAAGCTGGAACAGGGGCCACACTGGATTTGGCCCACAGTATAAGAAGTGCATTCCCGGGCTGGAGGGATTGCCTAGCGGTTAAGAGCACCGACCACTCTTGCAGATGGACCGGGGTTCGATCCCCAGCACCCACATGGCGGCTGAGAACCGTCTGTAACTCCAATTCCAGGAGAACTCCAGTTCCAGGGGAATCTGACACCCTCTTCTGACCTCCGAGGCATTGCACATCACGGGTGCACAGACCTATATGCAGACAATACATTCATACACATAAAAAAAAAAAAAAAACTGCATTCCCAATGCTCACTGTGACCATGTGGGGGCAGCACTTCTTACAGTCCCCTTTGGTCAGGGCTGCCACACTCCCCCAGGTGTGCAGGGATGGGGTTCCAGGATTCTGGAATAGAAAAGGCCCAAACAGCTCCTATCTGTGGGAACATTATGGGTCTTTCTGGTTATTCTAGGTTCCCAAAACAGGAGCTCCTAGAATTGGGGAGAACCAAGGGGTCTTCCTCTTCAAACTCTGGTCTGCCTGTGGTACAAATAACACAGGTCTTCCATAGTCATGGGTTCTGTAGCCAAAGATACAACAGCAGTAGATTGGACCTATTTAGATAATTCTGGAAAACTTCAAAACACAAAATATGCTACACTCCATTGAATGAAGCAATGTGTAGGCAGGCCCTGTCACCTCTCATTGTTTTCCAAGGCCTCGGGGTTGTTCCCAGAAGGCTTTGGGCTGTCTCTCACCTCAGGGTCCCTTCCGGTCCTGTGCATTTAGGCCTGTCGTGGTTGTATCAGGAGTGAACATGTCCAGCTGTTTTGTTCTTGTCTTTGGTCCCTAATACAGCAGAACAATTATTCACAGAGCATTTATACCACATTAGGTCTTGATATCCCCAGGAGTCCCTGGAGCCCAGGTTTCCAACAGTAAACTGTTAAGCCAAAAAGAAATGTTAGCATAATGGAGAAATACACTTTAGGGTTCTGAAAAGATGTTCTCCCAGCCAACAGAGCATTACCTTGAGTCACACTCTGGGTGGGGCACACAGTCTGAGTTATCCCTCCAGGCAGTTTCGATGGACTCTCAAGCTTGCCATTCCATCTCTGGAATATAATCTTATCCCTATTGATGTGAATGTTAACTTTTAGGATCAGATGTCTATCTCAAACACCGGACAATTTGGGAATCTACTTATACTCTCAAAAGGATTTGAATTTAATAAGTCAAAAATGGGATTGGGATCGTGAAGGGAGAGAAGCAGAAAGCAGTAACAAGCAAGCCACCCATTGCGTACTGGTCCACTCTTTCACCTTGGGAACAGTAGCGGTCCTCCAGGCTTCAATGCTCCAGTGTCCTCCCCAGCGGCTCCTCTGGGCATCCCCAACCCCGAAGCCTGACGGACGGTGAGGCCACCCACCCCAGCAGATGGCTCAGGACGGCCTCTCCATGCGGATGTTCCGGGATCTCTTGGGGGAGGGGGGAGCCCATTGTTTGCAGGCTGCTTACAGTCACCCCGAGGTGGTGCCCCCTGGTCTAGCCGCTGGGGATGCGCGGCTGGAAGCCCCAGGCGCCCCTGGCCCATCCTTACCGGCCTCACAGGGCGCAGACCCCGGGTTCCTCTCCGGCCCCGGGGGTGCGTCGGGGCGCAAGGGCCAGGGCGCAGGGGCTGGACCCCGGAGCGCACCGCACCCCCATCCCCCTCCGCAGCCCAGCCCCGAGCCGGAGGAGCTGGGGGCGGGACGGTGCCCTGGGGGCAGGGCCGGGCGTGGTGGCCCGGGGGCCCTCCCGGGTGGGGCGAGTCCCGCCGCGACACCGCCCTCCCCGGGCAGCCAATGGAGGCCGAGGCGCCGAGCCGGGATTGGAGCGGGCGCGGGACTGGCCAGCGCGGGGGCCGGGACGAGGGGCGGGCGAGGCGAGCGCTGTCAGCGCGGTTATAAGGGAGGGAAAAGTTCCCTGCGCCGAAAGCCGGGTAGGCGCACGCTCGTACGGCGGCCGCAGCGGCAGGGCGGGGCCGGCAGGGCGGGCGGCGGCGGAGGAAGGCCCCCCAGCGCGACCTCGTCTCCCCCCCCCCCCAGCGACCTAGCCTCCCCCCGCAGCGCGACCTCGCCTCCCTCGGCGTCTCGCTCGGACCTCGGCCACGTCCCGGGGTGCCGAGGACTTTTGCGCAGCGGCCATGGGCGGCATCGGGGAGCCCGGAGGGGGGCCGGGGCCGCGGGAGGGGCCCGCTCCGCTGGGGGCGCCGCTGCCCATCTTCCGCTGGGAGCAGATCCGCCAGCACGACCTGCCAGGCGACAAGTGGCTGGTCATAGAGCGCCGGGTCTACGACATCAGCCGCTGGGCACAGCGGCACCCCGGGGGCAGCCGGCTCATCGGCCACCACGGCGCGGAGGACGCCACGGTAAGCAAGCACAGCCGGCGAGGCGGAGCCTGGCGCTCCTGGGGGGCCAGAGACCCTGGGTCGTGCGCTCTGCGTCTCATTGCACCTGCGGGCCTTAGCATCCTTCCTACCCTCGCTGACCTCTCACCTCCACGCCCTGGACCCAGAATTGAGATGGATCCAGAGGCCCTGATGTAGGTAAGGAGGTCGCTTTCTTGCTGGCAGGTCAGTCTGTGCAGTAGGTCTGTCCGGGAGGTAGGGACTGTTGGAGGTGGGTGTGCCATGGGGGCGGGGGATGTTGCAGATCATGCCCCAAATAAGGACCCTCGCTGTTGCTCTGAGGTTTCCATCTCTGTTCAGGATCTCTCAGACCAGTACCTGATGCTTGCCACGAGTGCTAGGGAGCTGGGCTGGGTCCCTAGCGGTAGACAGGGATTTGCCATCAGAGGCTGGGGGCTGGGCAGCGGAGCTTAAGCAGGGCCTGGAGGTCTGTGGCTTTCCCAGCGCTTCTATAAACTGTTGAGGGCCAGTGACTCACCTCTGCTGGGCTGGCAGCTGCACGTGGGAAGACTTTGCCAGGCTGGGTGGGCCTCCTGGGGAAGCACAGTCACCCCAGGAATAGGCAGCCCCTGGGGACTCTGTCTTCTTATTCTCAGTCCATGTCTAGACAAGGAGGGATGTTGGGCCTGCAGGACTGTCTGGCCGGAGCCCAGAAGTAGGCCACCTGGAGATTTCCCAGCCCCTTCCTCTCTTTCCTCCCTTGGTCCCCATGGACAAGGCTTGAGGCCATGATCCTCAGTCCTTAACTATCCAGAATTCTGGGGTCAGGCACACGGAGACCAGGAAAATCTTCAAAACTGGACAGAATGAATCTCTAATGACAACTTGGTGGTAGCAGAGAGAATTCTGCCCTGTCCCAGGACTGTCACCATCCCTCTCCTTCCCCATCCACCCTAGCTAGGCAACTGAGAGGGATTAGAGTGAGAAGGTTCCTGAAAGCCAGCAGCCTCCAGGTGGGCCAGAGTATGTGGGCGTGTGCAGTCCCCTGTGTGTTCCCACTTGGATTTGTGTGTGTGAGTGCGCGCGCGCACACACACACACACACACACACACACACACCTTTCTGCAAGACCATAATGGGCAGAAAGCACCGCGTCCCCTCCTTTGGAGCCCTGGCAATGCTTTGGGGGTCTTACCGATTGGTGCCTGTGGTGGCACGGGACAGGACCCTGGGCAGGTGAAGGGAAGGATAGCAGAGAGCACTGACTTCTTCCTGCTCAGGGCCAGGCCTGTGCAAGGGGTGACCCTCCTACATGGGATTCCTAACTTTATATTTAGTACAACACCCCAAGACAGCCATCTGACGATTTTGTTATTGCTGCCTGCTAGAAAATCATCTCTCTGCTCCCTGGGGCTGGGATCTGACTTTGCCATTGGAGGCTCTAAGTGGCCCCCATTCTTCTGTGCCTCAGTTTCTTCATCTGTGGAGAGGGGAGAGCTGGGCCAAATGGCAAGCCAGCAAAGGGCAGGACCATGCCTTCTCAGGCTGGCTGCTATATCAGAGTTCTGTGTTCAGTAAATGTTCCTCAGTGTATGTGGTCAAACTGTAGAGTGCAGTGGGACACAGCCCCAGCACTTCCAAGCCTTTGATGGGTGGCCTTATCTGTCTCTGACCCTGTCTGTAATAGAAGATTGCTGTAGGCCCCAAACACTGAAGTAGAGTTGCCAAAAATACCTGGTACACTCAAGTCACAGGGTTGAGGGGTGGCTGGGTGAAGAGGACCCTAGTACTTGTCTGTGATAGGAGATACCAGGGTCCAGTACCCTGTGTGGTCAAGCTCAAATGTCAGGTGTCCTGAGACTCAGGTGGGGGGGGGGGCTGTCTACTCAACTCCGGCCCAGCTGCCCATCAGCTGTTCTCATGTGCAGGCAGCCGAAGCCTTCCTGCCAGGAAATTCCCAGAGTTCCTGTGCCATGAAGTCGACTAGCTTGTGGCCATCCTGGGACACAATGCCTGGTGCCCTGGGGAGAGCGCTCTGGGCTCTGGGCCAGGTTCCTCTAAGAGTCATAGGTACCCTGAGACAAGCAAAGCCAGCCAGAGAGGGGTAAGGCCCAGCCAGTGCTGGTCCTAAGTATACGGGGATCATGTAACTGGGATCCAAAATGTGAAGTGACCAGGGAAAACGGTAAGAGGTATATGGCTACAGGGTCACAGGGTCGTGAGCTGAGCACCCATCGGGTGCCAGGCTCTAAATTTAAAGCTTGTTATTGATACTGTCTGTTAATCCTTAGGATGCCTCCTCTGAGGCAGGTACTGCTACTTTGTCCACTTTACAGATGAGAAAATGGAGGTAAAGTGCCTTGAAGTAAAGTGGCAGGTCTGGACCTGGAATGCACGGCCCTCCCCTTCCCTGCCTCGGCTGTTTATATCAATCACTCATTGGTTCCTCAGGGATCAGATCCTTAAATCCACCCATGAGTATTTCCTGTGTGCTTAACCTCTGAGGATACATCTGGGAACAAAACATCTTCAGGGAAGGAGTGCCTGGGTATACCAACTAGACTAAAGGCTTAGAGGTGGGACCATAGCTCCCATATTTGTGGCTACAGTAGAGAATAGTCAAGGGGAGAGGGAATCAAAAGGCAGCTAACTGTGTCTGCACTCACTGGATGTTTTGATTCTTGGATGGCCTTATTCTTTGGCTTATTCTAAAGAAGAAGAGGAGCAATGGACGGCAGAGCCAAGAAACCAAAGAGGTCTGATGTATGTTTAAAAATGATCTCTAAGCCGGGCGTGGTGGCGCACGCCTTTAATCCTAGCACTCGGGAGGCAGAGGCAGGCGGATCTTTGTGAGTTCAAGGCCAGCCTGGAGATGACTCCGCAGTAAAAGAAGCACTGACTTGTCTTAAAGAGGACCAGGGTTCTAACCCCAGAACCCATATGGTGGCTAACAACTGTCCGTAACTCCAGGGGATCCAATACCCTCCTCTAACCTCTGAGGGTGTTGCACATATGTGTGCACTTATACACATGCAGGCAATACACTCATACACATATAATAAAATATTTTTAAAATACTGGGATTGTAGCTTAATTGGCAGACTACCTTCCTCTCATGTGTGATGCCCTGTGTTCAATCTCCAGCACTCTTACCCCGTCACATGGATGGTTATGGTGGTGCACACCTGTAATCCCAGCACTCAGGAGGTGGAGGCAGAAGATGAAGAGTTCCAGGCCAGCCTGGGATATATGAGACCTTGTCTAAAAATACAGAAGATCCCTAGGAGAGGCAGAAGAGCAAAGGCTATAAAAAAACAGGAAGACAAGGACCCTCTCTTTGGGAATCCCCCCCCCCCAAAAAAAGAAATGAGCATTTAACCAGGCTGCAAAGTGTGAAGTGGCCAGAGAAGAGGATAAGAGATATGTGGACACAGGACACTAATGGGGCCACGGGGATTAGTTCTGTGATCTGCAAGTATTGCTCAGTGGTAGAGTGGGTGCCAAGAATACCCGGGGTTGAGTCTCCAGCAATGTAAAAAACTGTGATAAACAACAAGTAGAGTCCAGGATGGTGGTGCACGCCCGCCGTCTCAGCATGTGGCAGGCAGAAGCAGGGAGAGGAGGAGTTCAGTGTCATGCACAGCTCTACATTGAGTCTGAACCCCATCCTGGGTCACATGAGACCCCATCTCAAACAACAAAAATGACCAGATTATCTCTGTGTTACCTGTCCTCATACTGTGCCTGTTTCCCCACCAGTGTGGTAGGAAGAAGAAGAGTGCTTTTATCTCGGATACAATGTGGGGTTGGTTTTGGGAACCTGGGCGACTGGTTACCATGGGCAACAAAGCCTTGTACTGATAGGTGCAGTACATTCACTATTCCTTATGGAGAAGATGAGACTTTTTAGCATCCATAAGGCCCATTGGGTGAAACCCCTGTCAGCCCTAGGAGAATCCAATGTCCAGCAGACCTTCTGAACCATCAGGCTTTCTACCTTCTAGTGTCCTGGTGGGCCTGACTCGAACTAGGTTGGAGTGACCTGTTCTGCCATCAGTGGCTATGTCTTAATAATTTCAGCCAACAGTTATTGACCAGGCTTGTTCTGAGAGTTTTAGATGTAATAACTAATTTAATTCTTCCATTCTCCTCAAGAGAGTCGGTTCTGTCTATTGTACAGATGAAGAGACTGAGTTTAGTTAAAAAAAAAAAAAAAGTAAACGATGTTGTAGGACCCTAAATGGCGGGGCTGTCAATCCTGGGCTGATAAGGTGAGGTGAAATTTGTATCAGGATTGAAGCTGAGGAGTGACCAGATTATGACCAGGAAGATGTGAGGCCTAGGGAGGGCAGGGTAGCCTCAACCATTGAGAATGAATGTCCACACCCTGCTCCCACCCACCACATGGACTGCTTTGAAAGTCTCACTTCATTTAGCAACTAGTCATTCCCTTGTAGTGTGGGGCCTGAATAGGCATTTGTTTGTTTTGGTTTTGAGACAGTCTTATTATGTATCACTGGCTGGCCTAGAACTCACTGTGTAGACCAGGCTGGCCTCAAATTCAAAGAAATCCACTTCATTCTGTCTCCTGAGTTACCATCTAGGGGTGGAGGTTGACGCGGTCTAGGCATTACGGTCCAGGTCACTTTCTCGGCCAATTAAAGAATTAAAGGGCAGGAAAAAAAAAATCAATCTCAGACATAGCAGAAGAAACAGACAACCAGACCCAGAAAAAAAAAGACTCCCCACAAATGGGGGTCAGGTTCAGAAACCAAACTCCAAGTCCCCCTGGGAGGGTGTGGGTTTTTAAGAGTTTTAGTGAGTTCCTCTCCCCTAATTTTGGATTGGACACCTTAAACAAAGAAGAAAAGACAGATGGGTTCATGACTTCAAATGAACAGGTGTTCAGGTCAGGCCTTGGTCTTATCTGAACTGTCTGGACCAGTCAGTCGGAAAAGGGGACCCTGCTGGCTAGATAGGGGAGCCCTCAAGCCTTTGTCTCAGAACAAGATTCCCCGTCTATCTACCTGTCCCCCAAATGTGGCTAGCTCCTAGCCCGCTCCTCGGATTACAGGTATAAGCCACCACACCCGACTCTAATGGGCATTTTTGCTAAGATGCCTTTTCTAAGACTGTGGTGTCCCTCCCCTCCCTGGAGGGGAGGAGTCGGGCTGTGTGACTCTGGCAGGAATGCGGTGTGCAGAGGTGGGGATGCTGGTGATCTCAAAGGCTTCTGGCTGCCTCCGCCTTCCTTCCTGAGGGTGCCCCCGGCTGCCACAGGGTTTCAGATGAAACAGCTCTAGGGGCAAAACCAGAGCACAGTGGCATGGGACCAAGTACCAGGGGTTGGTCATTTCGGGCTAGCATGTGTGAGCCATCCTGGCTAGTGGAGGACCGAATGTGTGTGGCCACCCTTCACAGGGACACCAGGGATACCAGGGATGCTGAGGGGGCAGTGACAGCTTCCTGGGGCATCTTCCCTTGAGTTGGGCTCCTACAGACTGGAGCTATGTTCTGGTTACAGAGCCTCCTTCCTCGCCCTTGCCTAGTTCCGCACTTGTAAGGGGTTTCTAGGGAGAGGACAGCAAGGGCCTTGGTCCTCCTTTATATCTTACACCTGGAGAGAGAAGGAGGCAAGGATTTCCCAGGGGTGTCCTTGGAGACCCCCACAGCCTGCAAAGGCATTAAGAGGCAACAAGGGCAGACACAGACGACACTAGCCCCAACAGCCCAGCCTGTTCTCTGCCCCACCCCCTTCCTGGATGATCTAGAACACGCTCCAGTCTTTGGCCAGAGACCAGAACTTCTCCTTCCCTCCCTCTTGTGCCTGGGGTGGAAGGAGGCTACTTTCCCCCTCTCCCCACCCCCTGTTCCTTAGTGCGAGGCACGGCTAGGTCTTGACTAACAGCACATCATATAGCATTCCCCTTACTTTACCTGTAGCTCACAGCTCTCAATAGCAGGTGCCTATCAGGGCACTGGGGCACAGAGGACAGCTGGGCCAGGGAGCTCTTATTAGCCACTAGGCCCTTTCTAAGTGCTGTAGCCACCAAGTCCGTCCTCCCAGCAGCCCATGAGATGCCGTTTAATGCTTTCCATCTCACTGAAGAGACAGTACAGACTGAAGAGGGGGGCAGGCGTGACTGGGGCCCGCTAAGTGGCAGCTCAGGTTCCATGGCTGCCTGTGGACTGACTCTGGAGTGTCCCCCACCCGCCTCAACTGATACATGGAGTGCATAGTGGGTTTGGGGTCCCAGCACCAGCTCTGGTAACCAGCTGGGTCACTCAAAGGTTTCCAGAGGATTTGTGGAAATTACAGATAGCAGACTCAAGTTCAAATCCCAGCTCCACTGCCCAAAACCTTCCACCTTCCCTAGCACGCTCGAGCCTGGCCAAGCAGTGCATGGCTCTGCCTCGGGCAGTGGGGAGGGCTGGCTCTCTTCCACTTCTTTCCACCTGTTCTTGAAAACTTGCCCCAAGCTAGACACATTTATAAACAGAGCCCGAGGAGTCACTGGGATTTTAGGTTACCACGCCTTTTGATTCCAGCGGTTTCTCTCCACTCTGCTCAGAGACATCTCCAGGTCCCTTCACTTTGGGCTCTTGCAGAGTAGCAGTGAGGACTTCGAGGGACATAACCCTTAACCTTTCTGAGTCTCCACTTCTGCCTGGCCCTTGAGTCCTTGAGTAGAAGCCCAGAGAGGACTAGGTCACATTACCCTAGCCAGTGTGCTAAGAAAAGCCCGTTGCTGGTACTCTGAGTCCAGGGACCCACTTTGACAACTCACAGGCTTCATAGTGCCTACCCAGCCCCAGAGTCCCACCCCCTTGTCCAAGAGCCCAAGACCATCCACCTATCTGCTTCCTACCAGCTGGAGCCCTGAGACATCCACTCTGGAAATGTCTGACCCAGTCCTAGGGGAACGCGTACCTCCTTTACCCCGGAGTGGACTGAGCTGACTGGAAGACCCTGAGGAGAGCCCTGCTCTGCACACCTGCTTTACAGCCACCACCGGACTGGCCTGCACAAATCACAGCGGAGGGAAAGGTGTCTAGAAAGCTGTCTGTTCCCCCAAGTGCCTCAGGTTCCCAGCCCCAGGATAGTCCAAGGGGACAGGGACAGGAGGCTGAGGAGTAGATCCTGGGACCATGACCACAATTGTGGACTGTTAGCATCCATGTGGGGTGTGACCCTAGGCTCATTTCTGAGGGACTGAATCTTGCTTGTTGAACTGATGGGGTGGCTGCTTATGAGTGTGTGTGTGTGTGTGTGTGTGTGTGTGTGTGAGAGAGAGAGAGAGAGAGAGAGAGAGAGAGAGAGAGACCATGTTTACATGCTCCAGGCTCCGTGAGCAGTTCCATCAGCCTTAAAAAGGAGATTCTAGCACTTGCTAAAGTGTGTATAAACCTTGGGGATATTATGCTAAGTGAAATAGGCCAGTCACAAAGGACAAATACTCTATGTCTTTAAGTGAGGTTCCTGGAATGCTTAGAGCCATAGGGACCGAGGGTAGAAGGTGGGGGCTAGGGACTGTGGGAGGAGACTGATGAGCTAGTTTAATGAGTATAGCAATATCTGGGGAAGAGAACATTCTGGAGATGGATGGTAGTGATGATCACACATCAATATGAATGTCCTCAGTGCCACTGGACATTATGCCTACAAGTGTTGAACTTAGGTATGTTTTACTGTAATGAAATAATCATGCTGGCGATGTAGCCCAGTTTGTAAAGTGCTTGCCTAGCTAGCTAGCATCCACAGAATCCCTGGATTCAGTCCCAGCTATGCATACACCAGGGTGGTAGTGCACACCTGTAATTCCAGCGCTTGGGTGGAGTCAGGAGAATCACAAGTTCAAGGTTATCCTAAGCTATGTTGTAACCCTGTGTCAAAAGCAAAAACAATAAAGTTTATGCTGAGCAGCCCAGGGTCAGAAGGGTGCTGAAGTTGCATTGCCTTGGTTTGCCCAGGAAGTACAGGCCCTGCAGGATAATGGACTGGCTCAAAGTCACACGTAAGCGGGGTCAACAGAGCCCTAAGTAATCTTCCCGCCTGACTCCCTTGCCGTCACTAACCCCACATTCCCAGAGAGCCAGGGCCTAGGCAGCTCGCTCTGGGCCCCCAGATTCCCCTTCCCCTGCCGCCCCCTCTCTGTATGACTGCCCCTTTCATCTCCAGAGGAAATGTGGGCTAAGCTTTGCAGCTCCCACTGCTGGAAAAGACCTAGGAGACTGGCAAACCTAGGTTATTCTAGAAGCCACGCCCTCCCATCCCCCCAGTCCCTGGCTGCCTTGTGTCAGTGTCCCTGAGGGTAGATTCTGTAGGTGCATCTCTAAACTGAGTCTTCTCCTCAGTGACTATTGATTGGGGCCATAACCACTCTCAACTTTATTCTGTTTTATTTTAAAATTCTTATTTGTGAGGGAGGAGCTTCCTTGTGATGTTAAAGTTTGTTGAGTTTCCTATGCAACAACCTGTGTAAAAAAATGTGTGTTGTATGTAAATTTATAGATGTTGAATTTTATATATAAGATGACCATAAAGATCATTAAGACAAGTTACGTGCCGGGTGTGGTGGCACACACCTTTTATCCCAGCACTCTGGAGGCAGAGGCAGGTGGATCTCTGTGAGTTCAAGGCCTGCCTGGTCTACATTGCAAGCTCCAGGCCAACTGGGACTAAAGGGAGACCCTGTCTCAAAAAGACCCCCCCCACCAAGAAAAAAGACAAGTTACCTAATTCCTCATGGCTTCTAATTTTTGAGATTCCACTCTACTCCATCTGTTGAGCTGTGTCTTTGAGGCTATACCTTCAGACATAGGGGTTTCGTTTGGTTGTCTTGAGTTTTGGAAATAGGGTCTCCCTGTAGCCCCAGCTGGCCTAGAACTTGATATGTGGTCTCAATCTCACAGATATCTGCCTGCTTCCCAAGTGCTGGGATTAAAGACATGCTTCACCATGCCCTGTTCCTAATTCCTTCTTCATTCATATTTCAACTTGTATGTTCAATTTTTATTAAGAGAGATGAAAAGTTATATTTCAGATACACTAGCCTCTATTATGCACATTTTCCTACTTAACTTTCCATTGTAATAAAATTTCTTATAATTTTTGGTAAAAGTTATTTTTATTTACTTATTTACGTATGAGCATGAGTACTAACATCCACATGGGTACAGAGGCCATATAAAGACATTGGTCACACTCCACCCCTTTCCCTGAGACAGTCTTCGAACCTGAGTTCAACCACTAGGCTGGCAGCCAGCACTCTCCAGTAATCCTCCTGTTTCTGCCCCGTACAGTGCTGGAGTTACAGGCTCCCACAGCCGTGTCTGGATTTATACCTGGGGGCTGGAGATCTGAACTCAGGCTGTCATGCTTGTATAGCAAGTGATCTTACCCACTGAGCCCATCTCTCCCCAACCTTTTATTTTACTTTTAATACATACCTAGCTAGGCATGGTGGCACATGCCTTTAATCCTAGCACTCAGGAGGCAGAGGCAGGCAGATCTTTGTGAGTTCAAATCTCCAGCCCCCAGGCCAGCCTGGTCTACAGAGTGAGTTCCAGGACAGCTGGGATTACAGGGAGACCCTATCTCGAAAAGACAAAAAAAAAAAAAATCTAATGGGGCCAGTTGGCTGTTTCAACACATGTGTGTATACAATGTGCACTGATCAGGGTAATTAGCACAATGACACAGAAGGGTGACTGTAGTCAACTTCATCATGTCTGTTCCAACCTACGCAAGCTGGTAGACTCTTTAGCAAGAGGACAATAAGAGGTCCCTGTTCTTTGTCAGACTTCTACAGAAGTATTTCCCTTAGCATCTTGGGAGGGATGGCCTTCACCCTCCTTTCCCAGGCTGGTGGGGATAACCACCATCCAGTCATTGTCTCTGCACTATTCCATGCTACGTGACTCTGACTGTACCTTCACAGGGAGGAGCTCTTGAAATTGCAATAGCAAAAATAACAGTTGACCAGCTGGGCGTGGCAGGTCACGCCTTTAACCCTAGCACTCAGGAGGCAGAGGCGCGGTGGCTCTTTGGTCTCTATCGCAAATTCCAGGCCAGATGGGGCGACTGGGAGACCCTTTCTCTAAATAATGAATAAATAAACAAACAACTATACGTTGACTAGCTGTGACCAATTAATGGCCTGGATGCGGGCCATTAATTGTGAACAATGAGTGTTCCAACTACAATAGCAAGACCCTAGGACTGGAAGGATGAGAGAGGCCAGCAGCCTTTCTCTTGAAATGTATTTCGTTTTCTGTACATCTCTTTTCTCCGACCCACTCTTCTTTCATCTCTCTCCTTTTCCCTGTGTTGGACCTCACCCCTACCCCAGTTAATAAGTTAATATAGAAAGACACAGGAGTGTTGGTCTTTTTTATACTTAAAGGAAATGATGCTTTCTTTTTTTTTTTTGTCTTTTTGAGACAGGGTCTCCCTGTAGCCCCAACTGTCCTGGAACTCGCTATGTAGACCAGGCTGGCCTTGAACTCACAGAGATCCACCTGCCTCTGCCTCCCAAGTGCTGGGATTAAAGGTGTGCCCCACCATGCCTGGCACAGAAATGATGCTTTCTGTTGGGAGTGTTGGTAAAGTGCTTGATTAGCATGCATACAGCCTCAGGTTCACCCCTTAGCACCTTACTTGAGCCACGTGTACATGTCTGTACACATCTGTATTGCTAGCAGGTGGGAAGATCCGATGTTTAAGGTCTAACTCTTCAGCAATAGAAGCTTGAGGTCAGTCAAGGCTACAAAAAATAGGGGCAGGGAAAGGGCATGATGGCACATACCTTTAATCCCAGCACTCCGAGGCAGGAGGCAGGTGGATATATATCTGTGAGATTGAGATCAACATAGTGAGTTCCAGGCCAGTTGGGGCTACAGGGAGGCCTTGTCTACAAATAAAATAAAATAATAAAATAAAAAGGATGGGGCTGGAGAGTTGGCCTAGCGGTTAAGAGCGCCGACTGCTCTTGCAGAGGACCCGGGTTCGATCCCCAGCACCCACATGGCGGCTGAGAACCATCTGAAACTCCAACTCCAGGAGAACTCCAGCTCCAGGGGAATCCGACGCCCACTTCTGACCTCCGCGGCATTGCACGACACGGGTGCACAGACTTGCATGCAGACAATACATTCGTACACATACAGAAATTAATAAAAAAAAAATTTTTTTTTTAAAAAAAAAAAGGAAAGAAAAACAATCAAGCAAGTAGCTTAACTGTTCAAGTATCTTCCTTGCACCCTCACCAAGAATGAAATGGCTCTCTATTGACCCACCCAAGTGTCCCAGGGGTCTCCAATCACAAGTGTTCCCACACACATTTTGGCCACTGCTGTGTTTATAGGAAATGGTTAAATATAACATTTGTGAACCAAATATTATTTTACATTCAGTAGAAAAGACTATGGCCCACAGAAAGCTTTTCAGAAGAGCTGAACTCTTTTACAAAAGATCTCAGTCTTCCCAGGGGTCTTTTGGGTAAATTTGAAGAACCCTGCCGTGGACAAAGCGGATGTGACAGGTGAGGGGTGTTAAATAAGGCGCCCAGGGCCTAGGAAGGACTAAAGGGGCTTATGAGTAAAGCTGACCTTCCCAGTCCCATGTCTCTGCCCAACATCTAACTATCTTTCTGTCCATCCGTCCGTTTGGTCATCTGTCTCTCCTGTCCATCAACAGCTCTCTCTCCCTGTCTCTGTGGACTGTCTCTGGGTGCTACATCAGCTATCTGTCTGACAACCTGACTGTGTGTTCTCCTTCAGGATGCCTTTCACGCCTTCCACCAGGATCTCCATTACGTGCGCAAGTTCCTAAAGCCCCTGCTGATTGGAGAGCTGGCCCCAGAGGAGCCCAGTCAGGATGGAGCTCAGAACGTGAGGGGGCAGCCAGAGGGCTTGGGGAGATTGCTCATTGCCAGTAGCCACTCCTGGCTACTCTGCAGGGATGCGGGCTTAGGGCTGGCTCTGCGTCTTTCTGGGCTACAGTCAAAGGGGAGGCCATAGTGATGTCCCGTACCTGCTCTGGCCTGTTGACCCCCATACCACGAGGGTAGCTTTGAGTCCTCAGGGGTTTCTTCTGCTTCTCACCCACCCCACATTTTGAGCATGGGAGGGGGCTTGGCCACTCCCCAGCTCCCCAGCTCACACACACCCAGCCTGGTACTCTTGTTCCATCCATCAGCCTTGCCAACACCTTCTGGACCCAGCAGTGTGGGAAGTGACTATGACCTGAGGAGGATGGGGATTTCTGGGGACTGTGGCAGGGGTCTGGGGATTGTGGCAGGAGTCTGGGGATCCTAGCAGGAGTCTGGGGATTGTGGCAGGAGTCTGGGGACTGTGGCAGGAGTCTGGGGATTGTGGCAGGAGTCTGGGGATTGTGGCAGGAGTCTGGGGATTGTGGCAGGAGTCTGGGGACCGCGGCAGGAGTGTGGGGACCGCGGCAGGAGTCTGGGGATTGTGGCAGGAGTCTGGGGACCGCGGCAGGAGTCTGGGGATTGTGGCAGGAGTCTGGGGACCGCGGCAGGAGTCTGGGGATTGTGGCAGGAGTCTGGGGACTGCGGCAGGAATCTGGGGACACGGCAGGAATCTGGGGACCATGGCAGGAGTCTGGGGACCGCGGCAGCTCCCACTTGCTCAGCTGATGGACCACTCTTCTGCGGTAGGCCCAGCTCATTGAGGACTTCCGAGCCCTGCGCCAGGCTGCTGAGGACCTGAAGCTGTTTGAAGCTGACCCTGTCTTCTTTGCTCTCCTTCTGGGCCACATCCTGGCCATGGAAGGACTGGCCTGGCTCATCGTCTACCTCTTGGGCCCCAGCTGGGTGTCCAGCATCCTTGCTGCCCTCATCCTGGCCATCTCCCAGGTGATCCCAAAGCCACCCAGCACATATGGGGCCCAACACAAGTGTACACTCAGGGCAGTTTTTGTGAATGAACGAATGAATGAATGAGTGAGTGAAATGCCAGAGAGCCCCTAAGACGTAAGAACCAGAATGTCACAGCTCTGTGTCAAGACTTGTATAAAGGAAGAAAAGGATGATCCCTTTATCTTTTTATCAGGATGGTCAAGGGCTGACACTCCTGTGACAAAAGACAGGCTAGCTGGGAAAAGCCTTGGAAATTTATCTGAGCTTAGTTTTACATGACACAGGGGCCTTCAGATTGAAGACCAGAACATCAGAGTGAGCAATCCAGTGTTTTACCCTTAGGTTCTATGAAGCAGGGGCAGCCATGTTGAAAGGTGAAGGGTTGGAGCAGATGGAAATAAACTGAGACGGTGTGAGCCCATGGAGACAGACTGGGTCAGAAACCTGGCGAGGCCTGTCTGCTCAGATTTCTCTTGACCCATCTCTACCATGTTCCTCCCTCTCAGGAATGGGACAGATACTTTTGAAATGGGGCTCTCATGCTCCATTATCAGATGAGACAGTCTGAAAATTTCTTTACTGTCAGCACCAAGACAAAAGGGAAAATTAGAGAAATAATTTTACGCCTTGGAGAAGAGGAGTTGTGGTTTCTATGGCTTGCCTTAGTTAAGGCAGAGAATTCTGGGTTTTGTTGCCTGCCTTGGGGCAAGCAGGGAAGCAGGGGCCAGGAGGCCAGCAGAGAGCATCTGAGCCCTTCACTTAGGTAGAATTTTCTGAGCCCTGAAGTTTGTACACAGCCTCACCAAACTCTGCTGTGCTAAACAAGGCAGCTGGCTTCCGTGGGGACTTGGAATGGGGCATTAGCAACAGGGTGGACCCGGGTACCAGAAGAGGCTCAGACCTTGTCTCCCATCGCTACTGGGATCCCCCACCTGCTCCTGACCCCCCCGCCCCCCCCACAGGCCCAGTGCTGGTGTCTACAGCATGACCTAGGCCACGCCTCCATCTTCACAAGGTCCCGGTGGAACCACGTGGCCCAACAGTTTGTGATGGGGCAGCTGAAGGTAAGTGCAGGGTCTGTGGGCCTCCAGGCACAGAACCGGGGCCCCATACAGGGTCTGCTCAAATATATGGGTACCAAGTGGGGGCACAGCCAGGCCTGCCCCTGAGCTCATCTTCCACAGGGCTTCTCGGCCCACTGGTGGAACTTCCGCCACTTCCAGCACCACGCCAAGCCCAACATCTTCCATAAGGACCCAGATGTCACAGTGGCACCTGTTTTCCTTCTGGGGGAGTCATCTGTAGAGGTAGGTGCGATGGGACAGACATGCCCAGGACAGCCTGAAGCTAAGGGGACTTTGGCAGGGACTGAGCCCCCACACTGGCCGCAGCTTGGCCCCTACCCTTGCTCGGTGCACAGTCCCACCTTCCCCATGTTCTAGCCACCTGGGAATGAGCAGTCCGGTGGCTAGAATCTAGAGTTGCCTTTGACCTTGGCCTCAGCCCGCCCTCCCCAGCTGACACCTGTCTCCACAGTATGGCAAGAAGAAACGCAGATACCTGCCTTACAACCGCCAGCACCTGTACTTCTTCCTGAGTGAGTATCTATCTACTGGCCCTTCAGGGTGGAAATGTGGCTGGGCCAGGCCTGAGCCTGTACTGCCATCCCCTCAGTCCTAAGGGCTCCCAGCTCTCCTCTCTACTTCAGCGCAGTGGAACTCCCTGTCCTCTCCAGTCAGAGTCCAGGGTTATTTGGAGCCCTAGAGCATTTTGTAACTTCGTCTATAAACAGAGTCAGCAGGGTGGATTCAAGAGCAGGACTGCAAAGACTGGCCCCTGACCTACAGCAGAAGAGAAAAGGGAGGTAGAAGACATAGGGTCATGGACCAGTCACCAGATTCTGAGCATGGATCGGGCCTTGTGGGAGCCATGAGGTCATCTTGGTGCACAGGTCCAGCACTGACATCTTACAGGCATTCCTGGAGGAACAGCTCCTCCCCTCCACCACCTGTCTCACCTGGGTACCCCAGCCCTGTTCCTGCACCCCCTCATGTCCCCTTCTTGCAGTTGGCCCACCACTGCTCACCTTGGTGAACTTTGAAGTGGAAAATCTGGCGTACATGTTGGTGTGCCTGCAGTGGACGGTGAGTGGGCGGGTGCTCTTCACGACTCCCTGCCTACACCTATGGGGGTGGGGGAGCAGCACCGTCTACCTGTGCATGAGAATGGGTTCACAAGTGTGTGCATTGATGTGGTTTG
The DNA here is from genome assembly GCA_009823505.1 of Rhizomys pruinosus. NCBI lineage: Eukaryota > Metazoa > Chordata > Mammalia > Rodentia > Spalacidae > Rhizomys > Rhizomys pruinosus. Next base: position 2,709,011 of record VZQC01014891.1, read on the forward strand.
TGTGTATGCACATGTGGTGTGCACATGGATGTGCAAGAAGAGAGGAAGTGTGGATCTGGGGGTTCCTTTCTGTGGGGGAGCATCACTGAACCATTTATCCCAGCCACCTGTGTCCCATGCACAGGCTGCCCTAATGCATCCTCCAAAGTCACCAGAATATGGTGACAAGGCAGGGACGCTTCTCCTTTCTTGCCAAGAAAGCAGAAGCCCAGTGAGGGGCAGTGCCTGTTCAGAGCTCTGAAGCAAAGAACAAGAGAGCTGAACAACCGCCGCCCTCCTCCCACCTCTCAGATGCAGCACTGCCCACAGAAGCCCCTCAGCACTGCCTCTGCTCTCCTTGCAGGACTTGCTCTGGGCTGCCAGCTTCTACTCCCGCTTCTTCTTGTCCTATGTTCCCTTCTACGGTGCCACTGGGGCACTGCTCCTCTTTGTGGCTGTCAGGTATGGCCAGTTTGGGAATGCCACAAGTGGCAGGGGACCCTGACCATAGCCCTCTCTGCTGGGCCTTGTTTGAGCCTTTGTAGGATGGGTGGCAGGGCCCTGGGGCTGGAGGGTCTTTGGGAAGATGCCTGGCTTGGCTTTGGCCCTGTGAGCCGCCCTCCTGAGAAAGGCTGGTCTGGGCTCGGCCATGCTGGGGACATTGCTCCTCACAGTTTCTCTGAATGTCAAGAATGGAGCAAATGGGTAATCCCACTGTATAGATGGGGAAGCTGGGAGAAAGTGGGTAATCCCACTGTATAGATGGGGAAGCTGGGAGCAAGTGGGTAATCCCACTGTATAGATGGGGAAGCTGGGAGCAAGTGGGTAATCCCACTGTATAGACGGGGAAGCTGGGAGCAAGTGGGTAATCCCATTGTATAGATGGGGAAGCTGGGACCTGGGTCTTGTGTGTGTGTGTGTGTGTGTGTGTGTGTGTGTTTTCGAGACAGGGTCTCCCTGTAGCCCCAGCTGGCCTGGAACTCGCTCTATAGACCAGGCTGGCCTTGAACTAACAAAGATCCGCCTGCCTCCCGAGTGCTAGGATTAAAGGCGTGCGCCACCCCACCCGGCTAGGACCTGGGTCTTACTAAGACACCTTGGAGTCTTAAGTGGAGAGCTGGGTGTACACAGTGCCTGCACCTCCCACTCAGGGTCCTGGAGAGCCACTGGTTCGTGTGGATCACACAGATGAACCACATCCCCAAGGAGATTGGCCATGAGAAACACCGGGACTGGGCCAGCTCTCAGGTACGCAGCTCTGGGGAAGGCTGGGAGGAGCCCATCTTGGTCTGATGGGAGGGCATGGCAGCTAAGGAGCCACAGGCTGGGAGGGATCAGGCCCTGCCGAGTTCAGCAGGTGCTGGAGGCCTGTGGTGGGGGTCACGGTTTCAAGCCAGCCTCTCTCACTTGTACCCCTCCTGGCCCTGGTAGCTGGCTGCCACCTGCAACGTGGAGTCTTCGCTCTTCATCGATTGGTTCAGCGGGCACCTCAACTTCCAGGTTGAGCACCAGTGAGTATGGTCTGTAGGCCTCAGTGAGTACTGGGTGAGGGCAGAGCCAGGACTCACTTTGCTGGGTCCCTGGAAGAGGTGGCTAAGGAGGTCTGGGAGGTGAGTGGGTGGGGCTTCCTCTGACAGCTTCCCACTCAGGTCTAGCCTGTCTCCCCACCCCCAGCCTCTTTCCCACAATGCCGAGGCACAATTACCGCAGGGTGGCCCCCCTGGTCAAGGCGTTCTGTGCCAAGCATGGTCTACACTACGAGGTGAAGCCTTTCCTCACCGCCCTGGTGGACATCATTGGGTAAGGCTGCATGTGCTGTTCTCCATGGATTCACACTTACTCTTGTCCCTTCCTGAGCACCTGGCCCTTCCTAAGAACTGGCTTTCCAGACCTTCCCCAAGCAGCCAGGGCTCCTCTTGTTTCCCAGCCTGGAGAATTCATGGAGCCCCTACAGATACCGTAGTGAACGAGACAGCCCCAGAGGTTCCTGCCTGGTGGGAGCTGATGATTTTTAGTGGTGGGAGTAGCGAGTAGTGATTGGGCTAGGGAGATGGCTTGGTGGGTGAAATGCTTGCCTTGCAAGATCAGGACCCAAGTTCAAATCTCCAGCACCCATGTAGAAAGCCAGGCCTGGGAAGGAGGAAACAGGGGCTCTCTGGAGCTGCCTGGCCATCTACCGTAGCCAGTGAGCCCCAGTTTAGTGAGAGCCCCTGCCTCAACAAATAGGGTAGAGAAGTGATTGAGGAATACACCCAACATCAACCTCTGTCCTTCGTATGCATTTGTGTGTGTGTGTGTGTGTGTGTGTGTATGTGCACACACACACACACACACACACACACACGGGAAAAAGAATGAAAAGAAAAAAGTAGTACGTGAATAACAGGAAACTTGAGAAGCATTTCAGCAACATGTAACAAGAATGAAACGTAGGATGGAGGTAGGAGGGGATGGGGAGGGCCAGGCAGGGGATGGAGTTACTCGTAGCAAGTAGAGAGAATGGAGAGCCCAGCATGTGAGCAGAGGCTCAAAGTGCGGAGGGGCATCTGGCTGAAGAGTATTCCAGACAAAGGCCAAAGCCATGCAGAAGCCCTGAGGCAGGCTTGGGGTGACACATGAGAGACCACAGAGCAGAGGGACCACCCAGCTTGCATCTTGGAAGGATGCCTTGAATGGCCATCACTCTGAGAAAGTAGAAGCAGAAAGAGAAATGCCAGGGGGCCTGTACCTGCCTGGGCAGGGGCGACGGCTCAGCCCCAGGAGCAGCCTTGAAGACCTGCCTCCTCTGTCTTTGCCCATCTCGTTCTTTTCTTTTTTTTTTTTTTTTTTTTTTTGTGTCTTTTCGAGACAGGGTTTCCCTGTAGCCCCAGCTGTCCAGAACTCACTCTTAGACCAGGCTGGCCTTGATTCACAAAGATCCGCCTGCCTCTGCCTCTGCCTCTGCCTCTGCCTCTGCCTCTGCCTCTGCGAGTGCTAGGATCAAAGGTGTGCACCACCATGCCTGGCTAGCGCATCCAGTTCTTTTCCTGGATCCCCTTCCACCAGTACTGCTATCCAGCTCTCTGCTTATTCCTGGTCCTTCCCAGCCTGGCTCTCTGAGCTCCTATCCCTTGGTACACCCTAATTAGAACACCTGGCACAGGGATTTCTAGTGAGTTTGTGTTTCTAGTGTCTGTACCCGTCTTTGGATGCCTGATGGGCAGGTTCTGGGTCCTGTATATTTGGGATGCAGAGTCCAGCATGGAGAGGCAACAGGGAGAGTGGGGTGAATGATGGCCAAGCCCACTGTCTCACAACTAGACTTGGCCATCAGCCATTTACACACTCCAGATTCCACTCTGGTTAATGAATGCCCAGCCCCACACAGCTGTTCATCCCGGGGGGGGGGGGGCTCATAGGGACATCGCTACTTGATGCTCCTCATAGGACACAGGAGTCCCTGACCCCATCCCCACCTCTCAGGTCCTTGAAGAAGTCTGGTGACGTCTGGCTTGATGCATACCTCCACCAATGAAGACAGCGCCTTTGAGGGAGGTGAGAATCCAGACCCCAGCGATCAAGCTACCCAGCAGGATCGACAGCTCCCCGCATCCCTTCCAGGGCACCCCGCCTGCCCGCTGGCTGTCCTTGGCTCTCAGCACTGTCTGTTTGGAGCCCTCTGCCTGTGGCTTATGCCCAACAGGACCAGGGGTGGAGGGAACATACTTAAAACTACACAGTGAGCATAGCATGTTTTCCTAGAGCAAGAATTGGAGGAAAACTGTTATTTTTTTATATAAAAACCAACTCGACACACAGAGCCAAGTGTTGAATTTACATAGATTTGGGTACCAGATCTGCTTTGGGCCATCAATGGTGAGAGGGGATAGAGTACCCCCGCCCCCCTTGGATACTCTGGATCATGGAGACAACAGCTGCTTTAGCTCGGATCCACCTGAGGGCTTCGTTCTTCTCTGTTCCTGATCCCTAGGATGAGTCCTGCATTCAACACCCCAGGGATGGGGTCACATCTGTCGGAGCCTCCGGGCTATGGGATGGAAAAGCTTGTATGTCTACACTGGCCTCCTATAGCAGTGATCAGGTCTACCTGGGGCCAGGTGCTGGCCTGCAGTTGCTCCCCTGCATAGGCAGGGACCTGGGTGTGGCCTTTGGAATCCAGACTGGTTCTGGGGCAGAGTCTGGCTCCTCACTTGGCCTCTGGCTTGTTTGAACAATGGCTGCAGTAGATGGTGCTATAGATTTTTTGATAGTTCTAGGAGAGGTTTTCTCTGTATGGGTTCGTGTTTTCCCAGTACTAGAGATAGAACCCACCCCCACGCTAAGTACATGCTCTACCACTGAGCTGAACAACCCCATTTGGGAAGGGCCTTTTTAATTTCAGCACTACAGATCAAACTTGGGGCCTGTGCATGCTAGGCAAGTACTTTACCACTGACCTACACCCCAGGGTTGGTGAGGAGAAAGGAGAGGTAAGCTGTGGACCCTTCCACTCTGAGCATAGACCCTCCATGTCTGCAGGATGAGCTGCCGACCTCGTTTGGGTACTGGGTATTGTAAGCAGCAGCAATACCCACTGAAGTGCTCAGGAGGGTTTTCCGAGGGAACTGAAGTCACCTCAGCGCTGTGGGGCTTGTTTCCCACGCTGCCGGGGCTCCTGCCAGTCTGGATTGTCTCTTTGAGGCATGGGGAGGTAAACATACTGCAGTTCTGGCTATATCCTGCCCTGGCCCTGCTCTGTGGGGCTGAACTGAGAGGAGAGGCCTTCGCTGCGGCTTCAACTCTTCAAGACCTAAAGCCTCTTGATGTTGATGGAGACCATGATAGTGCTTGATTACCTGGACTCTTTCTTTAGGCCTCAATTTCTGAGAGGTCCTCCCCTGCACAGCTCAGCATGCTGCCAGTGACTGGTGGGTCCCCCGAGCCCGGCCCAAGAGGCCAGTATTTGGTGCCTTTCCCTCACTCTGGGTCAAGAGAGTACGGGATGGCCCCACTGCACGCATATCACCTGGGCCTAGGATAGAAACGCAAAGCCTCTTGTGACCTTCCTGCCCAGGGCAGTGCCAGCGGGAGCCTAACCACTCCATGTTGCTTCTGCCCTTTGCTCTGGGATCAGGTAAAGCTGGAGTAGGGAAGGGCTAAGGCCCACCTCTGCAAGGACACAAGGCTACTGGACCTCAGGGAAACAAAGCTCTCAAAGCCAAAGTGTCACCTCCCACATTCCCATGGGGAATGAAAGGGGTGTCACAGGAAGACACTTAACATTAAGGACCCAGAAACATGGCTCAGAAGTGTATTCACAAAGGCCACCTGAGGTGGCCAATGCCTTTACTTCCAGAAGCAGGCAGCCTCTAAGTTTGAGACCAGCCTGGTCTACATAGTGAGTTCTAGGATAGCCAAGGCTACAGTGAGACCCAGTCTCAAGGAAAAAAAGTAAATTTATAAATCTTAAACACATGACGCCTTGTCCTAAGCTCACTACTCTGTGCCCCAAGATAAGCCCGTTGCCTTCTCTGAGCCTCATTTTCCTCCTGCAGGTAAGACTGGATATCTTGAAAAGTATGCATGTCTGTAATTCCAGATATAGGAGGTTCACAGATGCAAAGGCAGGCAAGGCATCTTAATGAGACCCTGTCTCAAAGTTATAATACATATGTTTATGGGCCTGGGATGTAGAGTGTGTGTCTAGCATGTAGGCCATGGGTTCAATCCTTAGCACTTAAAAAACAAACAAAAAACCCCAAAGCTACTAACTGCTTCAAAAGCAAATTTCTTATGCACAGTGTGTCACTTTCAGTGTCTGCACAGGCCGGAGTCCCCTTCCTGTCAAAACCTGGGTGACTTCTGGTGCCACACGGATACAGCCACCCCAAGGAGGGCTGTGAAGGGTATTCCCTCCACCCCCCACCTACCAGTGCTGTCTCCACTCTGGCAGATGGTCAGCAGAGTTCTATTGGCATCTGACACACTTGGGACATGTTCATCTGGCACTTGGTATGATGTGCCCTGCCCAGCGGTATCACTGGGCCTACAGCACCACCCAGGGGGGTCTACACTACTGTAGGGTGGCCTGTGCTCCATGCCATCCCTAGTGGTGGCCCAGGAAAGTAATACTCTTCTCTCTGCAAATCTTTGGTTTCCCAGTAACTTGCTAAAAGTCCCCAGGGAAAACCTCTGCCTTCCAGTCTCTTCTCCTTTCTGCCTGGAACCTGGTACCGGCAGGTCTTTGACCCTTGTAAGCCTTTGTCATCTATGCTAGAGCTCCTGGGAGGGGGTCACCCATACTTCCCCGAGCCTCGCTTCCCTGTCTATAGGTTTCTTACCGAGTCAGAGCAAAGACACAGAGATCATAGATTAGGTTATAAAAAGGACAGGAAAGGGCCCTGGTGGTCCCGAGTCCAGAAATATAGCTTCCTGAGGGAAGCTATTGCTTATTTGTTCTTTGAATTCACCAACATCTAAGAGAATCCAGTGGCAAGTTCACAAGAACCAGCCCCTACCGGTCCTATGGAGAAGCTGGCAGTGGGAAGACAAAGGCCTGGTGAAGGGACGGTGTGAAAACATACAGCATCCTGTATCCAAATTCTGGGTTCCTGTGACTAATTCTTTTGAACACTGGGAAGACAGACCTAACTGCCTTCAAAGTACAAAGAAAAGCATCAGACATGGTAGAAGGCAATAGGGCAGTGACTGTGATGTCCTAATACACTGGGCGACTCTGTGTTCCCTTTTCATGTAAAGCCAGTCTGGTTAGAAATGTAGAATCCTGTTGATCGAAAGAGCCCAGGTGTCCAGAGCCTGCTGCAAGCTTCCTCCGCCTTCGCAGATGATCCACTGAATTCCACTGCTGGTTGGCTCATCTCACATCCCCAGGGCAGAGTCAGCCAGGGAGAATCAATAGACACTGGACACACTAGCCCAAGTTCTAGTGGCTGCGACCTCTGCTCCATTCCTTCCTGACAGATGCCTCCTCTCCCTTCCCAATGGGCCCACTGTTACCAAAGTTATGACCCCCTCTAATATTCAAAGCCTAGAACATTCTAAGTGGGACACCTCCAGTCACAGGCCAGAGAGAAGAAAGAACTCGCCCTGAGGCTGCCCGGTGACGGCAGATGAATCAGAGCATACACATGGGATTCCTGCCTCTACCCAGTCAGCTTAGCCATTTCTTCTCACACACCCCCCCCCCCCCGTCATGCCAAATGTCACACTGTACAGGAAGCCCTGTGCATAGAGGAGGCTGAGGGTGCTCCTGAGTGTGTGAGGAACTGATCAGGCTACTGAACATCTCTGGGCCTCCAGACACACACACACACACACACACACACACACACACACCACACACGAATGCATGCACCCATGCACACACACCACACACACGAATGCATGCACCCACACACGCACGCACAGGCTGCTTCACCCGCCCCACGTCTGAGCCTGGTGCCTCTACCTCAAGCTGATTCGGTTATCTCAGTAGCCACTCCACCACTTAAGAGTTACCTCCTCTACCCAGAAACTCAGCCTCCTCTATGCACAGGGCTTCCTGTACAGTGTGACATTTGGCATGACGGGGGGGGGTGAGAAGAAATGGCTAAGCTGACTGGGTAGAGGCAGGAATCCCATGTGTATGCTCTGATTCATCTGCCGTCACCGGGCAGCCTCAGGGCGAGTTCTTTCTTCTCTCTGGCCTGTGACTGGAGGTGTCCCACTTAGAATGTTCTGGGCTTTGAATATTAGAGGGGGTCATAACTTTGGTAGGAGGCAGAACCCCACAGTTCAAGAAGAGCCGTGAGGAATAGTGGGTATGGACGTCCTCAGCTTCTTGATCTTGGGTAGTGTTCACGGACAAGGCAGGCACTGGGCATGTGTATGTGTGGGCTGTTGCAGAGAAGACCCATGTACCCGAGGACCTGGGTGTAAATGTGCCTGACTGTCCCAGCCAAGCACCCACCTCACCCCTCAGTGCCCTATTCAGTCACCCACCCCCTCCACCAGGTCCCTGGGTGTCACAGGCAATAGTCCCTGAATTCCCAGTTGGTGGGGCCTGGACTGAGCCACCCTGGAAATCGGGAGGTCAGGTCCAGCCCAGATGGCAAATGGAACACAGACACAGTTAAGGGCTGAAGGTGTTCAGCAAGGTCTGCCACTTCCAAGGTCTCCACTGGGCCTGTCGGGCAGGCAGAGCCAGGACTCACGGAGGCTGAGAGATGTGCGCGTCTTGGGAGGCATCCTATTCCAGACACATTTCTGCTTCCGTGTGGAAATTAGGTCACTAGGGATCCAGGGGATGGCACGACATGGCATGGCAGAGGCCCCATCCAGGGCCACTCAGTGGTCAGTGACAGCCTCTGCCGTCCCAGCCACCTTAAAATCACTCACACTGTGGCCAGTATCCGTGTCGCTACCTGGTTAGATTCCAGTCACACGAGGGGAAGGAAGTTCCTGCAGGAGCTCTCCCCAACCCTCTGGGGAGCGGCGGCAAGGCCGGCAGGGAGTCTCTGAAGTGCTGGCCACCTCATGCCTCTTTGTCCTTCCCTGGTACATCTCGAGTGACCTGACCGGCTGAGCCAGTCCAGAGACAGCCGCTCGGAGTGCAGCATGGGAACAAGCACAAAGCGAACTGAGCGAGTGCTTCAGGTGTGGACTCCTCATCTTCCCAGGTTCAGGTCGGACATGCCGGGGCCGGAGCCCCTTGCATACGGCCAGGTGTCCAGGGCTGGGATGGCAATGGCCTTCTCCTAGGGAATAGGGACGACGAAGCCACCACGTGGGCTCAGTGGCCCATGATAGAATCCGTGGGCTATGGCCCTGTCACCGCCGTTGCCTCGCAGACCCTGCAACAGCACACCCATGCCATCAGCATACAGAACGCTAGCCATCCTTTGATCTTACTGAGCTACAAGCAAATGAGAATAAAATTACTTCTTTTTATTTCCAAAAAAAGTAGTGGGGGAGGAGGCAATGTGATACAAATTAAGATTCAGTTCCCTACGGGTTATTCTGCCTCTCGGGTGGGGCAATACCAGTTAGTCTCTCTTAACTGGCTAGAGCTGGGGTTACCTAGAAGGCTTCCTCAGATCAGGCCTGGCCTCTCCCTCAAACCTAAACATTGGTTAGTGGGTTAGACTTCAGAATGACACAGCGTGGGTCCCTCCTCATACAGCCGCTATCCCCCCACCCCCTCAAACTTCCCCCAAGCCCTCAGCTGCTCTGGCCTCCAGCCCAGCCTCCCCTTCCTTCTCTGTTCCTGCTTGACCCTCTCTGGTCCCCCCTTTCCCATGCTCCTCCTCCTAAAACCTCCCCCATCGCCTGCTTCCCCTGCCCTCCTGATAGTAGTGGCCTCAGGCCACAGCATCTATTGTGGCCTCCGAGGGGGGAGCCTGACTCTGCCCACAGAGGCCTAAGGGAGCCTGGCAAGGGGTATCTGGGAAAGGTAGATTGTCTTAAGGCCAAGCCTTGTGTTACCCTCCTGTCAGAAAGCATCTTGTAGCAAATGTTAACACAGCAAACGCTTAAAAAAAAAAAATCAGGAAAGAGCAGGTGAGTGGCCAAGTGCCGGCCAGAGGGGCAGTCCCACTTGGGAATGCTGCGGCATGTCCAGGGGCGTCCTGCAGGCACCACGCCCACTAGGCCAAGCACACAGGAACTGGCCCAAGGATTTGGAAAAAGATCGATCCCTCTAGAATCTTAGGCTTCTTAACTAAGACAAGCATCTGGCTAGGGTAGAAGATGGGCAGCAGCTCCAGGCTGGCCAGTCCCTCCTCTAGCCTAGCTACTGCCTCTGCTGAGCCCACAAAAGGGACACCCCCTTTGGTCTCTGAAGTTGGGTAGACGGTGGAATAGAACCTGTACAAAACCCCCCAGATCCTGGAGCTGTGGTGGTGGGCATGGGAGGGCTCCTCCCTGGGCCTCAAGATTCTAAACCTTCCCTGGGAAGCTGGTGAGAGGCCCTAGGCACCAATCCCAGCTACGGGAAGGACACCCAAAACACAAAGCGTGCCTTCCTCTAAATAGCCAGGCAGGGAGGGGGGAACCAGGCCTGGACCCTGTCCCATGGACCCCAAAAGTCTGTTGGACAAAAGGCAGGGAAACTAAGGCCTGGTAGCCAGGCTGCAAGGAGGGGTGGGGGTCTGAGGTCAGACACTTGAGACCCCTGGCCTCAAAAGTTCTTTAGGGGTAGAAGCTAGTGGCAGGGACATAGCCACCCGCTATGGTTACCTCTCTCCAGTGCCTTGGGAGAACGAGCTAGGTGGCAGAAGGGCCGGGGCTAGAGCTGACAGAGGGAGGACCCCACGAGGGTAGGATAGGTGGGGGGTTAGGGGGGCTAAGAAGGGAAGGGCAAGAAAGGAAGAAAGACCAAGCATGGGGTCTGCGAGCCAGCAAGTACTGCAGGCTCACGGGAGCCTTTCAGAACGAAAGCCCTCGCCTCCCGCCGGCCATCAGCTCTGGCCCTTCCCCACGGGGGGCCCGAGGACTGCTGCTTCATTTATGGAGGTAGGCGTCCAGCCACAGCTGCCCAGACTTCTTTAGGGAGCTGCAAAGAGAGGGGGAACCAGGGCTCAGGAACCAGGATGGAAAGGAGCCAGGGTTCCAGGCAGCTGGGGGCCATGCTGGGGGGCGCGGGCGCCTATAGTCAGCTGCTGACAAGGGCTTGCTACTGCCATAGGGGCTGCGGGCTGCTGGCTAATGTCCCCAGGGAAACCTCTGAGAAAGGACAAGGGGAAGGTCCTCTTCCAGGTGGATGGTGGATGGAAGTCCAGGGGTCTCCACTGCAAGCAAGCCCAGCTACGTGCTTCTCATCCCCTCACCCCCTCTGCATCCCCGGACCCTGCATCCTCTGAGTCTCAAGGGGCCCACCCTGGCATCTGCCAACCCCACCCCGTACCTGACGATGTCCAGCAGGGCCCTCAGCAGTGGCTTCTCCTGGTACTCGATCCCGTGCTTGGCACACAGAGACTTCACCAGTGGGGCGATCTTGTGCAAGTTGTGCCGAGGCATGGTGGGAAAGAGGCTGGGGGAGTGCAGGTGGGCAGAGTGAAGACATGCAGGACCCATGCTGCCCACCTCTTCCCACGCCCCAGGGAGGGTGTTGTCCTGCAGCCCCATCCACAACCAGAACAACACCTCAGAAGTGCCTACAGGGGCTGCCAGGGTTGTGTACAGGGACAACTGCTGGACCCGGGTATGTCTGTGCTCTAGAAAGCTGCACTGGCACTGGACAGCCAGAAACAAGGGTCAAGTGATTTTAATAAAGAAAAACAAAAGGAAATTGAGTGTTGTGACTCATACCTGGAATCCCATACTTGGGAGGCAGAGGCAGAAAGATTGCTCCAAGATCAAGGCCGGCCTGGCAGCCTGGGCTAAAAGAGTAAGACCCTGTCCCAACCCCTCCCTCCGGCAAAAAAAAGGAAATGAGAGAAACAGATGGGAGATGATGAGAAGAGAGGAGAGGAGAGGAGAGGGGAGGGGAGAGGAAGGGAGGGGAGGAGAGGGGAGGAGGACAGGGGCAGCAGAAAAAGTCCCTCAGCCACCTGTGTGGGCTGCTGGATGAGCATGCATGTGGCACAGGGTATAGACACCAAAGCCTTGGAGAGACGGTGGCCCCAGAGGCCCTCTCTTATCAAGCCATCTTTTAGGATGGAGCAATGGCCTTGCCAATGGGAAGGAGAGGGAGAGGAGGAGGCGAGGGAGAGAGAGGAGGAGGCGAGAGAGAGAGAGAGAGAGAGAGAGAGAGAGAGAGAGAGAGAGAGCACTAACTACATGCCACTGCCCTCCCACATCCTGTAGCCCATCTCCTCTCCCAGCCTCACTGGGCTACACTTACTGGTGTTCAATCTGGAAGTTGAGGTGACCGCTGAACCAGTCATTGAAGAAAGACTGCTCCACATTGCAGGTGGCTGCCAGCTGTAGAGGGCAAGAGAAAAACTGAAGGGCCTAGCCTCATCCCCGTGAGGGCCAACCTTACATAGGGTCTCTGAGCCACCTCTCTATGTCACACTGTGCTATGCTGAGGCTTCAGCCCACCCGGATTCCCTACTCTTTCCCCGGCCCCCTTTATTTTTCAGATGGTCTCCTGGAGCTCAGTCTGGCCTTGAACTCTATATGGAGCCGAGAATGGCCTTGAACTCAATATGGAACTGAGAACGGCCTTGAACTCAATATGGAACTGAGAATGGCCTTGAACTCAATATGGAGCTGAGAATGGCCTTGAACTCAATATGGAGCTGAGAATGGCCTTGAACTCAATATGGAACTGAGAATGGCCTTGAACTCAATATGGAGCTGAGAACGGCCTGAATTCAATATGGAACTGAGAACGGCCTTGAACTCTTGGTCCTCATGCCTCTACCTCCCTAAACCTAAGATCACCACAAGCAGGGACTGCCACACTGTGCTTATTAGGCACCAGAGAGCAAACCCTTATACATGCTAGGTGAGCACTCTACCAGCTGATCTACACCCCCAAGCCTCCTACCACGGTTTCTTGCCTAACTCTAAGACCACCGACAGGATGCAAGTGGCTTCAGGGAAGCCCAGCATAGCCCTGGACCCCCTGAGGCAGCCAAGCCTGGCTCAGGTCCTGGACACCGGAGTCCAGGCTCTGCAGGACCCTGGTAACTGGCTCTGCCTTCCCTCACCTGGCCGCTGAACCAGTCTCGGTAGTGGTCAAGGTCGATCTCCATGACCAGGTGGTTCATCTGTGTGACCCACACAAACCAATGGCTCTCCAGGAACCTAGAAGAGAACACAGCTCAGCACTGGAGACTCAGGGGGCTCAGCCACATAGGACCAGACCCACTGCCTCCCTCCAAGCCCAGGTACGGGGCTCACATCAACAGCTCCATCAATGTCAGTGCTCGTGAGAGCTCAGGGTGAGGCAGAAAAGCTGGGGTACCTGATGAAGTTGAGGAAAACCAGGGCTCCCAGAATGCCGTAGAAAGGGACGTAGGTGGAGAAGAAACGCACATAGTAGCTGATGGCCCAGGCCAAGTCCTGCAGGGTAAACGACATTAGACTCAGCGTGCCCCATTCTCCTTGGCATAGTGTACCTGAACACAAAGGTGCCAGCACATGCCTCCAACAGCTGGACACAGGCATCCAGAAGAAGCCACAGCCCGCAGCTAGAGAGTTGGGCACTGGGCCCACAGACATAAGACACTTCCCTAAACCTGTTTGCATCTAATGTGTTTCAGGAAAGAATGGGATGTTGGCCAAGGTGTAGCTCTGGCCAGGGCTGGAGGGGATGCTAAGGGTATGTGTACAACCTGCAGACCCCATTGTGTCCTCAGCCTTCTCCCTGCTCACACACCTGGATAGCCTTCCTCATCTCGTCAGGCTGAGGGTGGGGAAGGGTAGGGGCCACCATCCCTCCCTGACCGCAGTGCTCTCCAAGCCAAGCAGGTCACTTCCCAGGCAAGACTCTCCTCTCAGGTCCTCTCCACTCTTCGGTGGTCTGCCCCTCCCTGGGTTGGTAGCAAAGTCCTGAGACTGGGCATCTCCCCTGGGAGGTCTCTGCCCCCCACCTCAGGCTTGCAGGCAGGCATTCTGTAGAGCGGTCCGTGTCTCTCTGCTTCCTCTGCCAACTGAGAGGTGTGTCGTGGCTGGCCCACAGCAGGAGCTCATGCACCCAGCCGGTGGCCTTTGCTCTAAGCAGATCCCATCTCTCTGCTTCAACGTCCTACGTCAGCCAAGAGGGAACAGAACACTGCGGACCGAGGCCTTTTGCATCAGCAATCTGACCCAGCTCACTCTCATCTCAGGGCCTTTGTCCAGCTTGGTGGGGTTTTTGTTTGTGTTGTTGTTGTTTTCTGTTGTTTCGGCAGAAAAGCTCATACCCCATCTATGCTTGTATGGAAGGACCACGCTCTCTGAGGCAGCGGGAAACCCCCATAGATCTTGAAACAGGAAAATCTGGCTACACTGGTGTCCTAGCTCAGACACAAAATAGAGGGTGAATCTAGGACTCAGATGGAAGATAAGACATGACAAATTCTGGAACTAATCAGAGGACAAGGGTGGCCCTATTCCGGGCATGCTTGGTTGCAGGAATCTAAGATGACCCCTGGAGCCAGTCCAGGTGGCCAGAGTGCCATCAGCTGAGTAAGAACGGGGAGGGGGGGGGCATATCAAAAGGGCCAGTGGTGCCAGGAGTGAGACCCTCAGATCAAACAAGGTAGTGGTCTTGGGCAAGAGAAGCAGATACTGCAAGTCTGACTCCTACATTTTAAGATATTCACTCATTTCTTTCCAGTGTTGAGGGCTGAACTCAGGGCCTCGCGAATGCTAGGCCAGGCCTCCTCCACTGAGCCCCGTTCCCCAGCCCCGCTTTAATTTGTTTTGTCTACATGTAGCATAGAAGTAAATATATGTGTATGCATGCATGTATGCATAGTACAAAGCCAGTCTGGGCAACGTTGTGAAATCTTGTCTCAAAATTAAGTAAATAAAAAAAATGTAGGGACCACTGCTCCTGGAAAGAAGCTAAAGGACAGATAGGGAGGCCACCAAGCAGGAACAAGGGACAGAGAACCTGAGAGGGTTGAAGCCTGGGAAGGCTACAAGAAGCAGGAACTGTGGGTGCCAGGAAAAGTCCAGTAAAGTGGGGTCTGGAAAGCACCCGGGACTGCGCTGCGGATGCCTCTGCCAGGTCATGAGCCCCTCCCCCCGAGAGCCTTTCTCAAGACTCCCAGGACTCTTCCTCAAAGCCCGGGTCTCTAGCCCCACATTCTATGCCCTGGCTGGATGATTCTGCGCTACAGAGCTGGTCTGTGCTCCATGAGGTGTTTTCCGTCCTTCTCGGTAACCTCACACTGCTAAGTGTGACAAGTATAAATGTCCCTAGATATTCCCAAGGGAACTGCCCCACCTTACCTGAGCCACAGATCCACTAGCTTGCAAGGCCTGAGAGCTCATCAGATTCCCCTTGCTCGGCCCTCTGATGCTACTGGGGGAGGGACACAATCTGACCTCTCTTTCTGTTCTCCCTAGTTAATGCTTGGTTCTTTATGGGAAAAGCACCATAAAAAAATAGATCTAGGGATGAGGAGACTGCTTAGATGGCAAAGTGCTTCTCTAGCAAGCAGAAATGTTAGCGTGGGCTCACCCAGAGACAGGAGGATTAGCTGGGACTCTCTGGCCAGCCAGTGAGAGACCCCACCTCAAAGGACGTAGACAGTGTTCCTAAGGATTGTCCTCTGGCCCCCACATGCACCTGCACACACATGCATGCACAAACACAAACACACACATATATACATACATGCATAAAATAAATAACTAAGCTAGATCTATATTATATGTATCATATACCATAATATACATTTATGCTCAGAGCCAACTGTTCTAAAGTTTGGTGTACTCCTTCCACATGAGTGCTTGACCAGCTCTGTGGGATTCAAGGTCTCTTCAACTGTGATGCTTCCTGGGCTCAGGAGAGCCACAATGGAAACAGAAGTGCAGACAGACATAGGAGATTTGGGTTCAAATGTCACCCACTTAGCTGATCCAGAAACACCACCCTTCTGTGCCCTCATCTGTCTCCTCAGTAAAGCAGGGCTAAACACACGCAGGAGGCAGGGCCCTGCCGTGCCTGGAACACAGAACACACAGAGGATGTGGTGGTTTGAATAAGTGTCCCTCATAGGTTCCAAGGATTTGAACACTTTGTCCCTAGGTGGTGGCCACTGTTTGGGGAGATTTTGGGAAGTATGGCCTTGCTGGAGAAAGCCCTTCGCTGGGGACAGGCTATGAGCATACAGCCATGCCCACTTCCGGTCTGTTTCCGGGTCCTCTCTGTTTCCTGTACCCATTTGAAGATGTGAGCACCTAGCTTTCTGCACACCCCGCCCCCCACCGCAGTCTCTGCCACCGTATCTCCCTGCCATGATGGACTCAGCCAAATAAACTCTTCCTTTTCTAAGTTGCCTTGGTCATGGTGTGGGTTTTTTGGTAGAGTTTTGCTGTGGTTTTTGTCTTTTTTGAGACAGGGTCTCTGTATAGCGACAGCAGGCCTGGAACTCACTATGTAGACCAGGTTGGCTTTGATCTCACAGTGATCCACCTGCCATTACCTCTGAGTTCTGGGATTAAAGGTATATGCTACCAAGCCTGGCTGGTCATAGCAACAGAAAGGTAACTAATACAGTGAATACACACAATTTTGAGACATCACGTACCAGAGGGCAGGATGTGCAGACTCTAACAGGACAAGGCTGCTAGAACTTTCAGGGTCCCCAGACCCCTACCTGCTTGAGAACCATGGACAAGGGGGAGCCAGTATAGCCCTCTGCCTATAGCTCTCATGATAGCACGAACACAGTGGCCTGAAGTTCTGAGATAGGCTACAGACCTGAGGTGCTGAAACTCGTGGTTGCTCTCATTGCAGATATGGTTTTAAAAGGCCAGGAACCCACCAAGGAACCATGCACTTGCCTGTTCTCCCCACCCCCCGCCCCAGTGCCCCATCCAGGGACCACATTCCTGTTACAGCAAATTGTCTGTCCATGGTGACCACTCTCTACAGCTTACTCCATGATAGGCAGGTCATCTTCTTGCACAAAATTACAGCTGTACCTATACATAAATTCAAGACCCCATCCCCCAACATGCACACAGCCCCTCTCCACATGCCCCTCCTCCCGAGAGGCACCTCTAACCCTGTTGCTTTAAGTGGAATCAGCACTCCCCTCCAAATTCATGTACTGACATTCTAACCCTGAGCACCTCAGAAGGCAACCTAATGTCACTGCTAGCAGAACTCCTTAAGACAAGATCATTGGGACGGCCCCTAACCCAATGGGACTGGTTCTGACCCTATTCAAAAGGGACAAGGGGGCTAGAGAGATGGCTCAACAGTTAAGAATACTAGCTGCTCTTGCAGAGGATCCAGGTTCTATTCCCAGCACCCACAAGACGGCTAACAACCATCCCTAATCCAGTACCCACAAGACGGCTAATACCCATCCCTAACTCCAGTACCCACAAGATGGCTAAGACCCATCCCTAACTCCAGTACCCACAAGACAGCTAACAACCATCCCTAACTCCAGTTCCCACAAGATGGCTAACACCCATCCCTAACTCCAGTTCCAAGGATCTGACACCCTCTTCTGTCCTCTGCAGGCACTGCATGACATGGGTGCACTTATGACATGCAGACAATACACATGTACACATAAAATAAAAATAACAAATAAGATATATTTTTTAAAAGGGACAAGGCTGAGGAGATGGCTCAGTTGGTAAAACTCACTTGTCTTGCACACATGAGGACCTGGATTTAATTCCCCAGAACCATATAAAAAAAGCCAGGTATCATGGCACACACTAAGTAATTCCAATGCTGGGAAGACAGAATCAGGGACATCCTTAGGACTCACTGACCAGCCATTCTAGTCTGATTGGTGGCTCCAGGCCAGCGAGAGACCTTGTGTCAAAGTGGGCAGTGTTCCTGAAGATTATACCTGAGGTTGTCATCTGGCCTACACACACACATACACACACACACACACACACACACACACACACACACACTTAAAGGGGGTGGGCATCTGAACACAGATGCAGAAAGGCCTAGAGGGAAGATGATGTAAAGAGAACCTGGGAGAACCAGGCCACCTACCAATCAAAGAGAAGGGCCTAGAACCTTTCCTCTGTCAGACCTCAGAAGGAGCCAGTATGCTGACCCCTGATTTGGGGCTCTGGGATCCAGTGAGACCAGATGTTCCTATTGCTTAGGCTGCTCGTTTCCCGTTGACTGTGTTTGTCTCTCATCACATTACTTTCAGGAACTTAGTAAAAGGCAATGGCTGCTGGGTGGACGTGGACCTTATTGTGTGTGTGTACTGGGGGCGGGGGGCATCTTTAGGACCGACATGCTGTGATCTTCTTATTTAGGCAGGCCTCAGAGCTGGTCCTCTCTCAAGAGTGACAAGGCAGCTACCCTTTGGGGGAGATGCCCAGGGGCCCACGGGTCCACAGAGGCACCCGGTTCCCTGGTTGCCCCAGTCACGCTCCTCCACACCTGGCCAGCGATACCCAACTTACCACCCAGTCCCTGCGGACAATCATGGTCATGATGATCTGATACTGGAAGTATATCGGGATGAGCAGTGGCGGACCAACTGTGGAGAGAACAGAGGACCTGTCGGAAATGAAAGAGCTAGCCTGACGTTGCCCACAGGGCAGCTCTGCAGCCGGGGGCCAGGGAGCCGCGATGATGGTGATGGAACCCAGAGAGGTCTGCACAGGGCTGGCTGCTGGCACCCCTCTTTCCTGGATAGGTGTGCTGTCATTTTCTGGGAGGAAATGGGACAGATGATTACCCTGGGGTGAGGATAAAGTTGGGGGAGACCAGGCGCCCACACTCACTCAGGAAGAAGTACTCGTGCTGGTGGTGGTAAGGCAGGTAATTCAGCTTCTTCTTGCCATACTGAGGAGAGAGGAGAGTTGTGAGCTCAGACTCCCAGCCTTCCCCAACCCACCACATGCCTACCCTTCTCCCTGCTCAGGGAGGATGCAACCCCTTCCATCTCTCTGCATCTGAGTGAAATCTCTAGGTGACACGTTCTTCCTCTGGCTGGTACCAGGTTCGGCCTTTTCCCTCTCCCAGCATGCAATTCTTGGAGAAATTCCAGTTTCTTGGAGTCTGTTTTTTCAAGTCTGATGGCCAAAGGGAGAAGGCCCAAGTGTCTCTTTAAAATATCTTCGTTTCTGCTAACGCTTAGGCCAAAACCCTTGGCCCATCCCCAAGTTGGTGGCTGAAGTTCAGACTCAAAGTTAAAACATTGCTCAGGGGCAGAAGAAGTAGACCTACTGGACTGGTTTGGTTGGCTTTTCTTTTTTCCTAGCCTACTGTTATTTTGTTATAGTGTTGGGGTAGATCCCAGAGCCTCACCATGTTAGGCAAGTACTCTGCTCTTGAACTTACTAGGATGGGAAAAAATGTTTACATAGGTCTGGGCACCTGCAGGGAGCTCCTGGGCCTATCTTTACCCTTCTGGGACTGACAGAAGCTCTTAGGTCTCCCTGGGGAACTCCTGGGAGACCGTAACAGTCGAGAAAACCCAAGCAAAGACCAGGAATCCTTAACAGTCAACATCCTGGAATCATCTATTCTCAGGGGCCTTCTGGTAATTTCTAAAGGCTAATAACCCCTTCCCAGGTGGGTCTTGGCACATGGGAAAGGTGGCAGAACAGAAGAGGTTATACACAGCAAAGTATCTGTGCCACTGGCTAGTTACCTGAGGAGCCCGACCCCTAAGAACCAGCCCATCCAACAATGCCAGTGGTCAAGGAGCACCTGCTGATTCTGCTTGCAATGCCAGAGGAAGGCTGGGGGGGGGGGGCGCTGTGCTTGAAGTCAACAAATCCAAGCTCGTCAGACAGTGCTTCTCACAGACCTGCTTCAGGTCCCCAGTTCTCTGAGCATGTTTGCCAACAGGAACTTGGGCATAAGGACAGTTGATGCAGAGCACTGTCCTAACATCCTTCCCTCCCCAGACCCAAAGGCTAAAGTCATTCTCCTCAGACACCATCCCTTCCTACTTACTGGACACCAAAATGGGTTACAGGTGGAAGAAAATGTGAATGTCCCCTAGCTGACCTGCCTGTCCTCCAGGAGAGAACACAGAGAGGAAAGTGCTTGTCGAAAGCAGAGAGACCCATGAGCTCCCTGAGGAGGAATCAGGAAGGAACGGAGTCCAGCCCGTCCCCAGAAAGCATGCCTCGGTGCTTGAGGCCGCGGTCACACACCTGCCAAAGCACAACCAGAAGTGATTGATCTCTTTGTTTTGCGCAGCCTTCTGTGCCTTGGCAAAGACTTCATGCATTCCCAGAAAATATGTGGCGTACATACAGTCTGTCATTAGTGTCAGGCCCAAGGTTGGCCTTGGACAGGTCAGAGCCAGGGAGGCTTCAGAGGGACCTTTGATAGCTTCCTAGTAGAGGGAGAGGATGTGAAGGGCTGGCACAGGAGAAGGAGAGATATCACCCCAAGCTGGCTGGTGTGGGGGGAGAGCAGCAGCCAAGAGTTCCATGTAGCCTGTGGACACAGGACAGGCCCTGGGCCTTGCTCTGACCTCCTCCTAGAAGCCAGGGAACTAACCCTCAGGCCCAGCTTCTAACACAGGCTTCCCAGCCCTGGCCGCCTCTATAGCCTAGACCACAGGTCATCCAATCCTCTCAGAGAATGAGCGACAGGGAGTGTCCCCACATCAGCAAAGGTCAGAGGGTTCCTCTAGAGGAACACAGGGGGACAAGGGAAACCATCTGAAGGTGTATTTATATATGCGGCAGGTACTGTTTCCGTTGGTTTATGGTAAGCACAGGGAATGATGGAATCTGAGGGCTGCCTCCAGCTGTCATCAGCTGGTGTACACTGCTGGCTCCCACGTGGCTTTTCAATGAACCAGACCAACCTACAGGAGCCAACACGGCCCAGCTACTCACTCCAGGCAGTGGTGGGTTTCAGTACCAGCCTCTGCAGATACCCAGCCTTTAGGGACATGGGCATTTGGAAACAATTCCTTATTTACAAAAACTGCTTCACCTCCCTGGCCTTTGAAGTCCTTGCTGCAAAGTGAACATGCAATGTGTACTTCACAGGGATTCTGAGAGCCCAATGGCTGAAGTAGATATAAATGCACCATGGATGGGAGGAGGGTGTCAGTTACAGTCACGCATGCATAGGTGACATGCTGACACAGCACCGCACATAGGTTTCCAGCTCAATGGCCTCTGGCAGGAAAGCTGTGAAGGGCTGTGTCAGGGAATGGCTGAAGCACTGCACTCTCTTTCAAAACTCTTCTGAGGGTTAATATTGACTGTCATCATCAAAGATCTATAATCATCTAGGATTCAAGAGACTGAGCTCATTGCGGTGGGAAGACCCGCCCTGAATGCAGGTGGCGCCCATCCATGAGCTAGGGTTCTCGACTGAATCAAAAGGAGGAAAAAACAGGCTGAGCAGCAGCATTCGTCTCTCTCTGCTTCCGGACTGTGGATACGGTGCGACCAGTGGCCTCGGGCTTCTGGTGACATTCACCGCCATGATGGATTATGTCTCCTTGAACTGTAAGCCAGATAACCCTTCCTCCCGCAGGTTCTTGTGCTTCTTATTAGTTTTTTTTTTTTTTTTCCTTTTTTATTTTTTCACAGCAACAAGAAAAGTAACCAATATACACACAAAGCACAAACTAGTCTTAGGGACACCAGGCCTTGCTCTGTGGTGAATCCTCCAGCCTGTTCTACTTGGCCAACAGCTTTCGGAGTCAGGAGAGCAGGGAAAAGATAGGGAGAGGTGTTTTAGAATACACTAAGCTAGGACCATGCATATCTGAACTCTTTTCAGAAAGCTGCGGTCACCCAACAGGAACATTTTCAAGGGCCTGTGAGCTGGTGGCCTGGACAGTGGTTCCATGTTTTCCTAGCCATGATTTTGAGTGTGTCGTTTCCTCTCTGCCTTAGTAGATCCATTTACACAAGGGCGGATGGCAACTCCCGCCTCATGGGTAAATGAGGAATGAAGCTGTTGCACATGTACCATGCTCCTTGAGGTACAGGCCCATATACTGACTCAGCAAGTTGCCCTCCCTTCCAGCTGGGGGCTGCTGGACCCAAAGTGTGGGGAGCAGAGGACCTTGCCCATCCTCTCCCCTCCTGGGAAGACCCTGTCCCACCCAAGAAGGAGGCCCGGGAGGCAAAGTACTTGGAGAGGAGAGGCTGGGAAAATAAATGGCACATTCACCAACTGGGCTGTGGGCAAGGGTAGCTTGTTCTAGACCCCAAGATAGACGTGGTGGCATGCAAAGAACCCTCCTTGAATACGGACAGCCGAAGCCATAAATGAGGAACAGGCCGGGGGCAGAGAACGAAAGTGCTCCAGCCTTGATGGCCGCGTGACCTGCCTATGCTCAGCCAGACCACAGACCAGGTGTGATCAGTCAACTCGACAAGATCTAGCACTGCCTAGGAGATGAGCTTCTGGGGATGACTGTGAGGGACTAGTTAGATGAGGTTAACTAAGGCAGAAGCACCCACCGTAAGTGAGGGTGGCACCATGCCATGGACTAGGGTCTTGGGCCAAATAAAAAAGAGAAAGTGAACTGAGCTTTGGCATTCTTCTCCACTTTTTGGCCCTGGATGCAGTGCGGCCAGCCTCCCGTCCCTGCCACCGTGCCTTCTCTCCACGGTGCAATGCAGCCCCTTGAACAGTAAACCAGAATGAATCCTTCCTTCCTTAAATTGTTTCCTGTTTTGTTTTGTTTTGTTGTTTTTGATGGGGTGTCCCTAATCACAACCTGCCTACAAGTCATGATATGAACGAGGGTGGCCTCGATTTTGCATAGATCCATCCGGTGCTGCTTCCCCAAGGGCTGGAACTAAAGGCACAGGCAACCACAGCTGGCATTAAATTGCTTCTTTTAGACATTTTTGTCACAGCAATCCAGAAAGTAACTAATATAGAAAATTGATGTCAAGAAGTGCAGTGGGGCTAGAGAGATGGCTCAGTAGTTAAGAGCATCGACTGCTCTTGCAGAGGACCTGGGTTCAACTCCCAGCACCCACACGGTGGCTAAGCACCATCTTTAAGCCAGGCGTGGTGGCCCACACCTTTAATCCTAGCACTCGGGAGGCAGAGGCAGGCAGATCTCTGTGAGTTCAAGGCCAGACTGATCTACTGAGTGAGTTCCAGACAAGCTGGGGCTACAGGGAGACCCTGTCTCAAAAGAAAAAAAAGAAGAAGTGTGGTGGGCTGCAGAGATGGCTCGGACGTTAAGAGCACTGGCTGCTCTCACAGACGCCTGGGTTCAGTTCCCAGCACCCATATGGTGGCTAACATCCATCTATGTAACTCCAGATCCAGGGGAATCCAACACCCTCTTCTGACCTTCAAGGACACTGTATGACACAGGTGCACGTATATACATGCAGAGAATACACTAACACACATAAAATAAAAAGAGTAAATAAAATATTTTTTTTGGTCTTTTTTGAGATAGGGTCTCCCTGTAGCCCCAGCTGTCCTGGAACTCACTCTGTAGACCAGGCTGGCCTTGAACTCACAAAGATCCGCCTGCCTCTGCCTCCCAAGTGCTAGGATTAAAGGCATGCGCCACTATGCCCAGTTTTTTTTTGTTTTTTTTTTTGGTAAAATTTTTTAAAAAGAAGTGAGGCAATTGCTGTGACAAATCTGACCTGTGGTTCATAGACTTCTGCACCTGCTTTGTCGGAGGAATGTGGAAGAGCTTGCAGCTACAAGTTAAGAAGCCCTGAAATGCTATACACAGAGTTAATGGGCTCTGCCGGTAGGAGTTTGGAAGAACCAGAAGGCTGAAAGAGACACAGACTATGGCACCCCAAACCACGAGGTTTCTAGGGAGACAAGAATTCTATAAGTATGGGATTCTAGCAAAGAGTTTGGCTACATTCCACCCATGTCCTGAGAGCCTGAGTAAGGCTGAGCTTAGAATTAATGAACGACTGCGTTTGGTGGAGGACGTTTCAAGGTAGGAGAACCAGCTCTGTGGTGTGGTCACCGTGCACCATTCTTATCCAGGTACGCTATGAAAAAAGAGCAACAAGAGGGGGGGCAAAATAAAAAGCTGAGAAATGTCCAGTTTGTTAAGGAAAAAGAGACTAAAGGCCGTAATGTGGGTGAACTAAGGAGACAGAGAGATGTGGATCTCTGTGAGTTCCAGGACAGCCTGGTCTACATAGTGAGTTCCAGGCCTACCAAAATTATGTAAGGAAAACTTGTATCAGAAAAGGTGTGTGTGGGAGGCTAGAGAGATGGCTCAGCAGTTGAGAGCAGGCCAGGTTTGGTTCCCAGCACCCACATGGCAGCATACAACTATCTGTAACTCCAGTTCCAGGGGAATCTGTTGCCCTCTTCTGGCCTCTACGGGACTGCATCCATGTGGTGCATTTACATACATGCAGCCAAAACACTCAAGCACATAAAATATAAATTAAAAAATCTTATTATTATTATTATTCAGAAAAAAGGCCATAATTGCTAAAGAGAAATGGCCTGCTCTGCCCCGGGGACAATAGGAGAGGTAGCCTGAGGCTCCCTTATCAAAGGCTCTGATTTGTGAAGATGTAAATTCATTAGCAAAGAGAGGGTCTAAACCCAGAATGCTAAAGGGCCTCCCTGCTCCTGGAAAGCACAAAGAGGCTGCTGCAATTACAGCCTTAGAGGGGCGAGCTCCGGAACGAGGCGACACTGTTCCCATGGTACTGCCTCCTGATGAGACCAGCCAGCCTCCTGCTCTGCCGCCATGCCTTCCCCACCAACATGAATGATTCCTTTCAACTGCAAGCCAGAATAAACCCTTCCTTCCTTCTTTCTATTGATTCTCATCAGGTATTTTATCACAGCAACAAGAAAAGCAACTAATGCAACAGGCAAAGGCGAGGTCTGGAGGAGGACCAGGTCATGTGGAGGGAAATTCCAGGTTTGAAACAAAATGTTTGAGGAATGATAAGGTCTTTCCTCATCTATCTAGGTTTGGGAAGAAAAGGATCTGTCAAGAAGCTAGTTGCTGTCTCTGGGAATTCACAAACTCACATACAGAGGAAGGAGCAGTGTGACCACATAAGAGGCAGGCAGGATATGAGATGCCCATCCAAGTCCCTGAGAGGAAGGCCACAGATGTCCTGGGGGCAGGGGTGCTTCCCAGATGGGACAGAAGCTCTCCAGAAAGCAGGCTGCCATTCTCCCTATCTCTGGGAGCGCACGCAGACTGCACTATGGGGATAATGACAGCAAAAAACAAAAAGTCAAAATAAGATTGTGGCATATACACAATTGAATTAGGCTGAAAGTTCCCACCCAGCACCAAAACCCCAACTAGAAACTGCAGCAGGGCCAGTTGAAAGAAAGATTAATTTCTCCTTATTTGCAAGACTACGATTACCTCCCTAGGAAACTTGAGTCAACTAAAAAGCTAGAAACTTGAAGTTTCAGTGGACACAACTAACTATCCTTCAACTGCTTTCCAGAATACTAGAGAAGCTCTGATCACAAGGGCACATTTAAACAGGAGCATGGATGATGCTCAGAAAGCAAAACAGAAAAGCCCTGTGAAGAGGCCAAAAACAGGCAGAGTGGAAAGGTGGGCCCTGGGTGGAGACGAGCAAGTTAGGGCACGCCACAGTGATGAAGAGTTATTAAGGACAGATGTGTGTGAGGTCAGGTCACATAGCCAGTGCCCCAGAAGACCAGCAGCCCAGAGCAGACACTAGGGTAGAGGAGAGTGGGGTGGAGGAGAGCGTGCTCTGTTCTTTGGGAAGGGTAATGGAGCCACTTAAGGGCTGAGGACACTGACTGACTCTGGAGAAATGTCAAAGCAGAAAGTTTCACACCCAAATCCTACTGAGTAAAAGTTAAAAATTGGGGCCCTGAGATAGCTCAGTGCATAAAGGAGCTTGCTGCAAAGCCTGATAACCTGCAGCTGATCCCTAGAACCCAGAGTGGAAGAATAGAACAGACTCCTCTAATTGCCCTTCTGAACAGCACCAGAGTGCCGGGATCCAAGTGCACGTGTGTCACAACAAACAAACGAACAAACAAACAAATAAGTAAATAAATAAATGTAAAAAATTTAAAGCCAAAAGTTGAAATGTGAAGCTGTTAAACACTGAAAATATTACATGTAAAGAACTTCCTAAGACAGAAAGCAATGGAAATAATGTCCAGGAGAGAAAGCGAAGACGTCTTAACCACCTGCAAACCAAGAAGCCATAAACAAGATGGAAAGGTGGAGGACTATTGATGGCATTTCTATGAACTGGATGCCCTTGGGGCCCCCTGGCTGGTCTGAGTTGGTCACTGAACTCCAAGATAAGGGATTTAACAAGCACCCGGCTCTGGATCCCCTGAGACATGGGCAAGCTGGGATGTAGCTGCAGTGCATAGGACTCATTTCAGTCAAGAGACCAGAGTTCCTACCAGAACAGCACGTCCCTGTGGGCAGTAGCGAACGGTTCCACTAGGAACCCAGGAAACATGGTGCTCTCCTTGTAAACAGCCAAGGTAGTACTGGCTTCCATTTTCAAATGCCATTAGCGAGGAGACAAGCAGATTCTCACAACCTCCCAACAAACCAGCATTCCTGAAATAAGGTATCAGGACAGAATTCATCAGCCACTAAGCAGATGAAAAAGAGCCTTCTGGTCTACAGAGCTGATGAGACTGGCTTTCATTTACTTTTTAGGGACTCAGAGGACATCTGTGAGACAGCCAGCGTGTCTACCACTGACACTAAGGAAGCCTTTGTCCTCACTATCAGACAGCTCCAAGGAAATCAGTGGTGCCATCCAAACACTTCTAATCAAAGCTAACAAACCATTTCCCAGGAGAGAAGCAAGGCCTCTGCTCAGATACTCTTCATGGAGAAAAGGCTACAAACCAGAACTTTGGGGGACAGGTCTTCTCCTGTGGCAAAGGGTCCTTATTCAGCAGCCACCAGCTGAGGGTTATAGTCTGGCCAGCATTGCAATCTTCCACCTTGGTGCCGTGACTGAACCAAGGGCCTTGACCACACCCAGCAAGGGCTCGGCCATTGGGCTATACCCACAGCTTGACCTGATTTGGTGTCCATCATCAGTGTATTTCCAAAACACACTGCATGTAATGTTTCTCTCTCTCTCTCTCTCCTCTCTTTTTTTTTTTTTTTTTTTTAAAAAACTGAAAAAAAAAGGAAAAAGAAATATAATATAAGAAGAAGGAAAAAAAAAAAGAAACAAATCAACAGAACCCCACAAATGGAAGCTCTCCTTCCAAAAAATGATAAGGAGTTTTTTTCTTGCTATATAGCCCAGGCTGACCTCAAACTCAAGTAATCTTTCTTCTGCCTCAGCCTCTTAATGTCTGAGACTACAGGTGTGCAGTACCATGGCTCAACTGAGGTCATTCTTTTTTTTTTTTTTTTTTTTTTTTTTTTATATTTCCATATGTGTATGAATGTACTGTCTGCATGCAGGTCTGTGCACCCGTATCGTGCAATGCCGCAGAGGTCAGAAGAGGGTCTCAGATTCCCCTGGAACTGGAGTTCTCCTGGAATTGGAGTTTCAGACGGTTCTCAGCTGCCATGTGGGTGCTGGGGATCGAACCCCAGTCCTCTGCAAGAGCAGTTGGCGCTCTTAACCGCTAGGCCATCTCTCCAGCCCCTGAGGTCATTCTTTTAATGCATTGGGAGTGCCTTGGGTTTTTTTTAGGGGGGGGGTCTTTTGAGACAAGGTCTCTCTGTAGCCCCTGCTGTCCTGGAACTCACTATGCAGACCAGGCTGGCCTTGAACTCACAGAGATCCGGCTGCCTCTGCCTCCTGAGTACTGGGATTAAAGGCGTGCGCCACCATACCCTGCTGTGGGTGCCTTGTTTTATTTTTATTTTAAATATTTTAATTAATAATCTCACATGTGGAGGTCAGAGGACAACTGTAGTCATCAATTTTCTCCTTCTACCATGTGGGTCCTAGGGACCAAACTTAGGTCATCAGGCTTGACACTTAAGTGCTTTTACCCACTGAGCCATCTCCCTGATGCTTTATTTTTGACAAGGCCCTATTTTCTATAGACGAGGCTAAGTGAACTCAAAATCCTCCTGTCTTTACTTCCTGAGGACTGGCATTATCACCATGCTTGGCTGGGAGTGCTTGTATTAAAAGAAACCCAAGTGTCTGGGGTATGGAATTAAAGGAGAAAGCTAAAGGGCTCGACGACACAGGGTGTGCTTGAAACATTGAGAGGCCCTGGGTCCGAGCCCCGATACTTCTCCATATGAGGGAAATTATGATGAGTGGCAGGGCTGGAGAGATGGCCTAGCAGTTAGGAGCGCCAACTACTCTTGACCCGGGTTCGATCCCCAGCACCCACATGGCGGCTGAGAACCGTCTTTGACTCCAGTTCCAGGGGAATCCGACACCCTCTTCTGACCTCTGCGGTAGTGCACAGATCTACATGCAGACAGTAGATTCATACACATAGAAAATTCATAAATAAATAAATAAATAAATAAGATGAGTGGCATAAATTTTTCCTGTTTGATGAAATAGTGTGCATCACTATTTCATCACAGAAAAATATAGAAATTTAATGTGTAACTGAGGCTGAAGAGATGGTTCAGTGGTTAAGAATACTTATTGTTCTTTTAAAACTATTATTTATTTATTTGTTTATTTATTTACTTACTTACTTATTATGTGTATGAGTGTTTTGCCTGCATGTATCTAAGTGTACTCATGTGGGCAGGGTCCAGAGAGGCCAGAAGAGGGTCTCGGATCCCCTGGAACTGGAGTTACAGATGGTTGTTAGCAGCCATTTCTCTAGCCCTAAGAATACTTGCTGCTTCTGAGAAGACTTGGGTTCAGTTCCCAGCACCCACATCAGGTGGCTCACAACCACCTGAAGCCCCAGTCCTGATCTTCTTGGGACTTCAGAAACAAGTTCTACATTTGAGGAAGCAGTAAACTATAGAATAGAAGGTGTACTTTATGTCTAGTTTTGTTTTAAAGAGCAAGACATATGCATATTCATATACACATAGCAAATATTGGGATTTGGAGATATGGCTTACTGGTGAGCACTCCCCACCCCACCCCAAAATCAGGAAGATTATCTGGCATGTAGTTAAGTGTAATTACCCTCAGGGTCACAGGACTTAATGTCAAGGAAGTGACAGAAATGAGAGACTTCTGAACTTGGTACATTCCTATACTGTTTTAGTGTTTATACCAACTATGTCATATATTTATAATGAAAAATTAATTGATACAAAAATAAACCAGTGTGGATAGTAAATAGAAGGAAATGGCCTAGCAGCCAAAGGTCTGAAGCCCTGTTCTTGACTGACTGACTGATGCCGGGACCCTCCTGTCACTTCCTGTCCTCTCGCTGAGCCTCATTTTCTCATCTACTGGGCAGACAGGCCATGCTGAGGCTCCTGCCAGCACTGGTGACCATGACACTAACAAGGTTTCCTTAAAGTGAACCAACCCATTACAGACCACTCTGAACGCCTAGAATCTTGCCTTCTTACATAACTTGAAGCAGTTTCCTGGGGGAGGGGGAGTGCATCAAATGTGCAGATGAGGAGCTGTGTCCAGGACTCACAAAGAGAGCTACTCTAAGTAAACTGCGGCTGGGGTCATTTGTGGTGACCAAGAAAGGTTTCTTGGTGGCAGAAGATCCCAGGGCCTTGGTGGAATGTCGAGCCCACAGGGCTCCTTCCTTCCTCCTGTGACACCTCCCACGTCAACGCCATCCCCTTCCTCATACCTCCAAGGCCTGCCACTCGCCGAGGACAAATACGTGGAGACTCTTCACATCAGGATCCTTGTGGAAGATGTTGGGCTTGGCATGGTGCTGGAAGTGGCGATGGTTCCACCAGTTGGCAGAGGCACCCTGTTATGGGAGAGGGGTAGGGTGAGCCATGCAGCCCATGTGACAGTCTCTGTTTCAGACCAGGTCCTGGCACCTGTGACACTCATGCCAGCTTCTCCATCACATATAGGAGCCATGCACAGAGTTCCTGAAAATCATACTGTTCTAGTTTGTCTTCCATTGCTGTGACAAAATACTCTGACCGACACCAACTTGGGGAGGAAAGGGTTTATTCAGCTTACATCTCCTGGTCACAGTTCATCATTTAGGGAGCCCAAGGCAGGAGCTCAGGCCAGGAACCTGGAGGCAGGAGCTGAAGCACAGGCCATGGAGGAATGCTGTACACTGGCTTGCTCCCCAAGGCTCATGCCCAGCCTGCCTTCTTATATGGTACACAACAACCTGCCCAGGGTGGCACCACTCATTGTGGGCTGGGCCCTCCCACATTGCCTGACAATCAAGACAATACTCCACAGACGTGGCCACAGGCCAATCCAGTGGAGCCAATTCCCCAATTGAGGCTCCCTCAACCCAGGTGTGTCAAGTTGACACTAAAGCTATCCAGCACACACACTAACTGTAACTTCGGGGCTCAGTGTGCTGCTTAGCCCTGAATGGAATCCAATCACTTCTCCAGCATCAAGTTTCTCCCATCATGAGACAAGGATGGTGGGTGAGAAGCCCTAGTGTTGGCCCACAGAGTGAGCCTTTCAGAAATTGTGGGATGGTCTCTGCTTCTCCACCAACACCGGATAGAACCTTCCACACTGCTCATCCACTGTATGTCCTGTGGGTACCGGTGCTGATCAAGAGAAGAGGGCCTTTAGGGACACTGAGAAGTCACCTCTACTGCGGACCATCAGTTTCTCTCCTGATCGGGTAGGCAAGAGAAATAAAGTTTTTCACAAACATGAAAATCGTACACAAATGTTCAAAGCAGCATTCTTGAAAATACCAGGACAGGGCTGGAGAGATAGCCTAGGGGTTAAGAGCACCGATTGCTCTTGCAGAGGACCCAGGTTTGATCCCCAGC
The DNA here is from genome assembly GCA_009823505.1 of Rhizomys pruinosus. Taxonomy (NCBI): domain Eukaryota; kingdom Metazoa; phylum Chordata; class Mammalia; order Rodentia; family Spalacidae; genus Rhizomys; species Rhizomys pruinosus. Next base: position 2,739,406 of record VZQC01014891.1, read on the forward strand.
ACCCACATGGCAGCTAAGAACCGTCTGTAACTCCAATTCCAGGAGAACTCCAGTTCCAGGGGAATCTGACACCCTCTTCTGACCTCCACGGCATTGCATGACATGGGTGCACAGACCTTCATGCAGACAGTACATTCATATGCATACAAAAATAAAAATTAAATTAAAAAAAAAAGAAAATGCCAGGACAGAAATACCTCAACGTCCATCAACTAAAGAATAGATAAATACAGTATGGTGTCTGTACAATGGTTTGTGTACTCCATAAAAGGAATGGACCATGCCCACCAAGCCTGAATACCTGATTTGATCCCTGGGATACACATGAAAGATGGAGAACTGATTCCCAGAAAGTGTCCTCTGACCTCCACATGTGTGCCATGGCCCACCCCACCCCTAATTAATTAATTAATTAATTAAAAATTTTAAAAGAATGGGGCTGGACATGGTAGCACACACCTTTAATCCCAAGCACTCAGGAGGCTAAGGCAGGCAGATCTCAGTGAATTCAAGGCCAGCCTGGTGTACATAGCAAGATCCAAGCCAGCCAGGACTACATAGTGAGACCCTGTCTCTAAATAAACAAACAAACAAGCAAACAAACAAACAAATAAATAAAAGAAATGGATCACTAACACATGCTATGAATGAACCTGGAAACATCATACAAAGTCAAATAGTCCAGGAAAAAGAACCACATGGTTCATGATCCCAGTGTTGTGAAACCCACAGACATGGAATGTTAGAGGTTGTCCAGCGAAAAGGTGAGAGCGAGGTGGGAACAGAGGGCTGGGATACAATGGCTAAGGGGCCCAGGACTTATTCTGTGGGTGATGAAGGCGCTCTGGAATTGTACCCCACCGGCGTGAACTGTGAGTATTCTACATGAATGCTGTTCTGTGTATACGCTTTAAATGGGCAACGACCTTGTACATGCATTAAAGCCCACAACAATTTTAGAAAAAACTTTTTTCTTTGTATCAAAGACCTTCATGTAAGACCTGAAACTACTAGAGAGAAACACTGCAAGATTTAGCGCAGTCGACCTTCTGAGCAGGACACGGCAGCAAGAACTGACGTGCGGAACGGCATGCAAATGAAACTTCTGCAGCACAAAGGAAATGATTCCCAGAGAGAAGAGACAGAATGGGCACAACCTGCGGGTTATGAGGATTACAGCCAGAACCCACTCAAGAAAGAGATGAATGAAAGAGATAGTTGCCAAAGAAATACAAATGGCCAGTACGTGAAGAAGTTCTCAATGTCCCTAGCCATGAAGGAAACGCAAAGCATCGCTACCAGACTCCCTTCGCCCCAGTCAGAGCGGCTACCATCAAGAAAACTGGGGCCTGAGCAATGGCTCAGTGGTTAGGAGCACTGGCTGTTCTTGCAGAAGACCCGTGTTCAATTCCCAGCACCCACATGTCAGCTAACAAGTATTCAAAACTCCAGTTCCAGGGGAATCTTACACCCTCTTCTGACCTCTGTGGGCATTGCAGGACGTGAGTGCATTTACATACATGCAGGCAAAACATTCATAGACAAAATAAAAATAGTAATAGGGGAAACAAATCCTTACTCACTGCTGGTGGGAATGCAAATCTGTCCAACCAGTACAGAGGTTGGTTCTTCAAAACACTATAAAAAGAACTACCCCAGAATCCAGTTATACCACTCCTGGGGTATATGCTGGAAGGACTCTCAAGTCAGCGTACAATAGAGATGGGTGAATACCCATGTTCACTGTGGCAAGACTAACAGCCAGTCCCCTGGACATGGTGGCTCACACCTGCAGTCCCAGCCCTGGGGCGGAAGCAGGAGGATCAGTAGTTCAAGGCCAGCCTTGCCTATGTAGCAAGTTGGCAGCTAGCCTGGGCTACATGTTATACTGACATAAACAAAGAGTCAGACAGACATGTTACGGCATCTAGGTGCCCTTCAATGGATGAATGGATAAAGAAAATGTGGCACATATACACAATGGACTGTGATTCAGTCATAAACAGTGAAATCCTGTCAGTTTTAGGAAAGTGGTTAAATAGGAAATCATCACATTAAGTGAAATAAGGCAGACTTTGGAAAGAGAAATATCACATATTTCCTCTCGGACATGGACTCTAGATTTAAAAATAAAGACACGAAAGCAGAAGTGGGAGCATCTGGGAAGGAGTGGGTTCTAGTGGAAGGGGGGGCAACAAGAAAAGAGCGGACTGTGATCCAAGTACCTTCTAGATGTGTGTGAAATGCCACAGTGAAATCCATTGTTTTATACAAATCACATATTCTGTAAAAAAATTAATACAAGTAGAAAGGAAGAAAGGGAGGGAAGAAGGGAGGGAGGGAAAACTGTGAAAAAAACCCAGACAAACAACTTTTCCCGGGACTGGGAAACACAGCTCAGTTAACAGTGTTCTTGCTTAGCTTGAGCCACTTCTGATAAACACTGACCAGTGGCCAGGGAGGAGACAGCCTTAAATGACCCCGAGGTCCCAAAAGCAAGGACCACAACAAACATATTTGTTATTTGAAGGCCACAGGCTTCTGGGTCATGAACTCTACTTCTTAGAGCCTTCTTCAGAGATGTGTCTGTCAACAAAGTTGCCAGGTGACCCATGCAAGATGCGGGTGTTTTCTGGAGCAGGCGACACTGTGACCCATAGCCGAGCTTTGGCTGAGGATCTGACCATCTGCAAAGAGGCCTATTTGCTAAAAACAAACTTTTCACTTAGGAAGTGTTTTGGCCACAAACACAGCCTCTGGGTGGATACAGTCAAGGACAGCTGTGGCCTTTGCTGTAACCTCGGGCCCTTGTAGACAAGGCAGCCTCAAAACCCACTACAGCAAAAAAACACTGTGTCAGGGACAGAAAGCGCCTGGGTTTAAGAAAGCAAATGTCACATTCACATTTGAAATCCAAAGGAACAAATTTCCCAGGAAAAGCGTAAAACGACACAGACACCGAGGAACAAGGTAAGGAAGAGGTAAGCTGGATGACAACTCACCAACCTGGATGGTCAACAAGGTGGGACAGTCGCCACTGTCTCTGGACTTGAGAGCTGATGTCCAGACAAATCAACTGTCCTCCTGAAGCTGAGAGGGGGGCCCTGGAACCACAGAGTCACCAGGAGACTGGCCAGGAAAGAGATTCGTTGACTGAGCTAGACAAGCCTAGGGAGCTCTCTGCAGAAGGACTCTGTACTTGGGGAAGTGGGGGAGGGCAGGGTATGGGTGTGAGGATTGTTCCAGAAGCCAAAGGAAGGATTTGGGTGTGTTTTTTGTTGGTTGGTTGGTTGGTTAGTTGGTTGGTTTTGTTTTGTGTTCTCTCTTTTGAGATGGAAGAGTTTGGCTATGTAACCCAGGCTAGCCTCAAACTGCTTTGGCTTCCCAAATGCTAGGACTGGATCACAGGGTGTGCCACTAACACCTGGTAAAAAGGCCCCTTGATAGAAATGTAGCCAGCAGTGCTAGGTATTCATTTTATAGCCTGAGGTAAAAGGAAAAGTATGCACCCCAGCAAAAGCACCTAATACATTTTCAAAATCGACTTTGGTCTCATCTTGTTTTCAGTTGAGATACAGGCCAAGTATCGGTCCTGTCAACCAATGAAGTGACACACTTAAATAATTTTTAGTTATTTTATTTTAAATTGATATGGAAGTATAATAGAAAGGTTGTAGATGTAGTTCTGAGTACTTACCCAGCATATATGAGGCCCTGAGTTTAATCCCCAGAATCACACAAAAAACTTTTTTCCAGGCTGGTCTTGAACTCACAGAGATCTGCCTCTGACTCTCAAGTGCTAGGATTAAAGGCATGCTCCACCACCCCAGCACAAAAAGCTTTTTAATGAAGTAAAGGTATAATACATTTTGTTTTGACATAATAGAATATCTGTACTTAAAACATGTTGGGGGGGGTGCTGGAGAGAGGTTAAAAGCACCGGCTGCTTTTGCATAGGACCTGGGGCTTCAGTTCCCAGCACCTACAGATGGCAAATAGCCATCTGTAACTCCAGTTCCAGGAGATTCGACACCCTCCTCTCACCTCTGCAGGCATTGCCTGACACAGATGCACTTACATACACGTAGACAATACACTCATACACATAAAATAAAAAATAAATAAAATATTTTTAGAAATACTGTTGGGACTTTTAACATATAGAATTTTTTCAATTTTTTGTTTTGTTTTGTCTTCAGGCAGAGTTTCCGTGTAGCCCCAGCTGGTCTGGAAATCACTATGTAGACCAGGCCGGCCTCAATCTCAGGCTGGTCTTGAACTCACAGAGATCCACCTGCCTCTGCCTCTCAAGTGCTAGGATTAAAGGCCTGAGCCACTATGCCTGGTAGACTTTTCATTCTTACAACTTCTTTAAGGTTCTGCAATTAAAAGATTGACCTATTTAAAAATTACATATCAATACATTTATTTATTTATTTATTTATTTATTTATTTATTTATTTATTTGGTCTTTTCGAGACAGGGTCTCCCTGTAGTCCCAGCTGTCCTGGAACTCACTCTGTAGACCAGGCTGGCCTTGAACTCACAAAGATCCACCTGCCTCTGCCTCTCAAGTACTAGGATTAAAGGTGTGCACCACCACGCCCAGCTTTTCTTTTCTTTTTTTTTTTTATTTATTTTTTTGACATTTATAAGAGTGTGTGTTTGTTTGTTTTGAGACAGGCTGCCGTTTAGCCCAGGATGGCCTCAAATTTTCTGTGTAAGGCCTCAAACTTCTGACCCTCCTACCTCTACCTCTTGAGTGCTGGGATCACACGTGTACACCACTAAGCCCAGTTTATGCGATGCCAGGGATTGAACCCAGGGCTTTGAGCATGCTCAGCAAGCACTCTACCAACTGAGCTACATGCATGGCCCCCAGAGTTCCAATTTCATAAGCAAATGCTTGACAGGGATGCCAGCCCTCTGTGCTGCCCTTGCGTGTCTAACGCAAGAGCTGTGCTCCAAGCTATTCTTCAAGGACTCAAGGCTATGGAGCAGGAAGGGCCCTCCAGATGCTGCCCAGAATCGAGAAATGGGACACAGCACATCTTTGTTAAAGGCATGGGGAGAACCAGAGATAGTGGGTAAAATGCTACTTCCCAACACTGAGGAGGGTTTTATGCCACCGAAGATAGTGAAAAACAAAACACAGTACTTAGCTATGGATGCCCTCTCCTGCCCCTGAGCTTCTGGAAAGAGGCCAGGTTCTCAGCCCTTTTAGGCTCAGAGCCAGGCAAACTGCTAGCTGGAAACTGCTGACCAGCTCACCCACAATTCAGTGCACAGCTGGCAAGCCAGGGCATAGTGGGGTCGTGGCCACAAAGGGGAGGTGCTTAACCTGGACACAGGGCTCTTATCAAGCAAGGACAGGAAGCTGGAAGTCTTGAGGACGTAGCTTTTCTAAGGATGCTAGATGTTATTGGGGTGCACTGACTATAGGAGACAGTGGGGTCTGCTTGAGAGAGTGCTGGTGTTATGGTTTGGATGTGACGAGTCATCCGTAAGCTCAAGTGTCAAGTCCTCAGTCCCTAGATGATGGTGCTATTTTAAAGAGAAGGTAGAAACTTCAGGGAGCTAGGAGAAAAATAGGTCATTGGCTGGAAGAAGTCATTTACGGCGGGCATGCCTTTAAAGGGTACATCTGGTCCCTAGCCCCTTTCTCTCTAGGTCTCCTTTCTCTTTGCCATGTGAGTAGCTACTGCCACATGCCCACACTGCCAGATGTTCTGCCTTCCCACAGGCCCAGAATCAACAGGGCCAAGGACTGTGGACTAACAGCTCTGAAATGGGAGCCCAAATAAATCTTTCTCTCTTGAGTTGTTTACGTCAGGTATTTTGTCACAATGATGAAAAGTCTGACAACACAGTTGGCAAGAAATGCTTTTCCAAATGGAGAGGACTCCTTCAAGACTGCACAAAATTGCTGCCAAGCGGCTTGGCCTTACAGACTCATGGAGCTGTAGTACCTCATCCTCAGGGTGACAGAGCAGAGCTTCCTCACCTTCTCCATTTTAAACTTCTGTCCTTACATTTAATTAAACATTATATAGTTTGAGGTTCTTTGTCTGAGGACTTACCTAAAATGATATTAGATATGGTCCTCAATTTATGAAAGCTTTTGATTCCGTGGCAGCAAGCCACAGGACGTTAAACAACCAACACCCTACAATGTCTTGCATTACACTAAGCTTTGATGTTCCACAGTCTAAGTGAATTACATGTACTTTCAACTTTGGATTTTTCAATTCACAGTGAGTTAATCTAATCAGAGGGTCACCCAGACTGCTAATCCACATTTACCTTTCCTTCCTTGTGTTTTTCAATGCATGTACATCCGTGACCACATGTGCATGCTCTCAGGGGTGGGTGGGTACATGTGTGTGGAGGCTGGAACCCAAGTTTGGGTGGCGTCCTCAGGAATGCTGTCCACCTCCTTTGAGACAGGGTCTCTCATTGGCCTGGAAGTCAGCAAGTAGGCTAGAATGCCTGGCTAGTGACCCCCAAGAATCCTCCCATCTCCATCTCCCCAGTGCCTGGATTACAAACACAGGGACCGCACCCAGTATTTTTCCATGGGTTCTGGGTATCAAACTCATGCCCTTGAAAGTGCTTTACTGCAGGGCTTGGTGGTGCACGCCTTTAATCCTAGCACTTGGGAGGCAGAGGTAGGCAGATCTCTGTGAGTTCAAGGCCAGCCCGGTCTACAGAGCGAGATCCAGGACAGCTAGGGCTACATGGAAACCCTGTCTCAAAAAGACCAAAAAAAAAAGTGCTTTACTGACTGACCCAAGCCTGCAGCTCCAACTTACCTTTAAATGGCCAATGACAAACTTGTGGACAACATGGTTCCATCTGGACTTCTGGTAGACAGAAAGATGGCCATAATCGTGTTGTAGCCATCCAGCTTGGGCCTAGGGAAAGCGGACCACAGACATCATCACAGAGTTAGCAAACAGCCACCAGGTCTGTGTGGGATGGGAATGCTCAGTGAAGGTAAAGGGGTTTTGCGCCTCACCTGAGAGGTAGCAAGGACAAAGCCCGTGATGAGGGTGGGAATCCAGCCGTTGCCAAAGTATGAAAGTATGAACCAAGCAATGCTCTCCATGACAATAATGTGGCCCAGGAGGAGGAAGAAGAACAGGTGGTTGGTTTTGAAGAGGTTCATGTCCTCGGCTGTCTTCCTCAGGGCCCGGAAGTCCTCAGTGATCTGAGACTATTGAGCAAGAACACAGAAGGGAGCTGGCCACAAGGCTCTCTGAAGGGAACCGAATCTCAAGCACAATACTCTCTACAGCTGTGGCAAGCACCTTGAACTCTGCATGAGCCCAGCTGTCATGCACCACAATATTACCACAGACTTGACCCATGCCTGGCACAGCCTTGAGGATGGCTGCCCCCCACTGGGTAAGTGCCAGAAGAGCTGGGCTCAAAAGCTTATATTTTTAATCATACTAAGCAAACAGTGTCAGTGTCAAAAAAGGCAGACATGTCCTGTTTTCTCATTTGTGGGTCTGGGACTTCATAGATACATAACATCATGTACATATGTTTGGGAAATGAAAGGGACTAATGGGGGTGGGTGGAGGGCTAAGGAGGGGCAGGATATGGGGGAATGCGCTCAAAGTTACTTGTTGTATGTATATGACAATGGCTTTGTGTAACCGTAGATGATATTGATGGTGGTGATGGTGATAGGCAGCTTGTATCTTGTACATCAATGTTTTTAGCAGTGTTATTCACAATAAACAAAAAGTAGAAATGACTCAAATATCCACTGATGGATGAAGGACAAAATTCCAGGCACGTCTAACCTTTTTTTTGGGGGGGGGGTATTTTTGAGACAGGGTCTTCCTGTAGCCCCAGCTGTCCTGGAACTTACTCTGTAGACCAGGCTGGCCTTGAACTCACAGAGATCCACCTGCCTCTGCCTCCCAAGTGCTAGGATTAAAGGCATGCGCCACCATGCCCAGCACATCTAAACTTTTGAAATTATGACACAATGCTATCATCTACAAAGCTCATGAACATGAACTTTTTGTGACTCATTACACACACACATATCTTGGAGTGTTCTAAATAACTTTATGGCCATAGGTTGAGTATTATCAAGCCATAAAAATGGAGGAAAATTTGACACATGCTACAAAGTGGAGGAACCTTATGCTAAATGAAATCAGTCCATTACAAAAGGACAGGTGGGGGGCTGGAGAGATGGCCTAGCAGTTAAGAGCTCCGACCGCTCTTATAGAGGACCCGGGGTTCGATCCTCAGCACCCACATGGTGGCTGAGACCCATCTGAAACTCCAATTCCACGAGAACTCCAGTTCCAGGGGAATCTGAGACCCTCTTCTGACCTCCGCGGCATTGCATGACATGGGTGCACAGACCTGCATGCAGACATCACATTCATACACATACAGAAATAAATAAAATTAAAAAAAAAGGACAGGTGGTTGTAGGTGTAGATACCAAAGGTGTCATAATGAAATCCATTATTCTTTATGATTAATATACATGCTAATCATGAGATGTAGTGCATGGCTATAATCCTAGCATGTAGGAGGGAGAAAAATGGGAGGACTGGGAGTTTAAGGTCAGCTACAAAAGGGAGTTCAAGACTAGCTTGCGCTACATGAGACACTATATCAGAGCACCACAGAAAACAAAACCAACAAAAACACACACTTAATAAAAGATTTTAAAGGACAAATACGACAGATTCCATTTAGGAGATGCCTGGAGAAGTCAATGCAGACAGACTACAGAATGGAGTTTGGCAGGGGCTGAAGGAAGAGAGGAATGAAGAACTAGTTAGTGTGGGGCACACAATTATGCAGCTAGATGGGGGGGGAGCTGGCTGTGCTGTGAACGTACTAAGTACCACTGAACTAACTTTATGCTTAAGAAAAGCGAGGGCTTGCATTTTTTTACTACCTGTCACTGTGTCCTTCAACAAGGTGCAGGGTGAGTCCCAGTTCATGACATTGAGGATGCCAGAGAGGGTTAGGTATGTGCTGGTGATTCTATGTCCCCGGACAGCATTCAAAGGTGCTATCTCCCTAGGACAGGCAAGGATGGTGGTGGTCTGGCCCTGCCTTCTGGCACCAAGGCCACACACAGTGTCTGATGAGGAGGAAAAATTGCCTCAGCATTGAGATTGTAGTGTATCTCGGCAGACTTGGTAGACAAAAATGGGTACCCTCAGCCCTATTTAGAGCCAGGAGAGGCCCCGGCTTCCTGGGAAGGGTGACTTCAGCAGGGGAAGACAGGAGTGAGGGAAGAAGGACCCTCGAGGGTTACGGAAACTGTAAAGCACGCTGTGCTACACAGCTCCATCATTCACACGGGGTCTGACCACGGCTGATGAGGCTCCGGTGTCCCTTTCTACATATTGCTCTCTTTGAAGCCCAGCACACAGCAGGGCTTCTGACTCAGAGACGATTAACAAACAACCAAGTAATGGTCACTCTTTCTCAAAGTGAGCACGTATTTCAGAGCAGTCACGTTTATAATCTGATTCTGTCTTAATGCGTCACCTAGCTGCTTCTAGCTATCACCAAGCCTTGAATCCCAGAGGGGGCTCTGAAGTCTTCCCTGATCTCCTCCTGGACTGGCCCAAAGGCTCACTTGCCCCAGCCCTGAGAGTGGGGTCCTTCCATATGTCCCGCCCCCCATCCCGTCTCATCAAGGTTAAAAGCCCTACTCACACTCTTGCCGCGGTCCAGGCTGGGCTCCTCTGGAGCCAGTTCACCAATCAGCAGGGGCTTCAAGAACTTGCCCACGAAGTCAAGATCAAGGTGGAAGGCACGGAAGGCATCCTGGGAAGCAGAAAGGCAGGTAGTGAGGCTGGGCCCTGGCCTCCAACCGCTGCTCCCGCTGCGAGGAAGACGGTGCTCAGCAGCAGCTTTAGTCTCTACTCAGGCTCCAAATGAGGCCTCCCCTCACCTGGCTGCAAATGTTCTCTCAACTCAACCCAGGATACACCCATCAGTGCAGAACCCCAACAGCAAGCAGTAGCTCCATGCTGGCACCTGGCCTGCTACAGAAGCCAAGCGTCTGTGGACAGATACGTCTCCAGGGAAGGACAGCAGGTAGGCATGGGGCTCAGAGAAGTTCTTTGAGCCAGCCACAGCTCTCTCCTAAGCTGGGTGCCCTGCGAAGTGCACGAACGTCACCTCCCGCTACTTGGGAGAGCTCCTCATCCATATGCCCACAAAGATCAATGAAGAGATGAAACAGCCTGGGCTGGGCGGTCAGGGCGGGTAGCTCAGTAGTAACATTGCTTGCCTAGCATGTGTGAGGCTCTGGGTTTGATACCTAGGCCTTAGAAAATGACTGCAACATGGGAAGTGTTCATAGAGGACATTAAACAAGAATAAAATAAAAAACATAGAACCATGTAGAAACATTCCAGAATCTGGGCAATCTAAGCTATTGTTAAAGACATGGAATTGTGCTGTTTTATTTTCATTATTTGGCAAGCTTTCCCTAATACTACTGTCAGAATCTGCATTTTAATCCTTCTCATCCCAAAAATGAAGGAAAAATGTCCTAAGTTTGGTCAACATTAGAAAATGCATAGAAGAATAAAGAAGAAAAATGAAAAATACAAAATAATGATGGCTCAGAAAGTCCATCATTGTCAGTATTCCAGCATTTTTTCTGCCAGTTTCTTCAATGCACAGCATGTACATTAGAAAACTCATATCATAATAATTAATCTCCACTAGAAGTGAGGAAGCACCAGGTGTCAGGGTGTAACAAGATGTCCTAGCTAGCTACACAATGTTCAGCCTGCCTCTGACCGTTCATTCATATTGAGATGTCACCAGACTGAGGTGAACAAGCCACATGGTACCACGAGAAATAATCATTAAAATCACAATATTGGCCAGGACAGTATGGGTGTGGGAGAATGTTCTAGATGAAAATTAACTAAAGCAACAGAAATCCCAATGCTTTCACTAGAAAGCCTCTTGTTTGGAGGGAAAAACAGAAGTTATACAAGACTTTGGGGAACTGAATGGGAAAACAAAACTAGGCATTGGATATTTGATCCAATGGAAGGCTTATTAACTTTTTTGAGGCAGGGTGTCACGTAGCCCAGGCTGGCCTGGAACTCCATATGTAGCTGACAATGACTTTAAACTTTGAATCCTGACTCCACCTTGTAAGTGCTAGGATTTCAGGCATGCACCACCAACGAGTCTACGTGATATGAGACAAAGGGTTGAACTAAGGACTTCATGCTGTTACAAAAGCACTCTCTCAGCTGAGCTCAGCCTGGAATTATTTTTGTGACAATGACCAAGGTACTGCGATTACCATAGAGCTTTGCTTTCTTACTCTCAGAAGAGGATGATGAAGAATTTAGAGACGTGTCATATGGTAGGATGTTGGATTGTCACTGTTGGATTTGTGTGTGTGTGTGTGTGTGTACCCAGCAGGTGTGTAAGTCAGAAGACAAGACTTTGGTTGTCCATGCTCTCATTCCACCATGTGCATTGAACTTAGGTCATCAGGCCTGGTAGCAAGTGCCTTTACCCGCTGAGTCATTTTGCCAACCTTGTTCTGCATTTTTGAGACAGGGTTTCACATAGCATAGGCTGAACCAGCAACTGTGTTGTCTCACTTCCCCTGGGCATGTCTGTCATGAAACCTTTTGTTCTATGTGTTTAAAATGAACTTTACCGGGCTGGAGAGATGGCCTAGCAGTTAAGAGCACTGACTGCTCTTGCAGAGGACCCAGGTTTGATCCCCAGCACCCACATGGCAGCTGAGAACCATCTTTGTCTCCAGTCCCAGGGGAATCCGACGCCCTCTTCTGACCTCCGCAGCATTGCATGACATGGGTACACAAACCTACATGCAGACAGTACATTCATACACATAAAAAATAAATAAAATTAAAAAATAAATAAATAAAATGAACTTTCCAAGCAATTTTTTATACAGGTGAATACTGGACAACATTAAAAGAAAAAGCAACAACAACAAACAAACAACAATCAAAAAAAAAAAAAAACCCTGAATGGAAAGGACCAGACCAAATCAATGGGCTAGATAAAGATCACAGTGAGGCCTACTGTTTGGGGGCCCCAGGCAGCCAGTGAGAGTGACCAGCTCTGCCTGCCAAGAGCAAGGCCCTGAGAAGAAGATGCCAACAAGAGCTACCCATGTCAGGGCTCAGGCCTGGGTCCCCTCACTTAGACAGGAATTTCTGGGTAAGGCAGGTTCCTGAGGAACAGCTGCCTTGTCTGATAACTAAATGATTCCCCTCCGTGTTTTGTTGAAAGGAAAAGTTCAGTGGTAAGGAAGGGCCTTTATTCACCTCCGCTCTCTCCATCCAGGACATGCCTCTATGTACCGGGACAAATGAGAACCCTGTCTTTACCTTGGATGCTTACTGGCCATTTCCTCAGGGCTCTGGGGCAACTCAGCTCTCTGAAGCCAAAGGAAGGGAACAGCCACGTGGCGGGCAAGGAGCCAGGAATTTTGTTTATGTTACCTCCCCTCAGCCTCAAAGCCCCCAGGAAGCGAAGTCCTGAAATCCAGGGTACAGTGCCAGACTCCAACCCAGTCCACATGATCTCTAGGAATTCCTCTTTCCCTCACATCTTCTACTATTACAGAAAAATTGGTACTGCATGGACTGACTGGCTTACTGTCCTGGCTAACCTTTCAGAATAGGCTCTTGCACACATCAAGCTCCTTCCCATACCTTGTTGGAGCTGGATGGGACTCAGCTTCAATGTCACTTCCAAGAGGCTTTTCCCAGCCACCCATTCAAAGAACCCGCTCCCAGCTCTGGGATTTCTCAGGTATTGGGCCAGTTGTGTGCTCTTCATACCAGTGTCAAGATCACAAACTGGAGGGGATTAGGGGGATGGGTCAAAGGATGAAGCTTTTGTCATGCAGGTATGAGGACCCAAATAAAAGCTGGTGGGGCTGGAGAGATGGCTCAGTGGTTAAGAGCACCTACTGCTCTTGCAGAGGACCCGGGTTTGATCCCCAGCACCCCAATGGCGGCTGAGAACTGTCTTTAACTCCAGTTCCAGGGGAATCCAACAATCTCTTCTGACCTCTGCGGCACTGCATGACACAAGTGCACAAACCTACATGCAGACACATAAAAAATAAATAAAATTTTTAAAAAAGTCAGCTAGTGTAGCAACCTGCCTGTAATCCCAGAAATTCAGAGGCAGAAATAGGCTCCTCAGAGCAGGTTGACGACTAGCTAGGTTAGCCAAACAGCCAAGCTTCAGGTTCAGGGAGACACCCTGCCTCAGTAAATAAAGTGCAGAGCAACTGAAGACACCCGATGTCAACATCTGGCCTCCACACACATACATACATATACACATACATCATATAGCTGCAAAAAAGTCACAAGCTGGGGCTGAAGATGTAGCTTGCTAAGAATGCACAACGCCCTGGGCTCATCCCTAGGACAGCAGTAACCTGGCAGGTAACCTGACCGCATTACAGGTTACACATCTGTAATCCTAGCCCTCGGGAGGTAGAGGCAAGAGGATCACAAGTTTAAGGCTGTCCTCAGCTTCAGAGTGAGCTAGAGGCTAACCTACAGTACACCAGAAACTATCTCAAAAACAAACAGAACCCCTCTACAGAGCCTGTTGTCATCTACCTGGGGGAGGGGGCATATCCGGCTTCCTGCTGCAACCATCCTCATGCCTGCCTAACAACAGGGTTAAAAGGGTCTGCAGAGTCTCTGGGCTCTACGTGGGCTGTGGACCTCCTTTCCAGGAGACATTGCCACCCTGAACACCTGTGCAGACTCTGCCCTTCTCTGCCGTTCCTCTGGAACACTGGCACCTACACCCTGGGGTCGGCCTACCTGTCGAAGGCAGAAATTGTATAGGCTAGCCACTAAGCCACGTGAGTGGCCAGTATCAAAAGCCGCTACTTTTTTTTTTGGTCTTTTCAAGACAGGGTCTCCCTGTAGCCCCAGCTGTCCTGGAACTCACTCTGTAGACCAGGCTTGAACTCACAAAGATCTGCCTGCCTCTGCCTCCCAAGTGCTAGGAATAAAGGTGTGCCGGTGGCACACGCCTTTAATCCTAGCACTTGGGAGGCAGAGGGGAGGCAGAGGCAGGCGGATCTTTGTAAGGTCAGCCTGGTCTATAGAGTGAGTTCCAGGACAGCTGGGGCTACAGGGAGACCCTGTCTCGAAAAAGACCAAAAAAAAAATAATAATAATAATCATAAAAAAATAAAGGTGTGTGCCACCACGCCGGGCTCAAAGCCACTACTTCTTAAGCAATTCTCAGAGGTAGGTCCTGTTTTGTTGTTGTCCTTTATTTTTTTGCAGTGCTGAGAATAGAACCCAGGGCCTCACACATGCTAGGCAAGCACAATAGCACTAAATTACATCCCGGCCTTCTAGGTCCTGCTTTAAGAAAAAAGGGGCCTAGGTTGAGCCCCAACTTCTCTATGGTCACATTCCAGGAATTAGCTGGGCAGAGCTTGGGCTAGATGTACTGATTGTAGAATTTTCTGGTGTTAATACAAGGACCTTCCTCTAAATGAGTTACCCTTCCTTGAGAATTGGTTATTTGGGTCGTCTCTACTTCAAAGGGCTATAGATGAGCCTTGCAGAAGGCTCCCAATAGCTGTTTCATTACAGGGATGACAGGTTGCAGAGTAGGCCACAGTGCGAGGCAAGATGGGCCAAACCAAATGATGATTTTGGAACAAGAATTAGAAGCAGGCTCTTTCCTTGTCTGACAGGGAGAGATGCCAAAGCCTTTCCAGGAAGCAGTCCAAGACACCTGGGAAGAGAAAGCAGCAGCAAACAGGTGGAGGAGCAGATGTGAATGAGCCCGAGTAGGGTCTGGCTATGGGGGGGGGGTGTCAGAAGCCCAGATTCCTAAGCAGGGGACTTACATTTCTTCGGTCATTGTTCCTTCAGCCGTCATCCAGCTACCACAGCAGCCAGCTTCTCTGGGCACATCTTCCCTGCTCCTGCTGGGTCTGGGCACAACTTACAGCTCCTACCCTGCCCTAAGCACCTGGTACCAACACTTGTTTCTGCCTGTGCCCGGGTGTTCCTGCAGAGCAAAGCTATACAGAGTTCGCTGTGCATATCAGGGCACTTGGCCCAGGACTTGAAACGTATAGTCCGAATGGACTCAGGACACACAGTTCTGCAAGCAGTGATCCTGGGTTCTTTGACAGCTGATTAAAGAGAGAGGAGTACAAGGGATCCTGGAGTTCTGAGGTAGAGATTAAGAAGGGGGCTGGGTACCAGGAACACAAGGCAGGAAGTCCCTGGGTCATGTTCCCTCCACAGAGGAAGAGCCTGTGGAGGCAGACAGCACTCTAGCCCCTGAGCCCCTTGGTGAGAGAATCTCTGCTAACTAACACAAGTTGTGCGAACTTCCATGGCTGCACAGGACGTAGGTCCCCCCAACGCAGACTGGGCATGAAAACATGACACCATTTTTCTCCTTTTTCATGTATGTATGTATGTATGTATGTATGTATGTTTATGTTTGTGTGTGTGTGTGTGTGTGTGTTGCATGTGGAGGCCTGCAGGTAAGGTGAGGATCATTCTTAGTTGCTCTTTTACTTCATTCGTTAAGAAAAGTTTTCTCAGTGGAATCCAGTGTTCATTGATACTGCTAGTCTTGGTAGCCAGTTTTCTCTGGGAATCTCCTGTCGCTCTGCCTTCCAAGGCTGGAATTTTTAGCAGGCTACCATGTCCATCTGGCCCTTACATAGATTCTGGGATCTGAACTCCAGTCTCTAGGCTTGGGCAGCAAGCACTTTAACCAGAGAGCCATGTCTTCAGCCTGGTGCAGTTTTTATCTTATTAGAACCACTACCAGAGGACACTGGGTCTGGATATGGGTTCCTCCTCCTACCAAACTGCAGGGTGTAGGTACAGTTCTCAACCCAGGCTGTCTCACCTCAACACTCCTGGCCTGTCTACAGGGGACAATTCCATCTTCAACTGCTGCCTTTTTCAAGACAGTATAGAAGACGGTAGAAAGGTAGAACCTGCCTCTGGCCCTCTTTGCCTTCCCTTGATTCTATGAGGTAAGGAAGGCAAATGGGACATGAAAACTGTAAGACAGGGCAGTCTGGGGAGGGGGCAAGTGTCTAGAGGTAGAGGCTCCAGGCCCAAGCCCCAGTTTGAGAAGAGGAGGGACACAAATCCAGTAGATTCAGGCTACAATCTATGAATTATTCATCTCTGTGCTGAGGCTTTGCTTAGAGTCACGCTCAGAGCCATGGAGACGCTCAATGAATGTTTGATGAATTCTTGGTGATGATGAAAAGTCAGTCCCAAGTAGGACACGTTCTGTACTGAAAGGACTTCCGGAAAAAGTGCAGACAAGGGCTTGGGGCACTGGTGATAGTTGTCTGTGCCTACAGCAAACAGAACACAGGAGAAGATCTGGGGACCAGGAGAAAATGACCGAAGGGGTGGAA
Organism: Rhizomys pruinosus; assembly: GCA_009823505.1. Classification (NCBI taxonomy): domain Eukaryota; kingdom Metazoa; phylum Chordata; class Mammalia; order Rodentia; family Spalacidae; genus Rhizomys; species Rhizomys pruinosus. The sequence continues at coordinate 2,755,868 of VZQC01014891.1, forward strand.
ACAAGGGAAGCAAGGGGAGAGGAAGGTGAAGCTGGGGGATGCGGGCCAGCAGGTCCCGACGTAGGCTGAGCCCCGTGTGCGCAAGCTTTATGAGCCTTAGAACAGAATAGGGACAGGGGTGATCTGAGAATTAAACATACAAATAGGCTTATGAACTGCAAAAATTACATTATTTCCACTTATTCATTTATCCTTGGAGACAGAATCTCACTGTTACCCAGGCTGACAAACTTCTGAGCTCAAGTGATCCTCTTACCTCGCCCTTCTGAGTAGCCCAGGATTTGGACACACACCACTGTGCTCCATAAAGGTCTAACTTTTATAGAAAGAGCAAGTGACAATTGCCCATCCTTCTGGAGGGGGGAGGGGGGTGTGAGACCTAACGGATGAGATATTTTCTTCAGAAACAGTAAATCTCCTATTGACATCCCAGACTATGCTCCAAATGGCTTCCTTGATTCCTGGCCTCACCTTCCAGCCTCTTGTCAGGACATCACAGACATCCTTTGAGCAGCTAGCTCGAAGCAATATATGAAAGTGCTCTGGGGATCGGTCCCTCCCTTGCAGGCCCGTGCATCATCCATCATTGCCTGCAAGCCCTCAGAAAGAGGTCAGTGCCCTCAAGAGGCAAAGCCACTTGCCCTACGGCCTGGAGAGCTATTCCTCTCACCCCTTAGTTTCCCTTCCCAGATTCTCCACAGTGACCAAGGCCTGTTTCCAATTTGGTCCCAGACAGTTTAAAAAAAGAAAAAAGAAAATAAAAACATGCCAAAGACAATCTCACTTCTCATTCTACTTTTATCTAAACTACATTTCCAGTGAGTCTATTTCACGCCCCCCAAATCTAATTGGGGATACAATAAGCTTTGGTGGTGCAAGATCAAATGAGTTAGCTTAGATTTACTTCCTTTTCTTTTCCATTTCTTTTTGCAAACTTTACACTCTAGCCCAGTTTGGTTGTTCGTCTGGTATTCAATGTTTAGGACTAGCTTTGCCATGCATAGCTCATTGGAATAGATGAAGGTAGAGCTTCCTCAGGACACCATGCATGGGACATCACATCTTCATTCTTCACCTCCAGGCTGTGTGCAGGGCACATTAACTGCCATCTTACTTCTCCTGTCATGGAGCAACTAACACCCCCCACACCGGATTCACAATCCCTGGAAGTTACCCAGAAAGCATGGGGGCAAGGCCAGTAATGAAGAGTGGTTTAGGCTTTTAGCCTTCAAAACCGGACCACCCAGGTGTCTGACGTTAGATCTGAGCATGGACATTAAAGGAAACCAGGTCAGGGAAACACTAAGAACTATCAAAACAAAAGTAAAATAAATCTGATGTCTTAATTGAACTATAAAGTTCAAGGTCATTATCAAACTGTGGCTCCACACAAGAAAACATGTTTATTTCACAATTTGGAATAATCAGATCAAACTTATCCTGTTTGCCTTTTTCTTTTTCCTTTTCCCCCTCTCCTTTTTTTTTTTTTTTTTTTTTTCTTTTAGGAAACTTTTTGGTGAGAGCCTGGATAGGGCAGGAACTTTCTACAATTTACTTACAGGGCCAAACAGTCCAACTGGCACAGAACAGAGGACGGACCCTAACCAGGAGCTGGAAAGTCTTTTCCTTGGGAAACCAAGGTCCTCTGGGAGTGCGAAAGATTTATCAAACTAACACACTCAAAGCATGCGAAAAGCCTACACCTACCTAAGTTCTGATTGGCATCACCAGTGCTGTGGACTTTAAGCAGAGTCTGCTCGCCAATAAAATGGGCCGGGGCCAAAATCTAAGGCAGTAGGAATATTGCCAGCTGTCTCCTCAATCCTCAGTAAGATCGCGTGTGTGACCAAAGCCCTTGTCCATTGGTCAACCTGGATTTGTGGCTGCCTAGGTTGATGCCAAATAGAGGAGGTGAAGCTAAGAACTGGAACTAAGCAACTTGGAAACAAAAGCTCACCAACAGCTGAGTACGAAGACCTGGGAAAGAAACTGGAGTTTACCGGTCGGTTTTTATTCACTTTCCAGATCTTTTCCTCCACTTTCAGCTCAACTCCACCGAGAAAGGCCGCTTTCTCTTTGACTCTTCTCTTCCTCTAACCCATCTGACCACACAATTCTTAATGGTTGAGGACAGGACACGGGACTGTGTTACGGGACTGTGTTACAGTACTGTGCAATCGCTGAACTACACATTTGGTGTGTTCAAAAGGGGCAGCCCTAGTTCCAGAATGGTCCCAAGGCCTCAGGGGGCCCCTACCTCTCTCTAAGAGCGCAATGAGAAAAGGGCGCTCGGTCCTGGCAGGATTAAAAAACAGAAGGCTATTGAGTTGAATGACCGAGAGTAACCCCTAAGCAGATGGACCTGTTGCCAAGCGAGTTTTGGTGCTGCTAAATTCATCCTCCAGATCCCCTCTGGACCTGGACTTTGCAAAATCCAGCCCATTCTTCCACCAATTCCCCACCCGGGGTTTCCCAGAAGACTGACTCTTGGAGTGAGCCGGGATCTTCCTGGGGAGCGTGGGAACCTGGGCTACTAGGCTGCCCCCACTCTGGCAGCCTTTGTGGACCTTCTTAGACAGGAGTCCAAGCAGGAGCGAGTCCTGGCCAGGAACCAGCGTTCCTTGTCCGCCCCCTAGTCTGTCTGGAGAGTCCCACACATGGCTCCCCGCTCTCCGGCTGGCTCCTCTCCCTGGCGCCCAAGGGTGGCCATGTTCCACGCGGAGAGCGCCAAAGCAGTAGGGGCCGAGCGCCCCCAACGGGAGAGTGCCTGGCTCGCTCGCGGCGAACCCGCGCCCTGCGCGCCGTGGGCGTGCACCGGGCACAGTTTGCAGTCCTAGGACCTCCAACGCGGTGCTAATTCCCAAAAGGCGAGGTTCGGTCCAAGTCTGCCCAGCTGGCCCGGAGGAGGACGACGCCAGGCGCGAGATGAGCGCAGCAGACACACTTTCTTCCCCTCCAGGACGTCCCGAGCTCCATACAGAGCCGGAGGTCGCTTTGGCGCCCAGGGATCCGGGGCTCCCGGACACCGCCTACCTACAGCAGAAGAGGATGGCTGGCGGCTCTTACCGTAGCATCTTCTCCCGAATAGTGCCCGATGACCCGGTGGCCCCCCGGGTGCCGCCTGGACCACTTGGTGACGTTGTAGACCTTGCGGTCGATGACGAGCCACTGGTCGGATCGCTGGTTGTGCTTCTGGATCTCTTCCCAGCTGAAGGTGGGCATCGGCGCCTCGCGCTCGCTGCTCCCCTCGCCCTGGTTGCCCCCCTTCCCCATGCTGCCTGTCCCCCCCGGGACGCCCCGTGCCCCGCGGCTTCCCGGCTCGCCACAACGACCGACCGTCCCCTCCCGGCCGCGGAGTGCGGTCGCCGTCCTCCTCGCTTTCGGCTTTTGTCTTCTCCTACTCCTCCTCCTCCCACCGCGCCTCCTCCCCTCGCCTTCGCTCCTCCTCGCCTTCGCCCGCTCGCCAGTATCCCCTGCCCTCCCCCGGTACCCTCGGGCTTCCCAGCGCCCCCCACGCGGCCCCCTTCCTCGCCCCGCCCTCCGCCCGCCGGCGGTGGACTTTTGCCTCCGGTGGAAACTCCAGGGGTAGCTCAGGGCCTCGCCGCCCCCGCCTCCCGCCCCTCCGGCTCCCCCCGCTCCCGGCTCCGCATCCTCGCGAGTTCCCCGCCACCCGGGTTTCCACAGTGATCAGCAGAGCGCCTGCACCAATCAGGGCTCGTCGCCCCGCCTGCCATTGGCCCAGGAGGATCTTTCGAAGGCCAGCGGGCTGGAGCGGCGGGTCCCCGGCTCCCCCTCCCGCCGCCAGCCCGCCCGCCCGCAGGGAGTCAAGCCCTGCTCCGAGGCGGGCGACGTGTCCGATCTGCTCCCTCCCCCTAGCCGCGGCCCGGGAGCCGTCGTAGGTCTCTGCGGCGCCGGGCGGTGAGCCGCGCGGGCGGGCGGACAGGCGGGCGGGCTTTCGTTGGCGCGCTCCGGGGCGCGCGCGTGCAAGCCCGGCGCTCCGGGGTACTTGCACCTGATGCCGGCACAAAGCAGCTCAGCGGCTACCAGGAGCAGCGCCCAGCTACCTGCAGACCAGGGCCACCCCCGCCATGGCCAGCCGGGCACCTCACATTATCTATGCGGTCCACGTTGCCTGTCGCTCTATTGCTGCCTCCCTAGAGAAAGGAACCATCAGCCCGGTTGACCAGGGCTCTGAATTCTTTCATCAGACCATCTTGGGAAAGAACTGAGAAGCCTTGGCTCTCCCTAGTGCTGAGTCCCTTAGAAGTGGAGTGGAAGGTGAGGAGGATGCCCGGATGAACAGCACGCCGTTTTCCTCCTGGACTTAGGGAAGCTCACACAGCCTAGTTGAGAGGCATAACCGCAAATAAAAGCCCAGGTTGCAGGGAATAGAGAAAGGGAACCAAAATAATAGGGGGGGGGTCCCCAATCTGCAAGTGGGAAGCAAGGATGAACTGAAGTGGGTGTGGAAGACTGGAGTCAGCCATCATATGTCAGAGCCATAGACAAGTCCTTATGGTATTGATATATCTAACTTGAAAATGAAGAGCCTGGGTGAAGAGAGGTGAAGTGGTGAAGAGGTAAGAGAGGTGAAGTGGTGAACAGCACATGGTTAGGGAGATTTCCTGTTGCCTAGCTCCTCATGACATCAGTGAAAAAGGAAACAGCTGGTGCAGGGAGATGCTGAGGTTGGAGGGTCCCTTTCATGCCATTCCTACAGCCCTTTCCACCCCACCCTCATCTCATCCTGCTAGGGGTCCTGACCACCCTTTCTTCAGAACTCCAGACCTATGGAAGGCAAGGAGGAAACAAGGCAGGGAGCAGTGGCCCACACCTTTGATCCCAGCACTGGGGAGGCTGAGGTAGGCAGATCTCTATGAGTTCAAGGCCAGCCTGGTCTACTGAGTGAGTTCCAGACCATCTGGGGCTAAAGGGAGACCCCATCTCAAAAAGACCCCCCCCCAAAAAAGAGGGAAACAAATATCCAAACAAAAAGGCCTCCCCAAAGAATGAAGTCAGGTACAGTGATTATACCTGTAATTTCAACAGGCAGGAATATTGCTGTGAGGTCAAGGAGGCTGATCTGGTCAGCACAGCAAAGCAAGGTGGGAGGAAGACATGGGCTTTTATGCTTGTTAAAGATGTTTATTTTGTTTTGTTTTGTTTTGTTTTGAAACAGGGTCCTCGTGTAGCCCCAGCTGCTCTGGAACTTGTTCTCTGGACCAGGCTGGCCTCTATCTCACAGAGATTTGCCTACCTCTGCTTCTTGAGTGCTGGGATTAAAGGTGTACCCTACCATGCCTGGCTAAAGATTTATTGAAATAGAAACAAAAATGATTCTTTTTTTCAAAAAATGGATTAACACAATATGCAGATAAACATGAATGAAAAAAGTTTTAGAGAATAGAACTCAGATGAATGAACAATTCCTGAAAGGGAGCCTCCAGGGACTGTCCCACAGGGGAGGTTTTTGTTGTTGTTGTTTTGTTTGTTTTTTTCATTTTGAGCCAGGGTCTCCCTATAGCCTCAGCTGGCCTGGAACTCACTTGTAGACCACCAGGCTGGCCTTAAAGTCACAGAGATCCACCTGCCTCTGTCTCCTAAATGCTGGGATTAAAGCTGTGTACCACCACACCGGGCCACAGTGGAGTTTTTGAAGGCTGAGGAAAGAGAAGTCGATAAGATCCCCCCCCCCAAAAAAAGATGGAGTAAGCCCCAAATGAAGGCAGGAATGATTGAATAGCTCAAGCAGGGCCAACAGCGAACAGAGTTCAAGCTGGGGACATCCCACATGCCTTGACGTAGACTAGGACAGAAGGCTTCACAGTGGAGACAGTGGGCAGTCTCGGAAATTCATCAAGCAGGGGTGTGTTCAAATCGATATGTGGTGTGGGAAAAGAATTTCAGGGGTTGGGGATAGAGTTTAATTGGTAGAGTACTCGCCTAATATGCACAAGGCCCTGAGTTCAATCCCTAGCACCCTACAAATGACGCATGACAGTACATACCTGTAGCTCTAGCGTTTAAGAGGCAGAGGCAGGGGAATCAGAAGTTCAAGGTTATCTATCCATGGCTACATAGACAGTTCAAGGCCAGACCTTGAGATTGTCTCAGAGGAAGGAAGGAAAGGAGGGAGGGAGGAAGGGAGGGAGGGAGGGAGGGAGGGATGGAGGGAGGGAGGAAAGATGACTCAGTGTTTAACTGGACATATTGCTCTTGCAAAGGACTCAAATTCAGGAGCTACCTAGGGTAACTGGCAACCTCCTGTAGCTCCAGCTCTAGGAGATTGGAAGCCCTTTTCTGGCATCATGTACACTCATATGGACATATCCACATAAGGACACACAAACACACAATTTGAAAATAAGATATTTTTTATAAGCTTTTTTTAAATTTTATTTATTTCTGTATGTGTATGAATGTACTGTCTGCATGCAAGTTTGTGCACCCGTGTCGTGCAATGCCGCGGAGGTCAGAAGAAGGTGTCGGATTCCCCTGGAACTGGAGTTCTCCTGGAATTGGAGTTTCAGACGGTTCTCCGCTGCCATGTGGGTGCTGGGGATCGAACCCGGGTCCTCTGTAAGAGTGGTCGGCGCTCTTAACCGCTAGGCCATCTCTCCAGCCCCGAAAATAAGATATTTTTTAAGTAAGAAAGAAAATTAGGGTGCCAGCATGGGTCCCAAAGAGTTAAAGGGAGCCGGGCGTGGTGGCGCACGCCTTTAATCCTAGCACTTGGGAGGCAGAGACAGGTGGATCTTTGTGAGTTCAAGGCCAGCCTGGTCTACAAGGTGAGTTCCAGGACAGCTGGGGCTACAGGGAGACCCTGTCTCGAAAAGACCAAAAAAAAAAAAAAAAAAGAGAGTTAAAGGGAAAGTCAGGGGGAAGCGGCACACTAGCTAAAGTTTCTTGCAGAGAGGACAGAAGGTCCAGACTAAGCCAAGGCTGGAGGAGGCGGAGTCCACACCAAACGTGACCCAATATTGTTTTCTCTCCTCTTCCTGTTCCTCTCTGATTGCTCTTTCTGCTCCGATGGGCTGGTGAGAATATTTGCTCAAAGAAAAACCTTACAGTCTCTAGCCTACCCCAGAGCCACTTAGAAAAAGGGGTGACCTCAGAGAGAGATGAGGTTCCTATAGCTTTTGCTTGTCCTTCAGACTCTATACCCAGCACCCCAAAAGCACCAAGGACTACCAAGCTTCCTGGGACCCTGCCAGGACCTCATTGTGATTATTGATCTTTTATTAGGAAAAAGAGAGTAACTTCGGTGGCATGCAGCCCAGACCCTCCCAACCTGCCAAGTAGGTAAAAGACTGGGCCCAGTGGGCAGGTGTATGGGGAAACAAGCCCTGTCCAGGTGGCGCTCATACCCCTAGCGCTCACCTAACCCTTGAGAATAGTTTTCCACTTTACCTCCGGAGGACTCTCTGGTGGCTGCTAGGAGACTCTTGGGTCATAGAAGGAAGAGGCTGGACACTCAGAGCAAAAGTGAATCACACCCTTCAGCCACCCTGTACTTAGTGGGGTGACAGAGGGAACACAGAGACACGGACACTTTGTGGGGAAAACCAGCAAAAGGCATGCATAGGAGGACCATCCTGGCCCTCCCATCTCTTCCTTTCCAGCCACATTGCTCCCAATCTTTAAAAATTGCTCCCAGGTTCCTTCTTCTGTGTGCCCTCACCCCCAGCTCTTAGTTCAATTGTTGTCTATTGACTTCATAAATAGTCAGCCCATTCTCGGTGTGCCTTCTGTCTTCCAATCATTTCTGGGATCATTGCATTCTTTCCAATTCTAAAAGCATGTTACTCAGTTTCCCATTGCAGTAACAAACACCTGGGCTCATCAACTTCTAAATGGAAAAGTTTGCTTTGGCTAGGTTTTATGGACCTCGGGTCATGGTCGATTGGCCCTATGGCTTTGGGCTGTGGTAACACGGTATGGCAAGAACACGGGTAAGAGAGAGATAAAGGTTAGGGTCCAAGAGCTGGTGAGATGGCTCACTTGGTAAAGTGCCTGTCATGTTGGCATGAGAACCCGGTGCAGATCTGTGATACCCACATAAAAGCTAGCCATGGTAGTGCTGGTCTGTATCCCTGGTTTGAGAAGAGTGGGTAGAGACAGGTGGATGTCCAGAGCTTGTTGGCCAGTCAGTCTAGCCAACTGGTGAGCTCTGAGTTTAGTGAGAGAGATACCAACCCCAAAAGTAAACTGGAAAGAAGTAGTGAAAGACTCCTGATGTTAACCGCTGGTCTCTACACATATACGCATACATGCGTGCACACATGCAGCTCACCTACACACACAAAAATATTATGGTTCCACTCTTCCCTTCAAGGGCACGCTCTCCATAATCTGAAGACTCCTTACTAGACCTCATCCCTTAAAAGTCCCATTATCTCCCAGTAGTGCTGCATTAAGAACCTTTGAGGAGCACTTAATCTCCAAACTATAGCCCAGTATGGTGGTGCTCACCTGTACCCCAACACTTGGGAGAAGCAGGAGAGTTGGGAGTTTAAGACTAGCCTCAGCTAAACAGTAAGTTTGATGCCAGCCTGTGTTGTATGAGATCTTGTCTCAAAAATGCACACAAAAAGGGGCTGGCTGTATAGTTCAATGGTAGAGCGCTTCCCTAATGTGTATAAGGCCTTTATTCCAGTCCCAGCACTGAAATCCCAGCATCTGTAAGGCCCGGGTGAATTTGAGGCATCCTAGACTTTTTCTCAAGACCTTATCTAAACACCAAATCACAAAACCCTACAGGAAAAGGTAATGATAGAAATTCTACTGGTCTACCAGCTTCGGCGTCCACAGGATTTTCAAATGAAGGACAAAATGTTTTGCACATCATCCACTAGGGAAAAAAGAAGGAAATGTCGAGGGCTGGATAGATGATGGCTCAGCAGTTAAGAGCACTTGGCGCTTTTCCAGAGGACCTGAAGTTCAGTGTCCAGCATCCATGTCAAGCAACTCACAACCACCCATGATTCCAGCTGCAGGTGACCGGGACACCTCCTCTGGCTTTCTTGGGCACCCACACATACTTGGCATAAACACATACATACACACATAAATAAAAGTAATAAAAAGAAAAAGAAAGTAATATTGAAGGAGCCAAGGGCCCAAGAACATTTAGAGAGGAGGGGCCAAAGAAAATGGAGATTAAAATGGGGGGAGAGCAGTAGTGTATTGTCAGAGAACAGACTCTCATTTCTTATTCCAAAGCACTAGGCAGACAGTTTTACCCCATCTTTGCAGACCACAGACATCAAGGCCTGGCTGGCACACTCCTCTGGCCCCTCCCCCTGACCCTATTATAATAGATGTGTTCCTGGAACAGGAGCCCAGTCCCTGAAGGCTGTCATTTAGAACTCTCTGAAAGGGGACCAGTGCCTCCCGTGTTCCCTTCATGATGGCACCTAGCAGGCTTGAGGTGCCCGCTCCCTGGATTGTCCTACACAGTTCCCACAATTTCACCACCCTGTTTTTATCTCCTCCCCTCTAAATGTTCTTGAGCTCTTGACTCCCTCAATATTTCCATCCCCAGGGACCACACTTGAAGTGACCGTGCATCTATAGTGCCTCCCTGCTCCGGGCCCAGCCACACTGTCACTTACCTGCTGCTCCCGCGGGCATCTCATACCTGGCATGACTAAGGAAGAGCTGCCCCCAGCTGTGTATTTTGGATCTGTCAGGTCTAAGCCACACTGTTTCCATTGCACAACTGAATTTGTCATCTTCTCATCCAAAAAAACTTCATTTCCGTGAATGACATCACTGTTGGCACCATGCGGCCTCAGTCTTCTCCGAGGCCTTTCCTTGCTCTCCTCCCACCCCTAGGTTCTAATGTTGGGCAGACTGGACCTCCGGCAATCTTTTATTCTGCCCTTCTGAACTGATTGCCTCTGTTACTGGCCTGGTGGAAGCCCCGACAGCCAGCCACTACACACACTGAGGCCAGCTCACTGGGACTCCTAGAGTTCCACCTGCCTCTGACTCTCCTGAGTGTTGATATTAAAGGTGGATGCCACCACCTTTATTTATGCTATTTATTTAGTTAGTTAGTTAGTTATTTTAATTATTTTGGTCTTTTTGATACAGGGTCTCTCTGTAGCCCCAGCTGGAACTCGCTATACAGGCCAAGTTGGCCTCCATTTCACAGAAATCCACCTGCCTCTGTCTCCTAAGTGCTGGTATTAACAGCACGTACCACCATGCCCAGCTTCACCTTTATTTTTTGAGACAGAGTCTTTCTCTGAACCTCAAGCTCGTCGTGTTGGTTAGACTGGCTAGTCAGTGAGCCCCTGGGATCTGCCTGTCTGCTTTCTCAGCACTGGGGTTCTAGGGATGCACCACTGTGTGCAGCTTTTTATGTGGATGCCCGGGGATGTGAACACAGTCCTAATACTTGCTTGCTAGGCAAGTACTTTACCAGCCAAGCCATCTCCCCATCCCCAAGGTCAACCAGTACCTCATGAATAACTGCCACCCGAATGCAGATGCAAGACCTGACCTGACACCACAAAGCAAACATGCACTTGAGTGGTGCTTACGGAGCCCAAGAGCTCCAGAGGTTCTCAGAGTCTCAATTCAGGGAACCTCTGCCCTGCTCTTGTGCTGAACCTAGTCTCCTTCCTCTCACCTTTACAGTCTGTTGAGAAATCTGTAAGATGCTTGAAGTAAGGATTTGTGAGGACTTAACAGTACCCACATTCAGCCTTCCATTTTCCTATAGCTGTTAACTCTAGTGCCAAAGCCCAAACCAACTAAAAAAGTGTACCATCTCCTTCAGAGTTGGCATGACTCTGGGCAAGCCATTTAACCCAGACGTTCGTTCACCCATAGTTGAAAAAGAGGTGCTCGACATACCCTGCCGGCTTCCAAGAGCTTTGGGGACAGTTGTGTAACTTAATGAATAGAAAAGCGGAAGATACATAGTGCACACATCCAGAAAGAGATATGACCTGTGCACATAGCCAGCATGTTGAAACTGGAAGCATTTGAGCATCTAATCTAATCACTTGATTGACCAGATAAGAAATGGGTCTTACAAAGCTGGGAAGCCACAGGGTGATGACTAGGATTTGTGTCTCCTGGATTCTATTCCAGGGCTCTTCCTCAACGAGGTTTGCAGGAATCCAAAGGGCTAGGCAGAAATGTTACCCTTAAAAAAAATGTTACCCCTATGCTTCAGGGTCTCCCCCGGCTCCTATCCTCTATGAGATGGCCCTGAGGCGGGAGCCCACAGGGGCACGTAGCCAATGGTGAGCCAGAATGACACACACAGCATCCCGGAGGGAAGCCTGCTAGCTTTCTGCTTTTACCTTTAAGGCACAGGAACTGGAGGGATGGAGAGATGGCTCCAGTTACATTGACTGGCTGCTCTCTCAGAGGAATGGAGCTCATGTCCCAGCTCCCACACTGGAAGCTCACAACTGCCTGAAACCTCAGTTCCAGGGGATCCGACATCCTGTTTAGCCTCTGTAAGTACTCTCAACACATGTGCACATGCTCACAGACATACACACAAGTAAAAATAAAACAAATCTTTAAAAAAAAGTAAGGCGAAAGGCAGGTGAGATGGCTCAGCAGGCAACAGCTCTTGCTGCCAATCTTGACAACCAAAATTCAGATCCCCAGGAATCCACCTGATAGAACAAAACTGACTCCAGGTCCTGTGACCTCCACATGTGTTCCATAGCATATGCCCACACCCCCACATAAAGACCTGGGAACTGAAGTCCAAAGCTGCACAGTAGTTAGGAAATCTGGGAGGTTTTTCTGTTTCTAAGAACAGGATGGTCTATTATTTAAAAAGGAATTTTAGCCAGGTGTGGTGGCACATGCCTTTTATCCTAGCACTTGAGAGGCAGAGGCAGGCGGATCTTTGTGAGTTCCAGGCCAGCCTGGTCTCTACAGAGTGAATTCCAGGACAGTTGGGGCTAGAGGGAGACCCTGACTCGAAAATTAATTAATTAATTAATTAATTAATTAATTAGTTTTGGCCTTTTTGAGATAGAATCTCCCTGTACCTCCAGCTGGCCTGTAACTCACTATGTAGACCAGGATGGCCTTGAACTCAGAGAGCTACCTGCCTCTGCCTCCTGAGTGCTAAGATTAAAGGTGTTTGCCACCACACCGGGCTTAAATTTATTATTTTTATTTTACGTGTATGAATGTATAGCCTCCATGTAAGTGCACCCATATTTCGCAATGCCCGAGGAGGTCAGAAGAGAGGGTTGGATCCCCTGGAATTGGAGTTAGGGATGGCTGTTAGCTACCATGTGGGTTCTGGTTACTAAACCCAGGTCTTCTACAAGAATAACCAGTGCTCTTAGCCACTGAGCCGTCTCTCCAGCCCCAAGATGGTCTATTCTGAAGCTAAGATTCTGGTGAAAAACAAAGCAAAAATAGAATGGGCCAGGCATCTGGACCTACCCTCCTCCTAAAGACACATACAGATAGATCCTGGATAAAATATAGAAACGCACCAAGGTATACCAGGCACCAACTGGCTCCCCTGCACAAAGACCTTTCAGATTGGATGACCTGTCCGGATACCAGGGAGCTGTCTTTAGCTTTGAATCCCATCCCCCAGAGGTGACAACACCCTGGCCTCGCCCAATCATTTAAAGGCCTTGGCCATCTGGAAGCCAACTGGACAACCAGGTGTCCAGCTACTGTGGTAAGGAAGGGACAAAATGAAGGAGCCTCTGCCCATGCTCTGCATCTTGCCTGCCTTTCTTTCTTTCTTTCTTTCTTTCTTTCTTTCTTTCTTTCTTTCTTTCTTTCCTTCTTTCTTTCTTTCTTTCTTTTTTTTTTTTTTTTGGCCTTTTTGAGACAGGGCCTCCCTTTAGTCCCAGCTGGCCCGGAGCTCTCTATGTAGACCAGGCTGGCCTTGAACTCACAGAGATCCGCCTGCCTCTGTCACCCGAGTGCTCCACCATACCTGGCTACTTTGCCCTTCTTGACTCTTCCCTCTCTTGTAAGGAAGATGATGTTGAAGGGATTATCTCTAAATTCCTTTCCCCTCTGTGATTTTACGAGTGGCTTCAAATTCAGGACATCGCTTTTCCCACTTCAAGGTGCCCTGTTGAGGCTGCAGTTAGTGTGTGCAAGGGCTAACCTGTCTCCAGCAGGCACTGGGAGGCTTTGCGTGCTGAGAGATATCACCTGCCTGCTGGCTCACTGAGTCATCTGGAAACCCTGTCGGGTCCTGGCAGGCTAGAAAATGCTAAGGGCCTTCCTGCTTTAATAGAGCCTGTTTTGAAGAAACAGAGGCTGTAGATCTCACCTCGCCTCGCCCCTGCCTGGGGTCTGGCCCTGGAGACTAGGCCCTCTGCTTCATCTACGTACTATTGTTGTGAAGGAACCCGGCAGACCTGCACCCTCTCCCCACCCCAAAGAGATACAGTAGGTGGGCCAAGTTAACTCCAGGTGTGGTGGGCTCTGAAATGCATTCCCTTCTCCAGCCCCAAGGCGCTGCCTTCTTCCTCTAGCACCTGGCACCTTCCTGCCCTGAGTTCTACATACTGAGTTTAATGTTCACTGCCTAGTACCTATCTTTCCAGCATGGCTCTTTGTTTTTCTCTTCCAGTGGTTATCCTCCAGCCAAACGGAGCTGCTTACCTTCCCCAAGCATGACTCTGACTTCCCAGTTCTCCGGGCTTTGGAAACCCAGCTCATCCCTGGCCACAGCATTGTTCCCCACTGCCTGCTTGCAGGCAATTACTCTACCTGAAGACCGCCACTGAGGAGTTGCCTCTACTTCTGTCCAGAGTTTCCTTCTTGGTATCCCCAAACACTTCATGTATGTACATGTATGTAGAGTATGTGCATGTTCATGCATGTGTGTACAAATATGTGTATGTCTTCTTCTGTCTCTTGCTCTCCATAGTTTCATAGTTTCTTTTTTCTTTTTTTCTTTTTTGTCTTTTTGAGATAGGGTCTCCCTGTAGCTCGGGCTGTCCTGGCACTTACTCTATAGACCACACTGGCCTTGAACTCACAGAGATCTTCCTGTTTCTGCCTCCAGAGTGCTGGGACATATTTTCTTTTTTTTTTTTAAGACAAGGTCTCACTACATAGCCCTGGCTGGCTTAGAACTTGCTAGATAGATCAGGCTGCCCTCGAACTCACAGAAATTCGCCTGCTTTTGTCTCCTGAGTGCTGAGATTAAAAGCATGTGCCACCATTCTTGACCATCTTATTTTGTGATACAAGGTCTCTGACCACCTAAACCATTCCCCCCACCAAAGCTAGGGTTACAGACATGAGTGGTAACACCCAGTTTTTCTATGGTGCCGGGGATCAAACTCATGTCCTTATACTTGAACAGTGAGCACTTTAGCTGCTGAACACCTCCTCACCTGGCACCCCAATACTCCTCTATATAGTATCAACTCAAACAGCTATTCTACCATCCAGCCTGTAAGTTCCTCGTGGGAGGAGACTAAGTCTGACTCAGAGTTGAATCTTTGCTGAGGATTCTTGTTAAACATGTGTAGAATTCAACTTGAGTAAATGCTCCAGGGAAAAAGGAGAAGCCATGCACAAAACGGTAGGTGGGACTTCTGCTCACCGTGTGACCATGCTCTGGGGTCAGAAAACCCCGTTCTCATTCCAGCCTCACCTCTCAACTGATTGTGTGTGTGTGTGTGTGTGTGTGTGTGTGTGTGTGTGTACTGGCGCACGGGGTAGGCTCTCTCATGTGAGCCCAGAGCTCATGGATTCAGCTAGTCTAGCCAGCCAGCTTGCTTTAAGTATCTCTCAGCTCAGGCTCCTGAGAGCTGAGATTACAGGGGAGACACTACACACACTCGACATTTACATGGGTTCTGGGGATCTAAACTCCTGTCTTATCCTTGTACGGCAAGCGCTTTTCCCACTGAGCCCTCTCCCAGCCTCAATTACTTCTTGCATTTCATTCATTCTCACTCAGCATTTATGGTGGCTTTGTGGTGTGTCAGTCAGGTAACGAAAACTATAATTTCCAGAATTCCCTTGCTCATAGAATCCTGGGTAGGGTTGGTCCTGAGAGACCTATGTGCAGGATTCAGAAGGAAGAAATGAAGTGTAGACATGTAATGCTCTATAGGTTGTGTAGAACAAATGTGGGCTGTGCTGGATAGCTTTATCGTCAACTTGACACACCTGGGTTGAAGGAGCCTCAGTTGGGAGCGCTCCTCTATTGGACTGGATGGTGGCGCTGTTTGGGGAGGTCTTAGAAGGTGTGGCCTTGCTGGAGGAATCATGTCACTGGAGGCAGGCTTAGAGAGTTTAAAAAGCCTTGCCAGTCTCCAGGCTGTCTTGGCTTCTGTGCCCACTTGAGGATGTGAGGGGAGGCTCTGCTTCCTGCTCCTGCCGCTGTGCCTCCCCACCATGGTGTGCTCTAATGCCCTGGAACTGTAAGCTCACAAAAACTCTTCCTTTGAAAGGAAGGAAGGAAGGAAGAGAGAGAGAGAGAGAGAGAGAGAGAGAGACAGAGACAGAGACAGAGAAAGGGAGAAAGAAAGGGAGAAAGAAAGAAAGAAAGAAAGAAAGAAAGAAAGAAAGAGAGAGAGAGAGAGAGAGAGAGAGAGAAAGAAAGAAAGAAAGAAAGAAAGAAAGAAAGAAAGAAAGAAAGAAAGAAAGAGAAAGAAGGGAAGGAAAGAAAGGAAGGAAGGGAGAGAGAGAAAAGAAAGAGAAAGAAAGAGAGAGAGAAAGAAAGAAAGAGAGAAAGAAAAAGAGAAAGAAGGAAAGGAAGAAAGAAAGGAAAGGAAAGGAAGGAAGGAAGGTCATAAAGTCCATTACTTTGTATGTTAATTGGGGTTAAAAATGAGAGAGAGGAAAAAGAAAGAAGGCACCTGGCTCCCTGGACCTTGAGACTGGTTTCTCAGAACTAAAAGAGAGGCCTTTGGGCCCTGCCCACTAGTCAGTTCAGCCAAACACCTCCATGGTATTTTTTTCTCTCTGTTAATCCTTGGGTCAAAGACCTTCAGGACTTGGCATGGGAAGTGAGAGGTCACAGCTATCATACTGTGCATCTCAGACTCTTAGTGAAGAGACAGCTATTTGGGCCTCCCATTTCTAATCTACCACAGATTGAGATTTTCCTGAAAAGCAATGACAACAAATAATTGAAAAAATGAAATGCAACAGCACAGAAAAGAGAGCAGAGGGGGCTGGTGAGACGGCTTGGTAGTTAAGAGCACTGGCTACTCTTGCAGAGGATCAGGGTTCAGTTCCCAGCACCTAGATGGCCACTAACAACCATCCATAACTCCAGTTCCAGGGGATGCAATGCCCTCTTCTGACCTCTGCAGACATTGCACGAAAGGGTGCCCTTCCATACATGCTGGCAATATACTCAAGCACATAAAATAAAAATCAGTGAACCAAAAGAAAGAAAGGAAGGAAGGAAGGAAGGAAGGAAGGAAGGAAGGAAGGAAGGGCAGAGAAATGTCAGGTAGAGACTGGAACATGGGTAGACAGGACAGAGAGGTTAGAACACAGAGACAGGAATAAGTTAAGGAGCTGTTCAGTGCTGTAGTATGACTATAGTCTGAAATTGATATATTTCTTTTTTTAATTTTTAATTTAATTTATTTATTTATATGAATGTATTGTCTGGATGTAGGTTTGTGCACCTATGTCGTGCAATGCCGCGGAGTTCAGAAGAGGGCGTCGGATTCCCCTGGAACTGGAGTTCTCCTGGAATTGGAGTTACAAACGGTTCTCAGCCGCCATGTGGGTGCTGGGGATGGAACCCGAGTCCTCTGCAAGAGCAGTTGGCGCTCTTAACCGCTAGGCTATCTCTCCAGCCCGATGATATATTTCAAAATAACTGAAAGCCAGTGAGATGGCTCAGGGGGTAAGGGCCTTGCTGCCCAGCCTGAAAACTTTAGTTCAATACCTGGAACCCATGGTGGAAGGAGGACACTGACTCCCTCGTGCTGTCCTTTGACCTTGACATGTGTACTATGGTACAAACATGCTACACGAACACACATTGACACACATCATACACTCATGCCACATACAATGATAATGACGTTTTAAAAATACTTTATTATTTATGTGTATGAGTATATTGCCTGCCTGTGTGTAAGTGTACCAGTGTCGTGAAATGCCCCTGAGGTCAGAAGAGGGCGTCAGATCCCCTGGAACTGGAGTTATAGATGGTTGTTAGCTGCCATGTGGGTGCTGGGTTTTGAACCTGGATCCTCTGCAAAAGCAGCCAGTGCCCTTAACTGCTGAACCATCTCCCCAGCCCCAATAACAAATTTTTAAAAATATTTCATTATTTTTATTTTAGTGCACGAGTGCATTGCCTGCATGTGTGTAAGTGCACCCATGTCATGCAGAGCCCATGGAGGAAGAAGAAAGTGTCAGATTCCCCTGGAACTGGAATTATAGACGGTTGTTAGCTGCCATGTGGGTGCTGGGAATTGAACCCAGGTCCCCTGCAAGAGAAGTCAGTGCTCTTAACTGCTGAGCCATCTCTCCAGCCCCTCAATAACAATTTTTTTTTTTGGACTTTTTGAGACAGGGTCTCCCTATAGCCCCAGCTGGCCTGGAACCCACTCTGTAGAGCAGGCTGGCCTTGAACTCACAGAGATCCACCTGCCTCTGTCTCCCAAGTGCTAGGATTAAAGGCATGCACCATCACGCCTGGCAACAAAATTTTTAAAAAGAACTTCAACAAATAAGTAGGATTCCAAAAATTTACAAGACGTTGAGTTTGAGGAGACGAAATACCAATTACTTAGATTTGATCATTACACATACATGTGAAATATATACATATATAGATCATAAATATGTATAAATACTATGTATCAACTTAAATACCCATATACACACATATGTGTCTCTTTTTGAGATAGGGTTTCCCTGTAACCCCAGCTGGCTTGGAACTCTCTATGTAGATCTGTGCTGTCCTCAATCTCACAGATCTGCTTGCCTCAGCTTCCGAGGTGCTGGGATTAAAGGTGTATACTACCACACCTGGCCTTTTTTTTTTTTTTTTTTTTTTTTTTTTGTCTATTTGAGACAATATCTCCCTGTAGCCCCAGCTAGCCTGGAACTCACTCTGTAGAGCAGGCTGGCCTTGAACTCACAAAGATCCGCCTGCCTCTGCCTCCCAAGTGCTAGGATTAAAGACGTGCGCCACCACGCCTGGCTGGCCTTTTTACATTTTATTTTTTCAATTATGTGTGTGCCTACCCACAGAGGCTAGAGGTGTTGGATTCCCAAAGCTGGAGTTATAGGTGGTTGTGAACTGCCTGATGTGTGTTTTGAGAATGGAACTCTGGTCTTGGAAAAACAACAAGTGCTCTTCATTGCTAAGCTAGTTCTCTATCCCCTCCCCCCCACCCAAGTATTTTTTGGTGTTTTTGAGACAGGGTTTCCTGAAGCTCTGGCCAAGGTTGACCTTCACCTCCCAATCTTCGGTCTCCATCTCTGAAGCGCTGGACTAAAAGCATGCACCATCATGCTCTACAACTTAAAAAAATTTTTAAAGAAAATGAAATGCAAAGAATTCAATGATCTGAGCCCTGATATTTTTATTAGCGTGCCTATGAAGTTACCTCATCAAATTGCTAGGAGCATTCTTAAATGCTGACTCACAGTTACGGCACCTTTCTGATCCCAGACTGGCAACCCACAATTTGTGGGAGGTGTGCTGTGTGGACCACACTTCAAGGAAGCCCACCCATGCAGGCTACCCAGAACACAGGTCTCTGCAGCCTGGCACACATGCTGCTGCAGAGGGCACTTGCTCTTTCGGTGCAGAACAAAGAAAATAGCCCTGGGAGCCATTCACTTCGTGACCAGGCCTCTCTGGCTCAGATGAGAGTTGACTGACTGTAAACGCTTTCCCATACATGGTCCAGTTATCTGAGATTAGCCCAGGGCTGCCGACTGGTCGTTGGCCAAAGGCCTCGTCAAGCAGCAGATTTGGGCCACGTGGGAACAGAGGTAGAACCAGAGAGACTGGTGGCTTCTTGCTCGGCCCAGCCTCAGATGAAGGCTCTTTGAGGTCTTTCTGACCCTGAGGAAGGAGCACACATGCTGCTTTGAGCCTGGAGACTCAGAAGGATACAGAGGGAGAAGGCAGAGGCCTCCTCTTTGTGAGACACACTGCGGACTGGAGACAGGGAAGTTTGTAGGGAACCCAGGGCCTTTAGCTCCTAAAGCCTTCTGGGACTGGGAGTGGGGGTTAGGACTGTTTTCTTGGGAAATATAGAGTCCTTTGAAGTGCTGATTAGCAGGGGTGTGGTGAGCTATGTTTGGGAAGGAAGCAAGACTTGGCAGCAAGCACCTTTACCCCCTAAGCCATCTTGCCGCACCAAGAGTGGACACGTTTAAGCACAGAGGAAAGACCTGTGGGTCCCTGTTGTTATATGGGGAGAATTTGATCTACCACATGCATTCTTTTTTTTTTTAATTTTATTTATTTTTGTATGTGTATGAATGTACTGTGTGCATGTAGGTCTGTGCACCCGTGTCGTGCAATGCCGCAGAGGTCAGAAGAGGGTCTCGGATTCCCCTAGAACTGGAGTTCTCCTGGAATTGGAGTTACAGACGGTTCTCAGCCGCCATGTGGGTGCTGGGGATCGAACCCGGGTCCTCTGCAAGAGCGGTCGGCGCTCTTAACCGCTAGGCCATCTCTCCAGCCCTACCACATGCATTCTTAACAAGGTCAAGGCACCCCCAAAAGGGAGCAAAAATGTTCTATTTATATGTAAAACACATACACATCAACAGTCTGTAAAGAGATACAATAGTTCACTCTTAGTCTATTTACCATGTTTTTGGTTACCTGCAGTCAGAAAGTATTAAATGGGAAACTCCAGAAATGAATCATCTACTCATTTAAATGCTGCTTATTGCACGATGTCATAATCATTCGATTTTATTATTAGTTATTATTGTTAATCTCCTACTGTGCCTAATTATAAGTTAAATTTTACTCTGGTCTATATGCACAAGAATAAACATTAATAAGGTTAGGTATAGCCAGGTGTGGCGGCGCACGCCCTTAATCCCAGCACTCTGGAGGCAGAGGCAGACCAATTTCTTTGAGTTCAAGGTTTACAGAGCAAGTTCCAGGCCAACTGGGACTAAGGGAGATCCTGTCTCAAAAAAAAAAAATACCCACTCCCCAAAATAATAAGGTTTGGTATTATCTGCACCTGCAGAATGACTCAGAATGTACCTCCCCCCATAGATAAGGGGAACCTCCTGCAGCATATCTGTACAGGCTTATTTGGAGGCATTTACAACGGTTCCTAGGGATACGATAATAAAAAAGCCTTAGACATACTAACTAGGGGATCCTCGGTCCTGTCTTTATGTAGGGGGATGCCACAAGCCACTGCAGTTTGTTCCCACATGAAATTGTGGGTCACTGGCTCCTCCAGGCTGGTGAGAACCACCGATATCCAAATTACACTATGAATTACTATAAACCCCTAAAGCTAGGGACACAATGGAAATAGGGACATCCCTGAGTCTGCAGCCCAGTCCTGCCACACTTCTATCCCAAGTCCTCTTCCAGAGTCCTAGTATGTCCACATGCTGCTCCTTGGCTCATTGAGATTTCAGAGCTGTGGTAAGAAGCTGCCAGGTCACCTCGGGCGCTGCATGCAGGAGCCTGGGAGGCCTGGGGCAGATAGTGCTGAGGCCTAATGAACCAGCCTCTGCTCCTATACCAGCTCAGGACCGGACCTCAAGCCAGTCCTCTTCTAGACATGTTAGCTACATGGAGGCACTCTTGCCTTCTCACCCCTGGATCCCAACCCACAGAATGGCTAATGGCTGTATATCCCAAACTTCCTCTCCTTTCCCACCCAGCATCTCCACCCCCGCCCCCCGCTCCCCCCCATCTTCTCCTCCCTCCCCACCACAAGCCCTCCATGCTTTGGGCAGGCCCTTTCTTAAGGAGCATTCCAACAGCCTCCCTGCTCCATTTAGTTTTAAAGAGCTGAAAATAGGGGCTGGAGGGATGGCCTAGTGGTTAAGAGCACTGACTGCTCTTGCAGAGGACCCAGGTTTGAGTCCCAGCACCCACATGGCGGCTAAGAGCTGTCTTTAACTCCAATTCCAGGGGAATCCGATGCCCTCTTTTGACCTCTGTGGCATTGCATGACACGGATGCACCAACCTACATGCAGACAGTACACTCATACACATAAAAAAAATAATAAAATTTTAAAAAGATCTGAAAATATATAGGTCTAATCCTGTCACTTCCCTCTGCTTAAAGCCTTTCTCATTGGATTTAGAGTTAGCTAAACTGCTCATGCAAGCCTGCTTTGTGGGTTTTAGAAAGTCAAGTTCATTCCTGTCTCATGGTTTTTACCAGACCACCATCTCTGCCTAAGCTGTTCCTTTATTTCCACCAGGAGAGAGTTGGTACAGGAGAGGTGGATGTCAAGATTAACACATAAAGGAAGCCAGTTTGCAAAGGGCTGGAAACCCTTTCTTACCTGGGCTACCTACTACACACAGCATGCATGGAAAACTCTAGAATACACAAATGTGGGAGAGGCGGGTGCTGTGTAAATGACCTATACAAGGTCAATGAGACTCTTAGGCCAGCACTTTTAAGGATGTGCCTTTTCCCAGCACTCTAGCCCCCTCGCCTATCCCATTCTCAGGAGTACCTTTCTCTTTTAGAAAATATTTTATTTATTATTAGAGTGTGTGTGTGTGCGTGCGTGCGTGCATGCGTGTGGTGTGTGTGTGTGTGTGTGTGTGTGATTGCCTGCATGCATCTGACTGCACCTGTGTCATGCAATGCCCCAGGAGGTCAGAAGAGGGCGTCAGACTCTGCTGAACTGAAGTTAGAGACAGTTGTTAGCAACCATGTGGGTGCTGGGAATTGAAGCCGGGTCCTCTGCAAGAGCAGCCAGCGCTGAGCCATCTCTCCAGCTACCTCTTTCTTTTTCTTAATAGACCATCTTTATTTCTGTTACCTTACCACATGTCCCTGATGCAATTCTCTGTCCTGGGACACAGGAGCCTAGAAATCTCAGCAAGAGCCTCCTAGACTCTGATCAGCACCTATAGAAATTCACCCATGAGCAAATGCCATGCCTAAGAAAGGGGCGGTCTGGTGCTAACATGCATGTCAGTGGTCGGAGGACCCAGACTGCTCCACATGGGCCCCCAGCCAGACTGCCGTCCAGGATCTTTATGGACAGGTGATAAGAAGAGACTGTCATCAGAACACTACTCAGTATTCTCTGGGGTACAGGCCTTCCCAGTCTTTATTATCTATCTGTCTATATCAGCAGTTAACTAGAGGAATAACGGTTAAGTTTACACCTCCTCCCGAGGTGGCCTGTTCCATGAGCTGGAAGGACAGATGATCGTCCTTGGACCACTCCAAGGATGTAAATGTAAATATAAATGTCTCAACAGCTGGGCAGGAGGGGAGAGGAGGCTCAGGCACCACTCCTAATGAACTGGCAGGGTTAGCAGTGCTGATGTGTCCCTGTGTGTTCCTACCCATCCCCACACACCTGATCCAGCCGCAGTAGTTCAATGTACTGTTAGAAACACCAGTGGCCTTGAATCTGCAAGGAACTTTCAGGTCTTTGATCTTCCTGGCTCAGCCAACAAACCATCTATCTCCACAGCACTCCAGAGAAGAACGGGAAATGAATGTCAAATATCTAGCATCTGCGCAGGCTGTGCTGAGTGGTTTAGACCTATTATCTCATTGCCGAGTCACTTTCTGTGAAGGAAGTTGAGTGTTCTCATTTTATGGAAGAGGAAATGCAGACTTGGAGACAGTAAAGAATTTATCCCAGACCACAAAGTTATTGACTAGAAATCCATTAGGTGTTCTTCCATAGAATAGCTGGTGTTTTCTAAGTCTTAAGGATATGTGATGAAAGATTTATAGGTGGATTAAATAGAGACACGACTCTACAATCCATGATCAAGACAGGCTTCAGCAGGGAGGGGCCACTGTTCACACAGGCAAGTAACATCTGTGGCACAGCCACCAGATGAGCATCGGGAGGCCCAGGCTGGATGAAAGGAGATGGAGGGGGTTTCAGTGGCCTGGCATGAGAACTTGAGGGGCCGAGGCCTGCGTTCTGGTGCAGAATCATTGTTCAGACCTATGTGCCTTTAAGTAGCTTCTTCACCTCTCTGGTGTCAATTTCTCCCATCATAAATAAAAAAGACCAAAGAACATACAGGCCAAGCAGCCTTATCTGAAACTTTGTGAGATGGTTAGAATCACCGAGTAGACACACATCTGGGTGAGGACATTTCCAGAAAAGTTTAACTGGAGGAAGACCCATCTGGAATGTGGGCTGCACCATGCCATGGGCTGGGGTCCGAGAATGCTTAAAAAGGAGAAGCAGGCTGATCGCCCATGTTCATCTCTCTTTGCTTCCTGACTGGACACAGCACCACCAGCTGTCCCATGCGTGCTCCTATCACCACCATGCCTTCCCACCACGATGGACTGCACCCTCACATCGTGAGCCCCAATAAAACCTTCTTTCCTTCCTTCCTTGAGTTGTTTTTGTCCTGTATTTGGTCACAACAACAAGAAAAGTAACTAATACACTCTGAAATTAAAACAAAATTGCTGGCACTGGTAGGGCACGACCCTCATAAAGTTCCAGATTTGAAAAGTATGTGTACTTGTGCATGGCGTGATCACAGAACTCAGGAGATTACAACAGGAGGATTGTGAGTTCAAGGGTGAGCTACCTCAGAAAGCCAGCAGGAAAAAAGGAAGAAAGGAAGGAAGGAAGAAAGGAAGGAAGGAAGGAAGGAAGGAAGGAAGGAAGGAAGAAATGAAGGAAGGAAGAAAGAAGGAAGGAAGGAGGGAAGGAAGGAAGAAGAAGAAGAAAGAAAGAAAGAAAGAAAAAAAGAAAGAAAGAAAGAGAAAGGAGAGAAAGAAAGAAAAAGAAAAGAAAGAAAGGAAGAAAGGAAGGAGAAAGAAAGAAAGAAAGAAAGAAAGAAAGAAAGAAAGAAAGAAAAAAAGAAAGAAAGAAAGAAAGAAAAGGAAGGAAGGAAGGAGAAAGAAAGAAAGAAAAAGAAAGAAAGAAAGAAAAAGAAAAAGGAGAGAAAGAAAGGAAGGAAGGAAGGAAGGAAAGAAAGAAAGAAAGAAAGAAAGAAAGAAAAAGAAATGAGAGAAAGAAAGAAAGAAAAGAGAAAGAAAGGAAGAAGAAAGAAAGGAGAAAGAAAGAAAAGAAAGAAAGAAAGGAAGGAGAAAGAAAGAAAAGATATAGGAGTGAGGGAGGGAGGGAAGGAGGGAGGGAGAGAAAAATGAAGGAAGAAAGAGAAGAAAGGGGGTAGAGCTCCAAGTTTGGGGGCATTTTGCATTTTAGATTTCCAGATTTCCTGAACTGGAAAATCTGTGCAACTATTTTAATATTTAGAGGAAAACCCTCCAAAATCTGAAACTCTTCTGGCCCAAGCATTTTGGAGAGAGAATACTCAACCTGTAGCACTTCTAAAGCTCTTTCTAGCTCTACTGCTCTATAAGTCTGTCAGTCATTGTGTCCATTCAACCTTCTCCAACATGCAAACGCTTTACTTAAATTCTCCTCTGACGGCTACCATACTTTCTGTCTCTAAGTCATGAAAATTCAAGGGGTCTGTTCCCCTTATCGCACACCACACCCATGTTAATCAGATTCCCTTCATCCAGTTCAGCCACCACTGCCTCCCCTTCCCTGCTATTAACATTCTGGCTGAGGGCACAGCTTGCCTTCCAACCCATCCCTCAGCCTCTGTGGCACTGCCCCTGCCCGTGGGTGCCACCAGACAAGTCTTGTTGCACGGCCATGAAACTGTTCTCTCATTTCTAAAACCCAGTGACTCCATCACCTAAAACCATGGCCCTGCCCTCTAAAACCTCTCAGTTCCAGTACCGACCTGACCTCTCTGCTTTCCTTATTATCCATAGGTATGCCTGGTGCTCTGTGCAGAAGATCAGCAGGCTTGAAGGCCCCAGGATGACTAACCACAGGGGTGGCCCAACAAAACAGACAACAGTCTAGACAAGGGGCTCAAGGAGTTCTCTGCCATTTGGATGGTATTCTACCCTCTGTACAATAACTCCACTGATTTCTCATTAGATGTTCGTAATCATGATCAGCCAGCGAGCCTGCTACCTCCCTGTTTCATGAGTCCCAGGGATGGAATTGCTTAAAAGACATCTCAGGAATTAGAACCCAGGTCCCCGGTATCTTTCCTTAGTGTATATTCTTAGCTGCCTCCTAAGATTCTCCCCCTCCCTCAGAAATATCCTTTTTCCTGAAAGGGCTTCTCTCACATGCTCCCTTGCTTACTTGCTCACTCTTTGAGACGGAGTCTCATGTGGCTTAGGCTGGTTTCAAACTCAATATATAGCCAAGAATGATCTTGAACTTCTGATCCTCCTGCCTCCAGCTCCCAGCTTGAGGTCGTAGGTATGCAGTTTATGTGATACCAGCAATAGAACCCAGGGCTTCATGCATGCTAGATGAGCCCTTTTACCCACTACTACACTCAGTAGTGTTATTCCCAACCCGTCAATGGGTTGAATTTAAGAATTGGAAGAA
The DNA here is from genome assembly GCA_009823505.1 of Rhizomys pruinosus. Lineage (NCBI taxonomy): Eukaryota > Metazoa > Chordata > Mammalia > Rodentia > Spalacidae > Rhizomys > Rhizomys pruinosus. Next base: position 2,781,430 of record VZQC01014891.1, read on the forward strand.
TATAGGCCGGGCATGGTGGTGCACACCTTTAATCTCAGCACTTGGGAAGCAGAGGCAGGCGGATCTCTGTGAGTTCAAGTCCAGCCTGGTCTACAGAGTGAGTTCCAGGCCAGCTGGGGCTACAGGAGACCCTGTCTCAAAAATACTAAAAATAATAATAATAATAATAATTGGAAGAATATAAGAAGGCTGAGGGAAGGCTGGAGGAATGACTGGCCTCACTTCTAGGAGTTCCTGCAGAAAGGATGTGATTTTGACCTTGGAAAACTAAAATCACGAAGCCCTCTGGACACAGGTCTTTTTGCATGAGCAAGCAGCAGTGGCTACGAGGGAGTGAGGCCTGCCTCTGTCTGCCGGTCACCAGGATTCTGCTGCTGAAGTATCACCCAGGGTCCCCGCAAGGCCAGTGGTGCTTCATTCTGGAGCAAAATCCCAGGGTGGCAGCAACTGCCAAGCTGAAGATGATGCCAACCGCTGGGCTGGTTGTCCCAAGGTTGTCAAGAGGGTCCAGGAGGACAATGTCAACCAAGGGCATCAAAACAACGTCAGTGACTCAGATACTGTCCTTTACCTGAGTTGGCTCAGGTTTATCTGACATCCTCTTGGAGCAGAACTTACAGCTGGGCTTTTGCCTTTGGCCCTATCTGGCACAGAAAGTGCCAACCTGGAAAGAGACTGCCCGCCCCCACTGTTTGCTACTCTGGGTGTTTTCTAAATTTACAGACTAGAAAGGTCAGACATGTGAGGCTGTGGGTTTATTCAGAGGGAAAATACAGATTTCTCTAAATACCATGCTCATGTCTCCCCTGCTACGGGGCACGTAGCCTCAGAACACCCCCCTCCCCACCTCCATGGCCCTCATCTGTGTATTGGTAGCCAGAATTATGTTCAAGGCAGAGGGCGTTCTGCAACCATACCCTGTTATTGTCCTGTAACGTGAAGTGGGCCCTTCCTTCTGTGAGAAGCCACGTCTCTATCTGAGCAGTGAGTTGTGTGAGCCATTCTTGTCTCTGGAATTCTCCAGCCCAACTTCAGGGTGGTGAGTGTAGGAGACCTGGAAGGTTGTCAATAACCCACAGCCACAGGAATGTTGTGCCCATGGCCTGGCTGTTCCTGCCCCCAGGTTCTTTCTGGAAAGCACGCCATGGAAGCCAACACACCACCTGAAGTTTGGGGACCTTCTTTAGGTGGACTTTGCTAGTGTCATTTGGGAAGGTCTGGGCAGAAAGGTAGAGCAGCCGTCACTCTAGTTCCTCTCAATCCTTCGAATCACAAAGATAAACCTATCTCCTCCTGGGCTTAATGATTAGCATCAGGGGAGGGTCAACAGCCCTGGACCCACAGTCCGGGGCAATTGGCCAGGCCCTTCCTTGTTGACAAAGCACCCCTATGTTATCTCTACATCAAAGCTTTGGGGAAAACATTATCTCAACTTCAATAAGGATGAAGTATGAAATAAGTAGTCTGCAGTCCCATAGCTGAGGCTTGATAGATGTGGGTCTGCATCAGAGAATCTTCTGCATCAGCAGCCAAACCCTGTCCTTGGACCCATGCTGGGCTCCATACACATACGCGTAGAATCAAGTCTTTGTTGCCAGAGATGCTGATTCAAGAGGACAGGAATATGCACTTTAAATAACAGGCTTCTCTCCTGTGAGGACACAGGCTCCTAACACTCTCCTCAGCCTGCGCCTTTGGCTGTCACCAATGGAGACGTCAATGTCTATTGATTTACGTCTCATAGGACAGTCATATCTTTGATTCCCAGCCCTGTCTCTGTGTCACAGCCCTACCTTGGGGGCTCGAGTTATGGTCCTTTCCAAATATACTCTTCAGTCTTCTCCAGTCTCCTTCATCCCCCTTGCCTTTGCCTGTTCTTGTCACAATAAACTCACAGGTACATTGATAAATCATGTGTGTGTGTGTGTGTGTGTGTGTGTGTGTGTGTGTGTCATTTTTAAGCCCAGGCTGACCCCAAATTCATGATCATCCTGCCTCAGCCTCCTGAGTCTAAAAGTAGAATCATAGATGTGCACCATAACACTTGGCTCAGTCAGCTTTTAAAATATCTATCCATATCCATTTCTGTTTTATTTTGGTTCCATAGAACAATCTGCTTGAATGAATTTTAATTAAGAAAATGCACTGATTTAGAAAACAAAAGCAATCACAGGTCTCCAAATGAACAAGGTGCCCAAGTGGGTCTGGGAAGTGCCACCACCTGGCACGGTCCTCCTCCAACATCCCTCTCCCAACACCATCCCATTTCTCCTTGTTGACCATCTCCAGAGTGTGTCTTGCTGCCCCAGACCCCTCCCAATACCTGGGCTAACTCTCAGCTCAGCTGTACAATTTTGTGTGTTCTGATAAGCTGCTGAGGCTGCAGCCCCAACCTCTCTGCCCCTGTAGGAAGGTGGAAGCCTTGATGGGGCATTAAAGCTCTTGAGTTGGAGAGTCAGCTACTTCATTAGCTCAGGCTCAATTCCCAGGGCTTTCCCCTTCCCACAGAAATGGGCTCCTTTCCCTCCCAGACCTTGGCAGCCATCTGTGTCCAGGGCCAGAGTCACATGTCAGAAGGACCATAGTCATCTAGATTTCCCCAGGGATGTGGCTGAGAAGGGGCTCCCAGGGGGCTATGGTCTCAACTGGAAAAACAAGGTGCCACCTCTTGGCTGTGGCTAGGGAGACAGCAGAAAGGACCTGGGGAAGAAGTGTGTCATGTCATTCCACTGCTGAGGGCACTAGGCTTGAGTTCTGTGCTGATATATTCTGGGACCTTGAGATGGGGGAAAACTGCTTTAAATGCCTCTTCGGCTTGATGCTGTGTTGGGCTCAGTTACTCCTGTCTGCTGGCTGGTAAGAATGCTGGCATGTTGGTAACAGTGAGAAAGAGATGACCAAGGCCCTCAGGAATTCACAGACCAGCCAAGAAGACCAAAGCTGCCAATCCATATACAACACACTGAGGTGGAGAAATTGGAACCTCTGCATAGTGCTGATGGGACCGGGTGCTACAGAAAACAAAATGTGAGTTCCTCGAGACCCTAGAAACAGAACTGCTATTGATTCAGCAGTTCCACTTCTGGATACATATGCAAAAGAAATGAAGTTGGGATTTATTTATTTATTTATTTATTTATTTAATTTATTTATTTATTTATTTATTTTATTGTGTATGTATGAGTGTACTGTCTGCATGTAGGTTTGTGCACCCATGTCGTGCAATGCCACAGAGGTCAGAAGAGGGTGTCGGATTCCCCTGGAAGTGGAGTTAAAGATGGTTCTCAGCCACCATGTGGGTGCTGGGAATTGAACCCGGGTCCTCTGCAAAAGCAGTCAGTGCTTTTAACCGCTAGGCCATCTCTCCAGCCCCAAAGTTGGGATTTCAAGGACACATTTGTACATATGTAGTCCTGGCTTTGTTCAAAATATGAGATGGAAGCAATTCCAAGTGTCCATTCATGAATGACTATATGATAAAATGTGGTACATGCATGCACTAGGAGCCTTATTATTCAGCCTTAAAAAGGAAGGAATCACAGGCTTGGTGCATACACCTCCAGTCCTAGCAGTCAGGAGGCTAAGGTAGGATTGTAGGTTACATAGTAAAGCTCTGTCTCAAAGAGTTTTTTAAAAAGATTTATTTGGGGGCTGGAGAGATGGGTCAGTGGTTAAAAGCACTGGCTGTGCTTGCAGAGAACTCAGGTTTGATTCCCAGCACCCACATGGCACCAAATAACCATCTGTAACTTTATTTCCAGGGGATATGACTCCCTCTTCTGACCTCCATGGGCATTGTATGACACAGGTACACTTAGATACATATAGGCAATACACTCATACATATAAACTTAAAAAAAAAAAGAATTTAACAAGGCTATTGACTAAGTTTCCAAATCAAATAATAACATTAAAACTATATACACATAGTTGTCATTTAAGCTAATTATGACTTCTAAAATTTCTTTAAACATTACATTATCAAATCTCAGACTATTCCTTAAAGAATTACAGAGGTGGGGCTGGAGAGATTGCCTAGCGGTTAAGAGCGCCGACCACTCTTACAGAGGACCTGGGTTCGATCCCCAGCACCCACATGGCGGCCGAGAACCGTCTGAAACTCCAGTTCCAGGAGAACTCCAGTTCCAGGGGAATCTGACACCCTCTTCTGACCTCCGTGGCATTGCACGACACGAGTGCACAAACTTGCATGCAGACAGTACATTCATACACATACAGAAATAAATGAAATTTAAAAAAAATTAAAAAAAAAAGAATTACAGAGGTAAGTTCTGAGGTCTCTGGTCACAAAATCTTCATCAATCCATCCATCTATCCATCCATCAATCAATCATTCAATCACTATGTAACTGTTACCATTTTCTTTCTTTTTGGTGAAAACATTTAAAATCAACCCTCTTATGCCGGGTGTGGTGGCGCACACCTTTAATCCTAGCACTTGGGAGGCAGAGGATCTTTGTGAGTTCAAGTCCAGCCTGGTCTACAGAGTGAGTTCCAGTACAGCTGGGGCTACAGGGAGACCCTGTCTCGAAAAGACAAAAAAAAAAAAAAAAAATCAACCCTCTTAGAATGATTCAAGTTACAAACGTATTCATTATGGCTACCATGTTGTACACTAGATTCCCAGGGTTTACTCATTTTGTGCAACTAAAATTTTGTAACTGTTATCAATAATTTCTCATTTCCTGCTTCTGCTGGATAAAGCCATCCCCATATAGCCTTACTTTATGTATGCTTTGTTTTTTTTTTTTAATTTTTTTGTTAATTTTTTTATTTATTTCTGTATGTGTATGAATGTACTGTCTGCATGCAAGTTTGTGCACCTGCAGAAGAGGGTCTCGGATTCCCCTGGAGCTGGAGTTCTCCTGGAATTGGAGTCTCAGACGGTTCTCGGCCGCCATGTGGGTGCTGGGGATCGAACCCGGGTCCTCTGCAAGAGCGGTCAGTGCTCTTAACCGCTAGGCCATCTCTCCAGCCCCCTTTATGTATGCTTTGTTATAAAGACACTATATCCTTATTCAGTACATTGTTACTTCATTAGCATAAAATTCACAGCTAAGTGCTTGTACTTTATGCTTTGAACAAAGCTTATGAAACAATGTGTTTTCTACTTGAAGCATGTCACTCTAAGCAACACTTCAACTCTGTGCTTTGGGAGCATCTATCCCAGCCTTTGATGTTCATGATTCTACTCTTAGCTTTTTTTCTTTTTTTACACTCCTTATATATAGCAAATTTACAAAGTCTGAAATCAAACTATAGGCTAATTGCAAGACATATTTAGGGATTCACAGTTTAACCGTAAGCTTGTATACAGGTAAAAAAAAATGTTTACATTCTAAATTACATAGCAAGTTGATATATATTTTAATGTACTTAAAAAATTTTGTTCTTTCTCATAAATCTTAGAACCGAGGAAGATAGAGACATATACTTCAAGGTATATCTATAGTGGTAACAATCAATGTGGTATTGTCTTTACTGAGCAGTTACCCACTTTGACTTACATTTAAGGATTTGGTGTTAGGAACCACAAATGAGGAATAATATATGTTATTTGTTTTTCTGGGACTACGTTACCTCACTTAACCTAACACCTTCCAGTTCTCTCCATTTGCCTATGAATCCCATGATGTCACCCTTCTTAACCGCTGCATAGAACTCCATTGTATAAATGTACCACATCTTCATTATCCACTCGTCAATTGAGGTGTCCCTCAATTGACGAGTGGATAAAGCTTCCAGCTCTTCACTACTGTAAAAAGAGCAGCAAAAAACATAATTGTGCATGTATCTCTCTTATAGGATGAATCCTTTGAGTATATACCTAGGAGTGGTAGAATTGGGTTAAATGGTAGGTTCCATTTTTAAAGATTTATTTTTATTATTTTTAATTATGTGCATGTGTCTGTGTGGCAATGCACATATGTATGTAGATATCTGCAGAGGACAGAGGCAATGGATTCCTCTGGAGCTGGAGTTATAGGGAGCTGTAAGCTGTCCCATGTGAGTGACAGGAATTGAACTCAGGTCCTCTGCAAATGTAGTACAGGCTTGGGGCTGGAGAGATGGCCAAGCGGTTAAGAGCACCGACTGCTCTTGCAGAGGACCCGGGTTCAATCCCCAGCACTCTCATGGCGGCTGAGAACAATCTGTAACTCCAGTTCCAGGATAACTCCAGTTCCAGGGGAATCTGACGCCCTCTTCTGACCTCCGAGGCATTGCATGACACGGGTGCACAAACCTGCATGCAGACAGTACATTCATATACATAAAAAAAAAGTAGTACAGGCTCTTAACCTCTGAGCCATCTCTCCAGGTCCTCAAAGAAATTTTTTTTTAATTACAGGGTGAAGGGACTAGATAAATATCTCAGAAGGTAGGACCGCTTGCTACACAAGCTTTAGAACCTAAGTCAAATTCCCAGAACTCATATAAAATATTGGGCATAGTCACACACAAGCCTATAACTGCAGTGCTGTGGGAGCCGAAGACAGGAGGACTGCTGCGGACTGCTGGCCGGCAGCCTGGCTTCAGGGTCAGTGAGAGACCCCGCCTCAAAAGAATAAGGCATGGTGATAGATCAGGATACCCAACATCCTCTTCTGGCTTCTCTGTGGCACAGGCACATGCACACACACGCACACACACACACACACACATACACACACACACACACACACAAGTGGGGAGGGACTGTCATATGACTAATGCTCCACGTGGATGAGCCTTGATGATATTATGCTAAAATAAGCCAGGTACAAAAAGACAGATGCTGCATGGTGCTGCTTAGTGTATGAGCTGCTTACTCAAACTCTTCCAGATAGAAAGTGGAATGGTGGTTGGTTTGCTAGGGCCTGAGGGAGGGTGATGGGTACAGATTTCAGTTTTGCAGGAGTGATGGTCTCACACAATATGAATGTACTTCATGCCAATGAAAAGTATGCTTTAGGGGCTGGAGAGATGGCCTAGCGGTTGGGAGTGCCGACCACTCTTGCAGAGGACCCAGGTTCGATCCCCAGCACCCACATGGCGGCCGAGAACCATCTGAAACTCCAGTTCCAGGAGAACTCCAGTTCCAGGGGAATCCGACGCCCTCTTCTGACCTCCGAGGCATTGCATGACACGGGTGTACACACCTGCATGCAGACAGTACATTCATACACATACTGAAATAAATAAAAAGTAAAAAAAAATTTAAAAAAGAAAAGTATGCTTTAAAATGGTCAAGGTGGTAAATTGCACGTTATGTGTACTTACAGTTTTAAAAAGGGGCCCGGGGGGCCGGGCATGGTAGAGCACGCCTTTAATCCTAGCACTCAGGAGGCAGAGGCAAGTGGATCTTTGTGAGTTCAAGGCCAGCCTGGACTACATAGTGAGTTCCAGGCCAGCCAGAGCGACAAGGAGACCCTGTCTTGAAAAGACCAAAAAAAAAGGGAGGGGGGGAGAGATGGTTCATTGGGCAGAGCACGCCGTGCACAAGCCTGAGGATCTGAGTTTGGATCCGTAGACTACCATGTAAAATCCCGGTGGCCTGTAACCCCAGTGTGTGAGATACAGAGACAGGGGGTCCCCAGAGTCAGCTGGCGAGACAAACCAGCCAATTTGGTGGTTGGTTCAATTGAGAGACCGTACCTCAGTACATAAGACAGAGAGTGACTGAGGAAGATATCCAAGCCGACCCTGGGCACATACACACTCACACGCATGCATACCATGTACATACACATATGAAAAAATAATTCGGGGGGCGGGGGACTCTATGAGCAGTCAGGGTTGGCAGATGCTTTTCAGGCTATCTAGCCAGTACTGCAACTCAATGACTCAGCTCTGCCAGTGAGGCCTTAAAAATAGCTGTGAACTATGAATACATGCAAGTGCCTGGCTAGTTCCAATAAAACTTTATTAGCAAAAACAAATGGAGACTGGGCTTGGCTTGAGGCTTCTGATCGAGTCCAGAGACAACTGACTCAGGTTTTTGCCAAGCAGGTTACATGTTTTTTTCTCTGAGACATGACCATCACAGAGGACTTTTATCGTGAAGGACAATGCCAGTTTGTAACTTATAGTATTGCTTTCTTTTCTTTTTCTTTGGTTTTAGTTTCAGGTTTTAGAATTTTGCTTGTTTTGCTTGATGTTTTGAGACAGAGTCTCATGTATCCCGGGCTTGCCTAGAACTCACTAAGTAGCTGAGGATAACCTTGAATTCCTGATCTTCCTGTGTGCTAGGATTGTAGTGTAGTCATTCCCAGGGGCATCACACCCAGGGTCTTCTAAGAAATCTCTGTAAATTCTGTCTCTAAAATTCCCTGAGGAGCTAGCCTTGATATTTTGTTCCTCAGATTCACAGATTAAGTCAATATCCAATGTATGCATTTCCTTAAAACAATACCATGCTTGACATGATGGTTCATGCCTTTAATCCCAGTACTCTGGAGGCAGAGGCAGGCAGATCTCCATGAGTTCAAGGCCAACCTCGTATACATAGTGAGTTCCAGGACAGCTGGGGCTACAGGGAGACTCTGTCTAAAAGCAAAACAAAACCCTAAACTCTAAACGAGAGTTAAGAAAAAAAAATGGAGTATGATCAGGAAGGGCTTCTTGGGGGTGGGTGGCAGCATTTGAGAAATCTGGGCTCTGGAGAAGCCTGGTCGGCATGGAGGTTGGGTGCAGGTCAGAGGATGACTGGAGGGTAGCTTGGGCCACAACAGGAAGCCAACACACTTGCTAGGCATCCCCTCCAGTGGTCAGTAGTTTCAGGGCTCTCCAGCCCCATTCCAGAGAGTGGTCTCCTGCAGTAGAGTCAGCCTCCAGGGGGGTTGATGAAGTGATGGGAAGAGGTTGCAGAGTACAGAGAAGGAGGGACGGCCCCCTCAAATGATGCTGTGAATTCTGGGTATGTTTCTTAGCCTCTGAAACCTCTCTCTTGCTCTTCCTCAAAATTAATAGTAATACTGGCGTTTGTCACTCACCCTGGAGGACACCCAGAAGGGACACACCTGCTAGTTACCATGGGCTTACACCGCCACAGCCATGTGCCCATGTGCTTGGCAATAGGGCCCCGAAGGGGACCTGTCTAGGCTAGGCAGCCCTGGTACCCAAGGCTACTTCATTAATCATTCTTTGATTCTAGCCATAAGCATTTGCTGAAGCCTAATGTAATATTTTATATTTTTAGAGTCACATTAACTTTTTTCCAGTGAACAATTAATTACACGATTCTCTGTGCAGTCTACACACGGTGATAGGGGTGGCTGCATTGTACACAGTGCCACAGGAAATGACTGGCACCGCACTAAACTGTCACTGGCAGGCTCTTTTGACTGTTACTCTCCACTTCCTCCGGCTGTTCTGGGTGCCGCTCGATTGACCGGGTAAGTCAAACAGCCTCTTGAGCTGTTGATAGTTTGGTTCCAACAACGGGTACGGCTGTAAAACGGCTCGCTCCATTTCAGATATGCCCGAGAGTGTCTTGCACCCAACTCCACTACAAGCACCATCCAGATCTAATTACTGGGGCTTTCTGTCCCGTCTGTACTCGGACTCTGATTTGCTGGCCCTGATGGTGCCACAGCTCAGAGCCGGTCCTGCCGTGACAGGAGCTTGTTATTTTGATCCCGGCTTCCCGCTAATCAGAGTTAATGCTCAGAAAACCCAAAGTCCTCCTCCTGGCAGGCACAGGCCCTGACCTGAGCTGAATGAACCACGAGTGTGTGAATTCACTCCCCCAACTCCCTCATGGAGTTGTGGGGACAAGGCACAGTCCCAAATAAACAAAGAGGTCATTGACATGCTAGCTTTGAAATACTCTGTGCAGTCAGCTCCTGCTTGGAGATCATTCCACACACAGGTCCAGGATTCTTGAGGTCAGTCTCTGGATACTACCCCTTCCCAAGAACAGTGACCTTCCTGACAAGGTGCTGTGCTTCCAGCTAATATCCCACAGCTCCTTCGGTGACCTCTATATCCATGGCCAGGCAAATTCTTGAAAATTCTTCCCAGTGTTTCCTCAAGAAACAAATCACTGGGGCTGGAAAGATTGTTCAGTGGTTAAGAGCACTGGCTACTCTTGAAGAAGACCGGGTTCAATTCCCAGCACCCACATGGCAGCTAACAACCGTGTGTAACTCCGGATTCAGGGGAATCAGACGCTCTCTTTTGACCTCTGTAGGCATTGCAGGACATGGGTGTACTTACAGACATGCAGGCATACAATTATACACATAAAGATAACAAAGAATATATTTTGATGTCTTTTTTTTTTTTTTTTTTTGGTCTTTTTGAGACAGGGTCTCCCTGAGGCCCCAGCTGTCCTGGAACTCACTCTGTAGACCAGGCTGGCCTTGAAGTCACAAAGATCCACCTGCCTCTGCCTCCCAAATGCTAGGATTAAAGGCGTGCGCCACGATGCCTGGCAACAAAGAATATATTTTAAAAAGAAACAAATTGACATATCTAGGCATAGTGGCAGAAACCTGTAGTCCCAGCACTTGGGAGACAGAAGCAGGAGGGTCAGGAGTTTAAGGCTAGCCTAGTTTAAGGCTAGCCTGAGCTATGCAAGAGTGTCTCAAACAAACAACAAAAACAAATAATGAGCCAGCAATTCCACTCTTAGTTTCATCCACAAGAAAAATGAGTCTGTACGACAGGTGTTTTCGTTTGCCTTCCCGTCGCTGTCATGAACACTATAACTGAAAGCATCTTGGGGAGAAACAGAAAAATCAACAAATGATGCAAAGCAAGTTTCCCCTCTCTCCACTAAATAGAGATCGGTGTGTTTAATGTGGCCCTGCCCCTTGAGGACACCAACTCCTTGGTGACAAACTGATTATATTGGACTCATTTAACCCTCAAAGGTCAACAATTATCAGTCTTTCCTTCCACAGAGCCCTAGCCAGCTTGATTATCTGAGAGGTTATTACCATGACATGGGGATCATTATCTAGCATGGGACTGTGGGAGGGGACATACTTTAGAGCAAAGGAGGTATGGCCACAGACACGTATGGTAGAATCCACCGGCTCCACCTTATAAGGGCACCACCTAGGTGCTACTAGCCGGACAGAGTAATGAGATACCATTTTGAAGGTGCCAATGAGGGACCAGCTTGTAGACAATAAGCAACAAAGATGATTGCTTGTTTTCAGGATGCAAGGTGTACCTGACACCAGTGACCTTCATAAGTATTAAGCTCTCCATAAGTAGAACATATAGATCTGGGGCTGGGAGATGACTCAGTGGGTAAAGCGCTTGTTATGCAGTTGTAAGGACCTGAGTTTGTATTCCATGCAAAGGCCAGGCATGATGGTGTATGTCCGTATCCCCAGTGCTAGGCGGGGGAAGATACTCGGGGCTCAATAGCCAGCTAGCCTAGCTTAAACTGCAAGCTCCAGTGAGAGACCCGGTCCCCCCACAGAGAGAGCTTTAGAGGAAGACACCCATTGTTGACCTTTGGCTTCTGCGTGGCACAAGAACAAGTAAGCACATCCACTCACATTGACATGCACACACACATACATGCACACACACACACACACACACACAAATAGAGGAAGAGGTGGAGAGAGAGAGAGAGAGAGAGAGAGAGAGAGAGAGAGAGAGAGAGAGAAAGAGAGAGCATGGAGGTCCAAAGAGCAAACGAAGGCCCTACCTGTCATCATTCCAAAGCAGGGCTAATTGCCGTTGGTCATCATGAGGGGGCTTGACCTTACACACACACACACACATGCATGGACAGCAATGAGTAGGGTTGGTAGCCAGGTATTCCACCAAGGACATCTTCTGGTGCATCCTTACCCAATTTTCTTGCTAGATTTATTGAGGTTAAATGGTCAGTAAAATTCAGCTTCTTCAGTGAATATTTTTAAACAGTTTTAGCAAATATGTAGAAATAATATGCCACCATAATAGAACAAAACATTTCCATCTCCCCCCCCCCCAAAGTTCCCTTGTGCCCTTTGCAGACAAATCTCTCCCCCTGATCCCTAGAAACCACTGAGGAGCATTCTATTATGATAGGTTCAAGGAGGGGAGGTGCAAGGAATCAAACCCAGGACTTGGTGCACGCTAAGCACATACTGAGGCCTGTCCGTAGCCTCACTATGGTTGTAGTTTTGCCCATAGGCCCTGGTAGGGGGAACTAACTACTGTTGTTTTGCTAAATAGACATGCTGTGAAACTGCCTTCTTTTTTTTTTAATATTTATTTTTAATTCTAATCATGTCTATTTGTGTGTGCCTGTACTGGGGTGTGTGCACGTAAGGGCAAGTGCTCTCAGAACTCATCAGCCCCTGAGCTGCCCAGCTTGTGTGCTGAACCAAATTCAGGTACTTTCTTTTTTTTTATTTTATTTATTTCTGTATGTGTATGAATGTACTGTCTGCATGCAAGTTTGTGCACCCTTGTCGTGCAATGCCGCGGAGGTTAGAAGAGGGTGTCGGATTCCCCTGGAACTGCAGTTCTACTGGAATTGGAGTTTCAGACGGTTTTTGGCCGCCATGTGGGTGCTGGGGATGGAACCCGGGTCCTCTACAAGAGTGGTTGGCGCTCTTAACCACTAGGCCATCTCTCCAGCCCAAAACTGCCTTCTAATATTTATGTTCAGACTCACAGACTGGTGCTGCTCCCAACCTTGGCCAGGCAGCCGCTTTGTGCCTCGGGAGGCCAAAAATGCCGAGATTTACAGCTGGCCTGGGTGCAGAGAACAGGTCACTGTTGAGTGCTCATGCTTAAATGGGACTTGTATAGCAACTCCCACAAATCTCGGAGAACAGTGTGGAAGAGGGTGTGGAAAAAATGTAAGAGCCCAAGGGACGGAGAGGAATGCCGTGGCCTGGAGTCTTCTGGCCCTGAGATGGGAGTCGTGCTCAGGAACTCCCAGCAGCTGTGGCTACCTGCACAAAATCAAGCAGTCAACACTCCAGCATGGGTGGGAGCGGCTCACGAGGCTCCATCCTTAATCAGGAGCTACTAGTAGTGCACGTCTCCTAGAGGAGGGGAATCCTTCTTCTTCAGAGGTGTGACTGCTGGCATGTCACCCATGACAACCCCACTCCCATGTTCGTTCAGACAGCTCTGCTGAGCTCAGTGGCTTGTTTTTAAAAAGAAGGGACTTTGAAGGTGGGAAGGGGAAGTTTGGGGGGTACTGGAGGGGGTCAGAAGGAAACTTTGGATGGATAAGACCGAGATACATTGTTCTCAGTCATGAAATTGTCAAAGACTAAATAAAAAGGCCTAGAGAGATAGCTCGGCAGTTAAGAGTACTGATTGCTCTTGCAGAGGACCCAGGTTCAAATCCCAGCACACACACACACACACACACACACACACACACACACACACAGTGGCTAACAACCCTAACTCCAGTTCCAGGGAATCCAATGCCCTCTTCTGACTTCCTCAGGTATTTCATGACACAGGTACACTTACACACATACAGGCAATGGACTCATACACAGAAAAAATAAATATTAAAACATAAATAGCCGGGCGTGGTGGTGCACCCCTTTAATCCTAGCACTTGGGAGGCAGAGGCAGGCAGATCTTTGTGAGTTCAAGGCCAGCCTGGTCAACAGAGTGAGTTCCAGGACAGCTGGGACTACAGGGAGACCCTGTCTCAAAAAGAACAACAACAAAAATAAATAAATAAAACATAAATAATATAATAAAATGTAAAAAATGTTTAAAACAAACAACACAAAATGAGTGTGACGTACATGTCTGTGGCCCCACGCTCCTGCAAGCACCCTATCAATGAGCCAAATCTCAGTTCCTTTGAGGTTCTTACAGCTTTGGGTCTAATACTCTTTTATGCTTCATTTTATGATTCTTTTAGCATTCTTTTTTAAAATTTTTTAAATTTATTTATTATTTTATGTATGTGAGTGTACTGTTGTCTATATGTAGGTTGGTGCACCCGTGTTGTGCAATGCTGTGGAGGTCAGAAGAGGGCGTCAGATTCCCCTGGAACTGGAGTTAAAGATGGTTCTTAGCCACCATGTGGGTGCTGGGAATTCGACCCAGGTCTTCTGCAAGAGCAGTCGGTGCTCTTAACCACTGAGCCATCTCTCCAGCCCAGCATTCTTTTTTTTAACATGCACAGTGTTCCTTCATTCACTGTTGAGAATTTTTCGATAGAGTTGTCATTATTGTCCCTTTCCTTCCTTCCTGAAGCCATTTGAACCTAGAATTTTTTTTCTGGAAATATTTTATTTATTTTTATTTTTATGTGGATGGCTATTTTGCATGCATGTATGTAAGTGCACCACATGTGTACAATTCTTTGAGGGGATTTCTTTTTTATTTTATTTATTTTTTTAATTTATTATGTGTATGAATGTACTGTCTGCATGTAGGTTTGTGCACCTGTGTTGTGCAATGCCTTGGAGGTCAGAAGAGGGTGTCAGATTCCCGTGGAACTGGAGTTAAAGACAGTTCTCAGCCGCCATGTGGGTGCTGGGAATCAAACCCAGGTCCTCTGCAAGAGCAGTCGGCGGCGCTCTTAACCACTAGGTCATCTCTCCAGCCCCGAGGGGATTTCTTAAACTGAGCTATATGCTTTACCGAGACTAATCAAGTCTGGATAGCTATAGTGTCAACCTGACCCACCTGGGTAGACGGAGCCTCAGCTGGAGAATTTCCTCCTTTGGACTGGCCTTTGGCCATGTCTATGGGGCACTTTTCTGATTTTTGAGTGATGTGGGAGGTACCACCCCTGGGCAGGTTGTTGAATATTGTATAAGAAAGCAGGTTGAGCGTGGGCCAGGGGAGCAAGCCAGTAAGCAGCGTTACTCCATAGCCTGTGCTTCAGCTCCTGCCTCCAGGCTCCTGCCCTGAGTTCCTATGGTGGACTCCCTCAGTGATGAACTGTGACCTGGGAGATGTGAGCCAAATAAACCCTTTCCTCCCCAAGTTGGTGTCGGTCAGAGTGTTTTGTCACAACTGAAGGCAAACTAGAACACTCTGTTTTTATCCAGGACTCAGCATCACAGTTAATCACATCTCTTCAGGCATGCTCTAGCCATGATGACGTCTTTTGTTTTGATGCCCTTGATAGTATTGGTCAGATATTTTGTAGAATATACCTCAACTGATGTTGTTTTTCTCATAACTGGGATGGAGTTACAACTGGTAGATCAGTTATGGTGATACTTATCAATGTTTTAAATTATCATAAAAAGGTAAAGTTTTAGGCAAGGTGGGGTACAAGATGGCAGCTGAACTACAGGTTGCTAACAGGACACCTACCTAAAACAATGTCCCCAAAAGGTTAAAAACTAGTGGCAGGGCTGGAGAGATGGCTCAGCGGTTAAGAGCACCAACTGCTCTTGCAGAGGACCCGGGTTCGATTCCCAGTACCCACATGGTGGCTAAGAACAGTCTTTAACTCCAGTTCCAGGGGAATCCGATGCCTTCTTCTGACCTCTGCAGCATTGCACAACACGGTGCACCAACCTACATGCAGACAGTACACTCATACACATGAAAAAATAATAAATAAATAAATTAAAAAAAAGAAAGGCTCAAGGTGGGATTGCCCAGGGACCCAGGTCAGGTTGAGTGCCCTCCCATTCTCTAGCGACACGAATGATTATTGAGCAGATTGTGATGGCCCATGTCTTTAATCCTAGTACTTGGGAGGAGCAGAGGTAGGTAGAGCTCTGTGAATTTTAGGCTGGCTGGAGCTACTAAGAGATCCTGTCTCAAGCAACAACAAACCAAATGATGATTAGTAACTCAAGGCCGTGGGAGAAGCAGACAGGCAAGTGACCCTTCCCATTCCTCTCTAGTGACTGCAAACCACCTTCCTTTTCCCAGAGAGAACCAGTTAGAGTGAAGAGGCCTCCTCATCAGGGTGGGGGAGGCAGAGGCTCTTTCTGTGCCGTCTCAGTGTTCTTCATTGCGAAAGGCATTTGCTCACTGGTTTCCAAGTTCAGCTTTAGCACCAAGGTGGGCAAGTTCTTCTTTGTTTTTATCTCTTCGCCCAGTATTGCTGGTCATGGTGCACACTTGCCATGCCTGCAAGGCAGTTAAGGAGACTATAAGTTCCTGCCCACAGGTACTGCCAAGCCACATTTTAAGCCTCCTGGCTTAGCTCTGGGAACCCTGCGCTCTAACCCCAGAGAACTTCATCTTCCCCCTTTTCCTTCTATAATCAGGGGTGCACTCTTGCTGTGGAACACTGGGGGTGCCCCCTCTTCAGCTTCTCCCATTTCCCCTTGAGCTCTGTCTCTGAATTTCTCTAACCCTCAGTAAAGGGCATAACCACTTAGCGTCTCTTGGTTTCTTTATCTGAAAAATAACACTTACTTTCCCCATTGTTGTTGCACAGATAAATAAAACATCAGAGCTATGTGTCCTTCCATGCTTAATCCCAAATGCAACAGTGTTGGAGAGTGGGAGCTGGGTCAGGTGATGAGGTGACAGAGGCTCTGCCATCACGCACAGATTAATGTCCTCCTTTCGAAAGCAATTATAAACGTGAATCCAGCCTCTCTTCCCTCTCTGGAAAGTTCTCTCTTGGTGATCTGCCATGAGATGCATCAACAAAGCCCTCATCAGATGCAGTGCCTTTACCTTGAACTGTCAGCCTGCACAACTGTAAGAGATAAATCTCTATTCCTTATGTTACCCAGTCTCAAGTATTATAATAGTATAAAATGGACTAAACCCCAATAAGTATGCTTTGAGAGCTTATGATAGACATAAGGCATTTTTGTTTGTTGAAATAAATATTTTCTGTAAATATGACAGATGTCATTAACGAAGCAAATGCTCCTATTTCTCTTTGTTCTTTATATTAATTTTTTTGGTTGGTCTTTTTGAGACAGGGTCTCTCTATAGCACAGCTGGCTTGTAAATCACTATGTAGACCAAGCTGGCTTTGAGCTGACAGAGATCTGCCTGCCTCTGCCTTCTGAGTGCTGAGATTAAAGACGTGCACCACTGTGCCTGGCTAATAACATTCTTTTTTTTTTTTTTGAGACAGGGTCTCTCTGTAACCCCAGCTGTCCTGGAACTCACTCTGTAGACCAGGCTGGCCTTGAACTCACAAAGATCCGCCTACCTCTGCCTCCCAAGTGCTAGGATTAAAGGCGTGTGCCACCACGCTCAGCTATAACATTCATTTTTATCATATGATGCAATCCAAGAAAAGATATAAAAATTACAATGTAGGGCAGATCTCTGTGGTATCAAGGCTAGCCTGGTCTACCTGGTGAGCTCCAGGCATGCTGGAACTACAGAGAGAACCTGTCTCAAAAAAATTTCAATGTAGAAATAAGATTTTTTTTAAAGCAAAATCAGTACTGGGGATGTGCCTCAGTTGGTAAAGCACTTGCATTCCTGAAGTGCTGGGCTCGATCCTCAACACTGCATAAGCTGGGCCTACCTGGCTGTGCATGTCTGTACTTCCAACACTAGGGAGATAGAGGTAGGAGGATCAGAAGTTCAAGGTCATCCTTGGCTATAAAGTAAGTTTGTGTCCAGCCTGGGATACATGAGACCCTGTCTCAAAAGAAAAAAAATATAAACGTCATAGAAGGCTCTGTGCAAAGCTATGGACACTCCTCCTGGTATGAACGCCTTGTTTGTGGCACCCTTCAGGACTGCTCCTGGGGAGACTGCACTGAAACAAGAGAGTATAGGAACCTCAGTCAAAGCTGCTAGAGGCGGGCTGAGGCAGAGAGCCCAGCAGGAGTTTGTAGAGAAAGCAGGACGCAGACCAAACCTCTTGAGCAACTGAAGGACTTCAACCCTGCTGAGAAATAGACCCATCCGAGTAAGTTCCCCAAAGGCCCTGATGCTCACTTGGAAGCCCTAGGCCAGAAGGTATGGGGTATCTTGCTCCCAGCCCTGTCCACCCACCCACAGAACCAATATATCTACTGCTAAGATAAGTGACCTCAAAGGTGAGGAAGATATTCACACTGCTGAGGCTTGGTACAGCAAATCAGAATTTGTAAACAGATTTTTCAGGGGGCTAGAGAGACGGCTCAGTGGTTAAGAACACCAACCGATTTTGCAGAGGATCAGGATTCAGTTCCCAGAACCCACATGGCAGTTCACAACCATCTCCAACTCCAGTTCTATGGGATCTAGCACCTTCTTCTGGACTCTGCAAACATTGCATCCATGTGGTACGCTTATATCCATGCAGGCAAAACTCTTACATACATGAAATAAAGCTAAATAGAGCCAGACGTGCAGGCCTTCAATCCCAGCACTTGGGAGGCAGAGGCATGTGGATCTCTGTGAGTTCAAGGCCACCCTGGTCTACACAGTGAGTTCCAGGCCAGTCTGAGCTACAGGGAGACCATGTCTCAAAAAGACAACAACAAAAAAGTAAAGCTAAATAAGCCTGATGTGGTGGTACACACCTTTAATACCAGAACTTGGGAGGTAGAGGCAGACAAATGTCTGTGCGATTGAGTCTAGTGTGGTCTACAAAGTGAGCTCCAGGCCAGCTGTGGCTACAGGAAGATCCTGTCTCAAATATGGATGGCTAGATAGATAGATAGATGATAGATGATTGATAGATAGATAGATGATAGATAGATATATAGATGATAGATGATATATAGATGATAGATAGACAGATATACAGATAATAGATGATAGATAGATAATAGAAGATAGATAGATAGATAGATAGATAGATAGATAGATAGATAGATAGATAGCAGATCTTTCAGCTGGACAGTATGGTGCACATCTGAAATCCCAGCACCCAGGAGGCCACGGCAGGAGGACTGCAAGATCAGGGCTAGCCTGGGCTATGTATTGAGACACTGTCTCAAAGCATAGGAAAACAAACAAAACTCAACAGACCTTCCTATTCATACTATGCATGTCTGTCTGTCTGACTCCGTGTCTCTGGTGTATGCACACGTGTGTACACAGGCAGAAGGAGGACTACAGGTGTCCTAGTCTCTCCTTATTCCCTTCAAACAGGGTCCCTCACTGAACCTGAGCCAGGCTGGTGGCTAGCAAGCCCAGCTTTCTCCTGGCTCTGCTCCCAGAGCTGTGCTCTCAGAGCTGTGCTTCCAGTGCTGTGGTTACAGCCACTTCGGGCCACAGTTCGTATTTCTTTCTTTCTTTCTTTCTTTCTTTCTTTCTTTCTTTCTTTCTTTCTTTCTTTCTTTCTTTCTTTCTTTCTTTCTTTCTTTCCATGGTTGCTGGGATCCAAACTCAGCTCTTTATGTGCTCTTACCCCATGAAGGATCTCTCTAGCCCTTATTCAGATTGTTTAATCCATGCAAAAAAAAGTCTACTTATTCTTAGCTTTTTTATTTTAAAAATAGTCTTGGGATATTTTTTTACTTTTTTTTTAAATTTTTTTAATTTTATTTATTTGTGTATGAATGTACTGTTTGCGTGTAGGTCTGCGCACCCGTGTCATGCAATGCCGCGGAGGTCAGAAGAGGGTCTTGGATTCCCCTGGAACTGGAGTTCTCCTGGAATTGGAGTTACAGACGGTTCTTAGCCGCCATGTGGGTGCTGGGGATCGAACCCGGGTCCTCTGCAAGAGCGGTCAGCGCTCTTAACCGCTAGGCCATCTCTCCAGCCCCTGGGGTATTTTTTTAAAAAAAGAGCTACATAATGAAATATTTATTTTGGTTTTAAAAATATTCTCTTTCTTATTTTTATTTTATGTGTGTGTTTTGCCTGCCTGCATGCAAGTGTACCCATGTTGTGCAATGCCTGCAGAGGTCAGAAGAGGGTGTCAGATCCCCTGGAACTGGAGTGAGGACAGTTGTCAGCTAGCTCTGTGTGCTGGGAACCCAACCCAGGTCCTCTGCAAGAGCAGCCAGTGCTCTTAACCACTAAGCCCTCTCTCCAGCCCCCATAGTGAAATAGTTAAAGATGAAATGCTGTGATGTCTGGAAGTGGCCTTGAGATATATCAGAGGAGATGCAGAAGGGTGAGGTGTGGGTGACACAAACCTGGCTGTGAGGTTTCAAGCCCTAGGTCCTGGGTCCTGGGCACAGGAGGACTCAACACACTATTTTTCCATGTTCGTAGGTATTAGAAGATTTTTATAACAATGAGAAGGAACCCCTCTTTTCTTCTTGTCCCATACGCTCATCTCTCTGCATCTTTTCCCTCCAGCTAAGGGATCATGTTTTCTGACCACATCTATTCTCATATGTAATCCAAGCACAGGGGTCACAGAAGGACACGGAGAAGGAAACCAAAGAAGAGGCACCAGAGTGATCATGCAGCCACGGGGCACCCAACAGGTGACTCCCAAGTCCCCAGAGGATAAAACCAGCAGGGAAATTCTGCTGCATTTATGACTTACACTACAGTGGACTGCCATGGTTTAGACAAGGTATGCTCCTCCAGGGTTTAGGTGCTGGAATCTTGGTTCTCAGGGTAGTGGTGTTGGTAGCTAGTATGGAACCTTTAAGAGATGGGGCTTTGGTAGAGGGGTCCTTGGGTATTGGAGTGCTGCTTACAGAGGGTCCTTGGGTGTTGGGGTGCTGCTTACAGAGGGTATACTGGTTTCCTGGGGAAATTGTTAGATAAGGCTGTAACTCCCAAACCTCTGGTTCCCTGTTTTGAGACATGAGCTCTTGTTCCTACAATGTGTTCCCACCAATGCCAAGTGTGCGTGTGGGGGGGGGTTGGGTGTGTGGGTGTGGGTGTGTGTATGTATGTGTGTCTGTGGGTGTGTCTGTGGGTGTATGTGGTGTAAATACGCCTGTATATGTGTTTGTGAGTACAAGGCATCAGTTCTCACCTTCCTCCTTGATTGAGATGGGATCTCTAGTCTTGTTCACTGCTGCATGCCCTGACACTCCAGGCCGGCTGCTCCTGAGCTCCAGGGGAATCCTCTTGTCTCTGCCTCTCATGTGGGATTACAGACATATACCACTGTGTCGAGCTTTATGTGGGTTCTGGGGAATCCAAAGTTAGGTCTTCACATTTGCAGAGCAAGTGTTTTACACTGAGCCCAAATATTATTCATTTTTAAGAGGATGGTCAGTGTAAGTAGCACCAAATAGATCTCTCATTGCTCTTATATAGCTGTTCACACTTATCCTTGGAAGACACATTCTAAGGCCACCAGTGGATGCCCCAACCATGGATAGTACAAAACTCTACATGTAATATGATTGTTTCCCCAAATATACACCCTGATAAAAACCCAAGTATACAATGGACATGATAAGGGATGAAAAGCAACAACTAATACTAAAACAGAGCAATGATAACAGCATGCTAATTGTTCTGGGTATTTTTTGTCAACTCGACACAAACTAGAGTCACCAGGGAGGAAGGAACCTCATTGAGGAATTTCTTCCACAGGACTGGCCTACGGTCATGTCTGTGAGTAATTCCCTCCATAGGACTGGCCTACGGTCATGTCTGTGAGGAATTCCCTCCATAGGACTGGCCTACGGTCATGTCTGTGAGGAATTCCCTCCACAGGACTGGCCTACGGTCATGTCTGTGAGGAATTCCCTCCATAGGACTGGCCTACAGTCATGTCTGTGAGGCATTTCTTAGTTACTAACTGATGTAGGAGGGCCCAGCCCACTCTGCATGGTGCCATCACTAGGCAAATGGGCCTGGGCTGTATAAGAAAGGTTGCTGAGCCAGCAGAGAAGGAAGCCAGCAAGCAGTGTTCCTCCATAGTCTCTACTTCAGTTCCTGTCTTCAGGTTCCTGCCCTTTCCTCAGTGATGGGATGGGATCTGGGCAGAATAAGATGAAATAAACCCTTCCTCCCTGAGGTGCTTTTGGTAAGTGTTTTATCACAGCGACAGAGAAGCCAACTAGAACACTAATGTTAATATGTTTACAGTAGTAAGAGTAAACATGTGGATGTGGTCTCTCATATAGTACCTGATTAGATACTGGCTTCTTCCCCCACTGTGGACACTGCCTGGGTCTTGTGTCAGGATTTCCTTCTCATTCTCTGATTTCTTTGTTTGACCCTGGGCCCCAGAGTCTCTGCCTGGAGCTCTCCAGCTATTGCCTGGACAGCTCTACTGGGCACCACATGCTCTCAAAATACCCAAACCTAAACCCTTGGCATCCCCTCCACCTGCCCTGATGACCACTGCCAAAGCAAGGGTCATCGGGGTTTTCTCCAGGTATCTGATGTATCTTTTCATGGTCACCCTACAGCCAGGGGGTCGGTCATTCGAGGCAAGTCCATGTACACTTCTTGGCTACATAAAACCACATAAACAGGGCATAGCAGCTTACACTTATGATCTCAGGAGTTGGAGTTAGTCACAGAAGGATCAGGAGTTCAAGGTTATTCTTAGTTATATAGTGAGTTTGAGGCTAGCTTGGACTACATGAGACCCTGTCTCAAAAGAAAGAGGGGCTAGGGAAATGGCTCAGTGGTTAAGGTGTCTGCTGCACAAGACCGAGGACCAGAGTTTGGATCCTCAGCCCTTGTTTAATGATAAATGAGTGCCGGTGGCCCACCTATGAGTTCCAGAGCTTGGAAGGCAGAATCTCAGGAGCACATTAGCTACCTAGATAAAGTATTTCGGTGAGCTCTCTGTTCACGTGAGAGACCCTGCCTCAATTAATAATGTGAAGAGCAATCAAGATAGACTTCTTGCATCATTCACAGGCATGCTCCCACACAGATACTCACATACATGCAAACACATATAAACCTACACCTACACAACACATAGACATGATAAAAAAAAATTAAAGAAAGAAAAGGATCTCAGGGCTGGAGAGATGGCGGGTTCGATCCCCAGCACCCACATGGCGGCCGAGAACCGTCTGAAACTCCAATTCCAGGAGAACTCCAGTCCCGGGGGAATCCGAGACCTTCTTCTGACCTCTGCGGCATTGCACGACACGGGTGCACAAACTTGCATGCAGACAGTACATTCATACACATACAGAAATAAATAAAATTAATTAAAAAAATGTAAAAAAGAAAAGGATCCCAAGTCCCATCTATTCCTGGGGTGGCCAAAACAAAACCCATTTCTCTAGAATCTTATATTAAGGAGAGAGACAAAGATAGACAGGGAGAGGTCAGGTCCTCTCTCCAGCAGAAATCCTGGGCCATATTTCAACATGAGTGACAAACAGAACCTGTGGGCCATCAGGGCTCCAAGCTCTTTTCTGAACTCCAGACATGGTTCCAAGGCTTGGGGAGGTGTCTAGAGTTGGGGATGACAGGATCCCCCTCCAGACCTCTTCATTCTGTCACGTGAAGACCCACTGCCTTTCTGAACTGCACAGCCATTAACATGGGGAGTCCTTTACTACGGCCTTGGGGTCTGAGCAGCACCATCATGTCTAGGTCATCGAGGCAGGAACTTAATGAATCGCATCCATGGTCAAGCACAGGAGAGATGAATACACCCAAGCCGCCTGTTGGCTTGTTGCTTCTGCTCAGCTCTCTTCCGGCTTTTACAGCCTCAAGGCCCATGACACAGAGTCGCCCACATTCAGGTTGGCTCTTCCCTCACAATTAACAATCGACACAGTTCCCCACAGACACACCCACAAGCCGACCAGATCTAGATGATACTTCAGTAAGACTCTCTAAATTGTCACAGACAGTTAAAACCAACCGGCATGGCACCCAAGGGGGATGCCAGCTAGTCTGTAACAATTGTGAACCTCTTAAATCAAAGGACGTTAAGAGTCTGAGTTCTGCCACTTCCTATCAGAGTACACAATGTCTATATTAAAAATAACTAATGGAAGCTGGGCGTGGTGGTGCACGCCTTTAATCCTAGCACTTGGGAGGCAGAGGCAGGTGGATCTTTGTGAGTTCAAGGCCAGCCTGGTCTACAGAGTGAGTTCCAGTACAGCTGGGGCTACAGGGAGACCCTGTCTCAAAAAGACAAAAATAAATAAATAAATAAAAATAAAAATAACTAATGGAATCACAAAGATATAATGTCATTTCAATGTTCTACTAACTACATATGGCCTCTTCCTACCCACTGGTTACACTCCTTTGAAACTTGAGGCAAGGATTTTGGTATTCTATTCACTGTTGAATAAATGGCCTTGTATGCTAAGACTGTTAAATCACAATAGGGTTCTTGATACTCAAGGATAGTAGTTAATTCAAAAGAATGATTATTTCTGCCCCAGGGAGCTATTCTTTTTGGCATTTAGCTATGTTTTATATGTAAGACTTTTGACCACTAAGTAAAACATCTTTGGAGTGAACAGAGAGGCTTTTTGCCAAACTGTATTAGTCAGGGTTCTCTAAAGAAACAGAAGCAACAGGACGAATATATAGCTATATACAATTTATTGATTTGCTCACGTGACAGAGCTCAAGTAGTCTAACAGTAGCTGTGCCTCACTGGAGAGGCTGAGAATCCAGGGAACTGCTCAGTCCACAAGGCTGGATGTCTCAGTAGTCCCAATCTGGTGCTGAAGGCCCAATGGATTCCAGGAGATCTGCCAGTCTCAGTACACGCTGGGATCCAAAGGGTTGATCACAGCAGCAAGACAAACTCACCAGTGAGAGAGAGGCAAGCTGCAGGAAAAAGGGACCAGCTCCCTCTGCCATGGCCTTTTATACTGCCTGCCGGCAGAAGGTAACGCCCACATTTGGGGTGGGCCATCCGGGTTGAGGTAGTCCAATCTGAAGATCCTTTTTCTCTTATTTGTTCCTTAGTCCAGTCAAGTTGACACCCAGGATTAACCATCAAAAGTCCACCCCTTGTCAACTTGACACCCAATAAATAGCCTCTCCTTATGTTATGCTTAAATGTCAATTGCAAACAATGGCAATGTCATAATTCCACCTAACATGTTATAAGTGTCTCATGTGCAATAGCAAAGCATTATATCTTAGAGTAGGTGGTAATGTCCTTGAGGAACACTTAGTCCTTCAGTATCTAATAACCTAAATATGACAACACTTAACACTTATCTCAGTTGCACATTCAAAAGGGAACAACACAAGTATCTGCTTAATAAATGTATATATATGAACAAGCACATTCTTAACCAAATAGGACAAAAGTTAATATCTATTATAATCCACGTTTCTGCAACTGGTCCCGTGGCNTTTTTTTTTTTTTGGTCTTTTCGAGACAGGGTCTCCCTGTAGCCCCAGCTGTCCTGGAACACACTCTGTAGACCAGGCTGGCCTTGAACTCATAAAGATCCACCTGCCTCTGCCTCCCAAGTGCTAGGATTAAAGCCATGTACCACCACACCCAGCAGGACCACACTTTCTATCTCACCTCTAGGGGCTTGCTTAGCCTTCAATCTGGTTATAGGTCTAGAGGCAACAATTGTTGGGCCCTGAGGGACATTAGCTCCCACTGGGAGGGGGAGATTAGTTTCCTCAGGCCAGGGTGGGGAGGAGGGATCTGCAGGGTGTGGATTCTCTGCTGAGGGTGGGGAGTTTAATTCCTCAGATAAAGAAAATCCCTCAGAATCCGAGTGTTCAAAATCTTCATCATCATGGTTCTCCCACACATCTCCATCCCAAGTTTCAGGGTTCTACCCTTTCCCCACCAGTGCTCTCACTTTGACTGCTGGCACTCTTCGTGGCTGGGAATTAAATTTGCATTGTAAATCGGCCAAATGTATAATAAGGGCTTAACCTTGATTTTCTGCCGCTTTAGCTCTTTGGCTGCTGGAGAGAAGATTCTCTTCCAGAGCACACTTGGAAACTTTTAAACCATTGTTTCGAATCCAGAGCTGGTCATTTTTATCACTGAGCTCCTTATTTTCCTCTATCACTTTATCCAGAGATGCTAGGAGCAACCAGCCAACATCATTATTTTCCTTATTTTTCTGCAATTTCTCAAACGTTTTATATATAGAGTCGCTAAATTCCTTGCTTCTCACAAGAGGCAAGTTAGGTGAGTCAAATGGATCTATCTTCATAATTACATCAAATAGTCTGCACCAAGGATTATCATTCCTCTTCATGCCACCAGGAGAGCCTTCAGTAACTCTAGGCTTCCTTGGGTTGGAGAGCTGGCTCCAGAAACTACCAAGCCCACTAAAGAAATTCATCCTTTCAATTCTGTTTCTCTAGAACCACTTCTGGTGCCAAAATCTCTATTAGTTAGTGTTCTCTAAAGAAACAGAAGTAACAGGACAAATATATAGCTATATACAACTTATTGATTTGCTCATGTGACAGAGGTCAAGGAGTCCAACAGTAGCCGTGCCGCACTGGAGAGGCTGAGAATCCAGGGAACTGCTCAGTCCACAATCTGGTGCTGAAGGCCCGATGGATTCCACGAGATCTGCCAGTCTCAGTACATGCTGGGATCCAAAGGGTTGATCACAGCAAGACAAACTCACCAGTGAGAGAGTGGCAAGCTGCAGGAAAAAAGGGACCAGCTCCCTCTGCCGTGGACTTTTATACTGCCTGCGGCAGAAGGTTAACACCCACATTTGGGGTGGGCCATCTGGGTTGAGGTAGTCCAATCTGAAGATCCTTTTTCTCTTATTTGTTCCTTAGTCCAGTCAAGTTGACACCCAGGATTAAACACCACACGAACCCATGTAAAACTCTGAACATCCGGAAACATCTGGCCATCTAGAAACTACCCCAAGACTTGCAAGGACATTTCAAAGTTTATACTTCATAGTGGTATATTCAAAATAACTGTTTCATCTGTACATGGGCATAAATATTGAAAACTTCATAAATTATAATAACTAGGGGCAAATCTCTCAAGACATATTATTTAGTCTCAGGGCATTAACTAAAAGCCTCTTGTATAAGATTAAAATGGCTGGCTAAGCTTGGCGAGGTGGCACACGCCTTTAATCCTAGCACTTGGGAGGCAGAGGCAGGTGGATCTTTGTGAGTTCAAGGCCAACCTGGTTTACAGAGCAAATTCCAGGATAGCTGGGGCTACAAGGAGACCCTGTCTCAAAAATACCAAAAAAAAGGTAAAAAAAAAACAAAAAAAGGAATGGCTGGCTATCTCCAGAATAGAAAAAATAGTAACATGAGGCTGGGTGTAGTGGCACAACCTTTAATCCTAGAGCACTTGAGAGGCAGAGGCAAGTGGATCTTTGTGGTTCCAAGACCAACCTGGCTGAATAGCAAGTTCCAGGATAGCTGGAGCTAACGGAGATCATGTCTCATAAAAGGACCAAAAAAAAAAAAAAAAAAAAAAAAAAAGAAAAGAAAAGAAAATAGTAAGATGCTTAAGCTAATTAGGGATACAAAATTGTTGTTAATTTTCAATCCACTCCTGACTTGTACTGAAGTCCCAGTTACAGCTATTAGATTAAATAGACACAAGTGTTCTCCATGTTTCCCTGTATTATGCAAGTGATAATTCTGACATTTTTTTCTACATAACAAGATAATTTGGCCCAGGAAAAGTTGGGTTCTACTTCCTTGAACCAACAGTATACAGTCCAGAGGGAGATAGTCTGAAAGGGCATGGTAAACCCCTTCAGCTAGGTTCCTGTTTATAGGAATGTGATACAACTCCTGCCTTCTAGAAAACTATAAATCTGGATTTAGGGGTCTGGGAAACAAGAGAGACTGCTCTGACTGTAGTGACAATTACAAAAACAGAGGGAGAAGGAATGCTCCTCCTTCAATTTTGCCCTACAGTTAAATAAAAAACAGTGGTAGATAAAGGCTTCAGTGCCAGCTCTAGGCTGTCCTATCAGGAGTTGTTGGCCAGGGAGGCTTTAAAAGCCTCCAAAACAAAGGCCATTAGCCTATAACTTTGGGTGCACATAAGAAATGGACAGTAAGACCCTAAAGCTGAAGATACAGCATGATATGAGTATGAAAAAAAATTATGCTGAGACCCTGCACTACAAATCAACAGTTGACCTTCAGGGTATCAGAAAGCACTATACAAACTGCTGGGAAGAAATGGACTTTGAAGCTTTCTACAGACTTCTCATGCTACACTCTTACATGCCAAAGAAGATGTAGTGCAATAGTGGCAGCCTGAAAAATGTACACCCAGAAAGAAAAAGAAAATCCCAATTTGATCTATGACCCACTCCCTGGAGGGGTATGACACATGGCTGACACTGTAGCCTTGGTGCGTCCTAATGTCAGGAGACTCTATTGAGCACATTAGAAAGGTATTGGCATCCCTTTGTCAAAGATTTACAATGTCCTAACCAAAACATGATCCAAGCATATTTGTTTGTGCCCATAGAGTAACTTGTTATACTCTTTATTATTTGTTACTATTTGTGCTTTATTACTAGAATTAAAAGGAGACTGCGAAATGGCCCACCAGTCCATTGCACACAGAACTTGGATAGTTCCGAGAGTTTGATGTATCACCTCAGGAAAAAAAAAAAAAGGCTCTTCTATCTCTCACTCTCTTTTGCCCTCCCCTCCAAAGGCCAGGGTCTCTTGCAGAAGAGGTTGGCAAGTGAGATAGTAAGGGCCAAGGAGGGGGGATGAAATGTGAGATCACAGCAAAAACAGAGTAGATTTAAAAATATATCTATTTATTTATTTATTTTTCTCTTTTCTTTTTTATTCAATCAACATGTTTGTGTAAGCAAATGTCTTCAACTGGACTTGGGGACCCTGGGTTGTACAAAAACTGAACTCAGATGTAACTAATTGGTTTTGTATGGACACTCCTTATGTTTATTGCCTATGTGTGCTTACTGGTCAAATTAAAAAAAATAAAAATAAAATATTAAAATACAAAAAAGAGATTCTGAGGTCCCTGGCTAGAGGAACAAACCTCCAGGGACTTTGGAGTCCCTGACCAGTGAGCAGTTCAGAGAAGGTTCAGCGACCAAGCCTTGGGTAGCCCTGCATGCAGCCTTTCCAGGTGGGTGCAGCCCTGGCTGGTCTCCAGCGTCCTTCTAGAACAATGCTGAAACACAGGAATGGGCTCTGGACTTCTGGAGCTGCTAAGAGTGAAAACACCTGGCCCAAGAGTCAGTGAGACAGAACCAATCTGCTTAAACAAGTCCTAGCCAGGGTGGGTCCGGTAGCTCGGAAGACCTGGAGCCTGTTTCTAAAATGCTGCTAGGTCCAAGAACGAAGTTCCAGGATCTGGGGAAGGCTGAGGCCGCGAAAGAGCTTTGAAAGACTCAGACAGTTGGGTTTGCTAGGCTTCCTGGGCTCTGAGAGGGCAGCCATAGGGACTTTGGGAGTCAGAGAGGAGGTAATGGGGCAGACCTGGCTAGATCCTGGGACAGAGCATCTCTGTGAGTTCTGGAATTCCCCTTCTGCTAAGCTTCCCTGGAACCCTGTCAGCACCCACTAATGGCCTCCCTGCTATTTTCTGGCAGGTCAGCCCCGGTCCTCCGACGGCAACTCACAGAGAAGACCGGATGAGACTCCACATTTCCCTGGCTGTGCGGCTCAGAAAGGCAGCGGCTCTTCGCATTAGAGAAGGAGGAGGTCTGAAGGGCGACGTCAACACGAGCTCTGGACCCTTCCCCAAGCTTTGAAACCACGTTTGGAGTTCAGAAAGGAGCTTTTCAACTCACGCTGAAAGATGTCCCAGGATTTCTGCTGGGAGCGTGGAGCCCTGATGACCTACCAGACTCAGTTTGCCCACTTGTGTGAAGAATTGGCCCAGGATTTCTGCCAAAAGGGTTCTCTGACTCTGTCTCTGTCTCTGTCTCTGTCTTCTATATGGGCTTCTGGAGAAATGCATTTTGTTTTGTTTTGTTTTGTTTAGTTTTGTTCAACCAGAATGAGATTTGGTCTTCCTTCCTTTTTAAACTTTTTATTGCATCTGAGAATGCACAAGGTCACAGGATAAACTTGGCCCTGCTTGGGTGAGGGATGGGGGGCTCTCATACTTTCCCCCTCCCATCTGGGTGCTTAAACATAAGAGCCTAAGAGACAGCCCCCACAGAGCTCACAATAGACAATGTGCTTGTTGATTCTAAAAAACTATTCCCATTGCACTTGGGGGTGGGGGTCGGTGGTACCCACAGACTGGCAACTGTGACTGCTGAGTTACGGCTCCCCAGGAGAGCCAGGCATGGTGTTAGGGATTAGACGTAGAGGTTGATGTCTTGACACGTGCTTAAACAGACCACTCAACTTCTCTATTGCTGCAGGTGAGTGGAAAGACATGTTACCCAGAGACTTCCAGAAGCTTGGCAAAGCTGAGCAAGGCGGCACCTGACTCCCAGCATCTGGAAGGCAGAAGAGGGAGGATCATAAGTTTAAAATTAGCCTGTGTAAGAAGATGAGGACCTGTCTGAAAAGAAAGAAAGAAGGGAGCTGGGCATGGTGGTGCATGTCTTTAATCCCAGTAGGGAGAAAGGGGCAGGCACATCTCTGTGAGTTTAAGACCAGCCTGGTCTACATAGTAAGTTCCAGGCCAGCCAGAGCTACATAGCGAGACCCTATCTCAAAAAATTAAAATAAGAAAGAAAAGAAAAAAGAAGGAAGTGAAGGGAATGGGGTGAGGAATAAAGGAGTAAGACAGGGAGAGACCACCAAGAAAGTAAAGAACCCACCAAGAAAGTAAAGAACCCACCAAGAAAGTAAAGAACCCACCAAGAAAGTAAAGACCCCTGAGCCAGAGCCGCGGCATCTGAGTTTCAATGCTTTAGGATTTTTTTTGGTCTTTTTGAGCAGAGTCTCCTTATAGCCCCAGCTGGCCTGGAATCACTGTATAGACCAGGCTATCCTCAATCCTACAGAGATCCACCTTCCTCTGCCTGTGGAATTCTGGGATTAAAGGCACACACCACCACACCATCTTCTCCTGGGTGTTTTGGAAATAGGCTCTCACTTTGGAGCCCAGAGTGACCTCAATCCATGGTCCTCCTGCCTCACCTTCCTGGGTGCTGGGGTTAAAACCATAAAACACAGTGTCAGGCTGAGTTTTAATTCTTTATTTTGGGGGCAGGGTCTCCTAGAACTCACTACGTAGACAAGTCTGGCCGTGAACTCGCAGAGATTCCCCTGCCTCTACCTTCCAAGTGCTGGGATTAGAGGCGTGTGCCATCACACCTGGCCAGTTCTTAAGAAAGACTTCCGGGCTGGAGAGATGGCCTAGTGGTTAAGAGCACCGACCGCTCTTACAGAGGACCCGGGTTCAATCCCCAGCACCCACATGGCGGCCGAGAACCATCTGAAACTCCAATTCCAGGAGAACTCCAGTTCCAGGGGAATCTGACACCCTCTTCTGACCTCCGCGGCATTGCACGACACGGATGCACAGACTTGCAAGCAGACAGTACATTCATACACATACGGAAATAAATAAAATTAATAAAAAAATTTTAAAAAAAGAAAGACTTCCTTCTGGGTATTTGCAGACGGAGTATGAAGTGGCTAGGATCCCAATCTGTAGGCTGCAAGAGATTAAGCAACTAGCCAGGGTCACAAACATGAGTGATGAGAATGGCTTTGGAGCCCTGTCCTGTCTGACCCCAAAGCTCATGCATGCCTCAAAGCTCTTGAGACACTTGAAAATTCTGCTATTTGGAAATCTCCCACACAAACAAGTCCTCCCCCGAGCCCACCTCCTGGGGAATGGACAGGGAGTTTCCTTTTGAAATGACCCAGATACTTCAGAACTGCTCCGAGGACATGGTTACACAACACTGTGGATGCACTAAGAACCTCTGAGCAGAATGCTTTTGAAGTTCATGTTCCTGCATTTTATCTGTTAAGGAAGTGAGTGAATTCAAGGCTCCTCCTTTAACGGGCAGAGAGCATGGCTCCTCCCACCCTTCTTTGCCAAGTGCCCAAGATAGGGTTTGGGATTTCAAGAACAAGAACCTTTCTGTTAATTCCCCCCCCCCAATAATCTACTACTGGAAAATTTTGACATGTCAGTCAGAAAGTATGCAGAGCGGCCCCAGTTTGTGTTGCAAGAAGAAAGAAAGAAAAGAAAGAAAGAAAGAAAGAAAGAAAGAAAGAAAGAAAGAAAGAAAGAAAGAAAGAGAAAGGGAGAGAGAAGGGACTAGAGAGATGGTTCAGCAGTTAAAAGTACCAGCTGTTCTTGCAGAAGACCAGGGTTTGAATCCCAGCATCTACATGGCCTAACAACTGTCTGTAACTCCAGTTCCAGGGGGGAATCGGCTGCCTTCATCTGACATCTCTGGGCATTGTATGTCATGGGTGCACTTACATACATGCAGCTAGTATATTCATACACACAAAATAAAAAATAATAAAAAATTTTTAAAACACACACAAGGTTATATGTGATTGTGGAGACATCTGGTATTGACCTGTGGCCTCAACATTCATACACACACACACACACACACACACACACACACGTACCTACACATATATGTAAAGAGGAGGGCAGGGAGAAAGCAATGTATGGGAAGCCAGGAAACGAGGCAGGCTACTCTTTCATACCGGGAGGGAAATCTTCACTGTCAAGGTGACACTAAGACCCACAGGAGCACAGTACTAACTCCCTCTTTGACAACAACAACAAAAAACACCCCACAAAACTCCAAACAACTGAGAAGTGCCTTTCCTTTCAGGAAGAGTTTTAACATGAGCTACAGTACTGGTGAGGACACCCAGTAGTGTGGTGCTTCCCCGGCAGGCACATGGTCCCAGGCTCAATCCCCAGCATTGCAGGATACGAACAAATATAGACCAAAATGCAAACATGGAATCTGATTACAGGCACCGTAGGAAGCTGCCTTTCCTTAAAATAAAAAAGATTTATTTTCAATTATGTGTACGTGAGTGCGAGAAGAGGGCGTCGGACCCCCTGGAGCTAGAGTTAGAGGTTGTGAGCCACCCAACACTGGTGGGCCCTGAGAAAGAACAGTGTGTGCTCTCAACTGCTCCAGCATCTTGTCGGCCTCAGGAAGGAGGCCTTTCCAACTTTAGGGAACTATACAAAGATTCTTTTCAAAATTTATTTTATTTTTAATTGTGTGTATGCATGCTATTTTCTGTGTGGGTGCAGGTACCTTTGAAGGGCTAAAGAGGGGAGATACCATGATCAAGATGGTGTTGGATTCCCGGAAGCTGGAGTTACAGGAAGCTGTGAGTCACCTGGTGTGGGTGCTGGGACTTGAACTCTGGTCCTCTGGAAGACTAGCAAGTGTTCTGGACTGCTAGGCCTCTCTCCAGCCCTATGCACAGATTCTTGATGAGCTGATGGATCAACCTACTCAAAAACGTTCAACCAAAATAAGATTGACTTCTTCCGGCCTCTGCCCGCTATGAGTGTTCTGTTGGCTAAAGCTTTTTACTTGACTTTGTCTTCCTCCATAAAGAGATAAGAACTCTGCTGTGAAATTGTTTGGCTACCATATGTCTTTAATATCTAAAACATAAACGTTGAGATAGAGATCAAGTCTTGTAAAACAGGTTTTTAAGTAACTGTAAAAGCATAAAGCCAGATGGTAACATTTGTGTAAAGAGCAGACATGGATTACACACACACACACACACACACACACACACACACACACACACACACGCTACGAGTCCTTCTCATCCCTGTGTGAAACTGTCCCCTTTTGCAAACTGTTCAACCCTTTCCGTGGATGGGGAAGTTATTTCTCTGCCCCTTGAAGCTGGATGTGGCCGTACGGTTTGCTTTGGCCAAAGGTTCTCCAGCAAAGATAACGAAAGCCAAGGCTTAAAACTGCTCAGGCATTGCAAGGCAGCCCCTCTAACATCACCTGAGACCTGGGTGTCTACTGGGAGGTGCGTGGCAGTCACCCCATATGAAACCTGCAGACACGTCAGGACCCCCTCATCCAACCAGCTTACAGGTGTGTGGTCAGGCCATCCTAGACCACCCAGTCCCCACTGAACAAGCCTGGACTGGAACTGATTAGCTGTCCCATCCGATCTTAAGCAAATAAAAATGCGTGTTGCTGTCAAGCCACTGTGTTGAGCAAAGTCAGCACACAGATGTAGAGGTGATCTCCAGAAAGGTTTCACTGTCTATATAAGTTGCCTGAGAGGTGGGAATTTTAGGTCGGCAGCAGGAAAAAAAAGGAGAAATTTTTTTTAACTCTTTTTTTTTATTTTATTTAATTTTATGTGTATGAATGTCTGCATGTAAGTTTGTGTACCCATGTCATGCAATGCCTCAGAGGTCAGAAGAGGGTGTCAGATTACCCTGGAACTGGAGTTAAAGACGGTTCTCAGCAGCCATGTGGGTGCTGGGATCGAACCCAGGTCCTCTGCAAGAGCAGTCGGTGCTCTTAACCACTAGGCCATCTCTCCAGCCCCAAAAGGGGAAAGTTTTTACTGTATCCTTGTACTTCAGTTTGTGGTTTGTTTATTTTTTTTTTCTTTGTTTTTTGTTCTGGGGGTGTTTTATTGTTTTTAGTTTTAGTTTTGGTTTGAGACAAGGTCTTACTATGTAGCTCTGGCTGGCCTGGAGCTCGCTATGTAGACCAGGCTTGCCTTGAACTACAGAGATCTACCTACTTTTGCCTCCTGAGCACTGGAATTAAAAGTGTGCACCATCATGGCTTGTTTTTTTGAAACAGGGTCTCATGTAGCCCGGACTGGACTCGAACTCACCATAGTGATAACCTGGATCTGCCTTCACCTCCCAAGTGCCAAGATTACAAATGGGCACCACCATGCTCAACCTTTTTATTTTGCTTTTTGTCTTTTTGAGACAGGTATCCCTGTAGCCCCAGCTGGTCTGGAACTCACTACATAGACCAGGTTGGCTGCCTGCTTCTGCCTCCCAGATGCTTGGATTAAAGGCATCCACCACCATGCCCGGTCTATGCCCAGTCTTTTTGTATCTTTAAAATCACATAAGTGAATCTTCTCTAGGAAATTAAGTTAAATTAATTAAAGGTATGAAGCATGACTTGTGGAAAAGGGTAGTTTTAGTTTATAAATTGCGCTTACTATAGTTCAAAACTAACAACCGCAAAGTGTACATACAGGCTTTTTGTTTCATTTCCTTTTCTCAGACAGACTGAAGACCTTTGTCCTCTGACACAATGAAAGCTCAGAGTAGTAGTTCGCATTTGGGACAACAGCACAGTCTCTCATCCACTCTGCAGTGGCCCATGGAAGTGCTTCTTAGAGTTCCTAAACATACATCACCATGAAGCATGGTTTCATTCCCTTCTTGCCAAAGACCTCAGTGTTCAGGTCCACTGTAGTGAGCACCGCCTCCTGAGCAGTGAAGGGGAAAAGAACAACAATGCACAATCCAAGCTCTACTGGGTGCCTTTCGGTGATGTTTGAATGGGCTTAGGAGAGAGGAAAGGCTAGGAAGGGTTGAGCAATCTAATTGCCGGAGAGGTAGGGATGGAGGAGATCTGAACGGCAGTTAAGATTCAGGAACCCGAATGCTGAATGCTGCCACGGTGCCATTTCTTTGATGTCACTCATTCTCTCTGCCTGGTAGATGGACTGCTTTAAAAAAAAAAAGGTTGGGGTGGGGAGGGCTGGCTAGGCCTTGGAGTTGCAAGCTTGAGGGAATGAAGGAGGGCCTCAAGGTGTGAGCTCAGGGAGCAGAGGACGAGTTCTAACCAGTAGTCCCTTCCAGGATCAAGGTGCCACCTACGGCCTGAAGGTGGACTCCCTAGATGTCAGTCCGTAAGTTAGAGTGAGGGATAGAGCCATTTCCAGAAGAGACCACCGTTCTAGAAGAAAAGGGCACAGTAGGCATAAAGCTGAAATCCCGTAGCGGGATGTGGTGGTGCACATCTTTAATTGTAGCCCTCGGGAGGCAGAGGCAGGTAGATCTCTGTGAGTTCAAGGTCAACATGATCTACATAATGTGTTCTGGGCCACCCTGTCTCAAAAACAAAACAAAACTGAAATCCCAGGGCAGAAAAACAAATACAAGGTTTAGAATCACAACATGTCTGAGCCTGGGTCCTGGTGCTGCTGTTAAGGTGATTTGTCTCTGGTCAGGAGCTTCATCTTTCCAAGCCTCGGTTTTGTCATCTGTTGTAACAACTACATAGGGTTGTTATGGAGATTCACAAGGTGCCTAGTGTGTTCAGCAGGGGTTCAGCTAATGGCTGCTCTATACAGTTTTGCTCAGAACTAGCACTGATAGTTCTTCCGTGGACCTTTGTGCCCAGAACTAGCACTGACTAGTTCTTCCGTGGACCTTTGTGCCATACAAAAAATACTTATAGGTAGGGCTAGCCTGCAGTTCATCAGAGAAGCACTTGCCTAGCATGCATAAGGCCCAGGGTTCAGACCTTAGCAGTGATTAAAGTCTCTACTATTTAGCTGCCCCTTAAAGACCACATGTTGAAGACTCAGACCTCAGTCTACAGCGCTATTGGGAGGAGAGCCTTTAGGGGGCATGGCTGGTAGAAGAACGATAGCTCACTGGAGGTGTGCTTTCAAAGGGGTATTGGGGGCCCTGGAGATGGCTCAGAGGTGACCTGAGTTCGATTCCCAGATCCCACATGGGAGAAGGAGAGAACTGATTTTGAAAGTGGTTTTCTGACTTCCACACATAAGTCATGGCATGCATGCTCATGGAAACACACACACACACACACACATACACACATAAATAAATAAATAAATAAATAAATAAATAAATAAATAAATAAAGTTTTTAATAAGGGGAGTTATTGAGACCTCTGCTCCTTCTCTCCCTCCCTGTTACCCAGCTTCCTTGAGGGGATTGGTTTCCCCCATCACATGTTCCGTGCCATGAAAATCTCCCTCGCCACCACAGACCCCAAAACAGCACAGCCTAACAACAAAGGACTGAAACCTCAGAAGCTGTGAGCCAAAATAAGCCTGTTCTTCTTGTCATTTAGTATCTCCAGTATTTTATCCCAGGGGTGGGAAGCTAACTCATGCAATATCAGAATATTAAGGACATGAGAGACACAAGACAGCAGTTACTCATTCCCAGGCGCTGCTCCATAAGCTGGAGGTGTTCTTAGCTACTAACAACAATAGCAACAACAATAACAACAACAAACTCAGGAAGATAAAGGAAATAAAAAAAGAAAATGCGGGCTGGAGAGATAGCCTAGTGGTTAAGAGCACCGACTGCTCTTGCAGAGGACCTGGGTTCGATCCCCAGCACCCACATGGCGGCTGAGAACCGTCTGTAACTCCAATTCCAGGAGAATTCCAGTTCCAGGGGAATCTGACACCCTCTTCTGACCTCCGCGGCATTGCACGACACGGGTGCACAGACCTGCATGCAGACAGTACATTCATACCCATAGAAAATAAATAAAAAATTAAAAAAAAAAAGAAAGAAAATGGGGGCTGACAAGATGACATATCAGGTAAAGGTGCTTGCTGCCAAGCCTGATGACCTGAGTCCCCCAGAGCCCACATGGTAGAAGGAGGGAACTGACTCCTCCCACAAGTTGTCTTTTGATCCCCACACATGTGCCGTGCATGGCATGTGCTCGTCCCCCATAATAAACAAACAAAATTTAATTAATATAAAAAGAAAAGAGAGCTTTTCATAAAGGTAAGATATTAAATATTTGCCTCGTATCTAAAAGTTATGCCCTCACTTTTGTGTGTTAAGATGTTTTGATAATCAAATGATGACAGTACGAAGTAGAGCGCTGGAAATGTCTGACTAGATGAAGCAGTGGCAAGGCTACATTGCTTTCCATTTCTTGTTTCTCCATGAGAACCCCATCTACCTCTCCTCTTCATTTGGTGTATGTACATGTGTGTACATGTGCATGTCTGTGTTTTCTATTTTTTAATTTTTTAAATGTTATTTTTTATGTGTATGAATGTACTGTCTGCATGTAGATTTGTGCACCCATGTTGTGCAATGCCATGGAGGTCAGAAGAGGGCGTCGGATTCCCCTGGAACTGGAGTTGAAGATGGTTCTCAGCTGCCGTGTGGGTGCTGGGGATCGAACCCGGGTCCTCTGCAAGAGCAGTCAGAGCTCTTAATTACTAGGCCATCTCTCCAGCCCCAGCATAGACATGTTTTCATATGTGGGTACGTACATGTGAATTTGTGTACAAGTGGAGACCACACCAATTGTCTTCCTTGGTTCCTGCCCCAGCTTGCTTCTCTGTTGCTGTGATAAAATACCAACTAAAACCAACCTGGGGAGGAAAGGGTTTACTGGGCTTAGGGGTCCACATCACAGTCCATCATCCGGGGAGGCCAAGGCAGAAACCTGAAGGCAGGAACTGAGGCAGAGATCGTGGAAGAACACTGCTGACTGGCTTGTTTCTCCTGGCTTGTTCCGTTCCATTGTTGTGGCTGTTGTTGTTGTTGCTGTTGTCTTTTTTTTTTTTTTTTTTTTGAGACAGGGTCTCCCTGTAGCCCCAGCTGGCCTGGAACTCACTATGTAGACTAGGCTGGCCTTGAACTCACAGAGATCCACCTACCTCTGCCACCTGAGTGCTGGGATTAAAGGTGTGCACCACCACGCCCAACCAACTACATTTCTTTTTTATAATTTTTATTTATTCTTGTATGTGTATTAATGTACTGTCTGCATGCAGGTTGGTGCATCCATATTCTGCAGTGCCGCAGAGGTCAGAAGAGGGCGTCAGATTCCCCTGGAACTGGAGTTAAAGACGGTTCTCAGCCGCCATGTGGGTGCTGGGGATCAAACCCAGTCCTTTGCAAGAGCAGTATGTGCTCTTAACTGCCTGGCCATCTCTCTAGCCCCCCAACTACATTTCTTATACAGCTCCCCCGTGCCTAGGGATAGCACTACGTACAGTAGGCTGAGCCCTCTTAAATCACTTAGAAATTAAGAAAATGTCTCATATACATGCCCAAGGCCAATCCAACAAAGGAAATTCTTTAATCAAGGTTCCCTCTTCCCAAGAAAGTCTCTAGTTTGTGTCAAGTTGACAAAAACTAACCAGCACAACAGACTCCTTGTCAATCCGACCCAGAAACACCTCGCTATAAATACTTCTCACATCTTAGCCCCAAGATCTCATGTTAATACCACAATGTAAAGCACAGTCCAACTTTTTAAAGTCCCTCAATCTTTAAAGTCCAAATTCTCTTTAAAAAATCCAAAGCAGCTTAGCTGTGGGCTTCTGTAAAACAAACAAACAACCAAGTTAAATACTTTATTTTAAAAGGTAAGAACTGAACACACTTAAGCAAAACTGAAATCCAGTAGTGTATCACTAATTTTCAGCCCCAGCTAATTAGCATCGATTAACTCAGTAAAGCCTCACCTGACCAGAAACCACAGATTCTTCATTTAAAATATCACACAAACAGTCCTGATAGGAGTCAGTGAAATACTCTCAAACTTCCCTCTGAAACTTCACAAGCCAGCCCTCCACCGTCCATATTTTTCTTAGCACTCTTACCTTCAAGCTCCCATAGCAACAGCTCTTCAAACTCTGCTGCTTTTCAAGCCCAAAGTTTCTAACACTTCCGCAATTCTCCCCAAAACAACATGGCCAGGTCTGTCAGAGGAGTGCACTATGTTCTTTTAAAAAATATTGTAGCCAGGCGTGGTGGTGCACACCTTTAATCCCAGCACTTGGGAGGCAGAGGCAGGTGGATTTCTGTGAGTTCAAGGCCAGCCTGGTTTACAGAGTGAGTTCCAGGCCAGCTGGGGCTACAGGGAGACCCTGTCTCAAAAAGACAAAAAAATTATTTATTATTTATATTTTACATGTATGAGTGTATTGCCTGCGTGGGTGTAAGTGCACCCATGTTGTGCAATGGCCATGGAGGTCAGAAGAAGGTATCTGATCCCTTGAAACTGGAGTTGTTAACTACCATCTGGATGTTAGGATTTAAACCCAGGCCTTCTGCAAGAGTAGCCAGTGCTCTTAACTCCAAGCCATCCCTCCAGCCCCCTCAGTTACCTTTCTTCTACAGCCCAGGCCCATCTACCTAGGGATGGTACCTTCAGGTAAAAGAGGCGTGGCAGGAAGAAGATTATTCGCCTTCTACTCCATTGGCCTTTCCTCTTGACTTACCTGTTGCTGCTGCTGCTGGTTCATTTGCTAACATCAGAACCAGCGTTCCCTGGCCTCTGTCATTGCCTGAGGACCGGCAACTCTTCAGGAACCCTCCAGCTTTCCAGCACTACATTGGGAGTACTGAGGTACCCAGGCTGTGGACTGAATCACTACCAGGTTCTCAGTTTGAGTGTGAGACAGCCACTGCGGGACTACTCCAACTGCTGAGACACCTACTCAAAGACCAAGCAACTGCCTGCTTCTCAGCCTCTCTGGGGTGATTCAGCTGTTGCTAAAGTAAGCTGACTAATAAATTATTTTAATGTAGACATATATTTATTCCATCCGTTCTGTTCCTCTTGTGACCTCTGACTAATACAGTTGCTCTCCAACGTATTTTTCAACACAGGCTCTTGATGAACCTAGAGCTTGCAGATTCAGCTAGATGGGCTCTTCCTGTCTGCCTCCCCAGTACTGGGACTACCTGTACTTGTTCTCACTGAGCCCAACTTTTTAGTTAGGCCTGATGATGAAACTCGGACTTTCCTGCTTGCCTGGTAGGGTAAGCCTTTATTGACTGAGCCGTCTCCCTAGACCCTCAGCTTCTCATTTAAAAAATTATTTATATGCATACGTATAATATGTGTGTGTTCTACATGCTTGTGGGTCTCCATGGAGGTCAGAAGAGGGCGTCGAGTCCTCTGGAGCTGGAAGCATAGGCAGTCTGAGCTACCCCACGTGGGTGTTAAGAGCCTGCCTATTCCAGGTCCTCAGAAAGAGCAAGTGCTCTTAACCACTGAGCCATCCCTCCGGCCCAGTCTATATAGATTTAGACAAACATATACGGACATGTATCTAGCATAAGACCACCATACAAAATAGTGTACCTGCCCTATATATAAATCCATGTTCACTTATTCACCCCTTCCTTGCCATGAGCCCCTGACACCACTTGTCTTCTATCATCTCCTCAGTTCTGTCCTTTCCACACTCTTATCCAGCAGAAATCATGCTGCTTAGTGGTGTGCTAGGTTCCCTTTACGTGGTTTACTACTTCACTTCGGTTTCAGCGATAAACATCAACACACTGTTAAAAATACCATAGTTTGGGGGCTGGAGAGATGGCTTAGCTGATGGGAGCGCTGACCGCTCTTACAGAGGACCGGGTTCGATCCCCAGCACCCACATGGCGGCTGAGAACCGTCTGAAACTCCAATTCCAGGAGAACTCCAGTTCCAGGGGAATCCGACACCCTCTTTTGACCTCCGCGGCATTGCACGACACGGGTGCACAGACCTACATGCAGACAGTNAATTAAAACTTAATTAGAACAGAGGCTGGAGGGATGGCCTAGCGGTTAAGAGTGCCGAGCGCTCTTGCAGAGGACCCAGATTCGATTCCCAGCACCCACATGGCAGCTGAAAACCGTCCGTAACTCCAATTCCAGGAGAACTCCAGTTCCAGGGGAATCCGACACCCTCTTCTGACCTCCGCAGCATTGCATGACACGAGTGCACAAACCTACATGCAGACAGTGCACTCATACACATACAAAAATAAATAAAACGAAAAAAATTATTTCAAAAAATACCATAGTTTGGGGCTGGAGAGATGGCCTAGTGGTTAAGAGCACCGACCGCTCTTACAGAGGACCCGGGGTCAATCCCCAGCACCCACATGGCGGCCGAGAACTGTCTGAAACTCCAATTCCAGGAGAACTCCAGTTCCAGGGGAATCTGACACCCTTTTCTGACCTCTGCAGCATTGCACAACACAGGTGCACAAACTTGCATGCAGACAGTACATTCATACACATACAGAAATAAATAAAAATAATTAAAAAAATACCATAGTTTGTCCATTCAACCAAACCCACTGAAAGACATCTTAATTACATTCAGTTTGGAGAAATTATTAATAAAGTGGCTTATAAACACAACTTTGCGGGTCTTTGTGTAGACATGAAGTTCTCAACTTGACTGGGCAAAGTTTTAGAAGCCTATAGCTGAATCATATAGTTAGACCACTTTTTTTTAAATCTCTAAAAGAACCAGCTGTCTCTTACAGTGCGCGCACCATTGGACCTTCCTACCAGAAATTAGGGAGATCTCTCATTGCTCCAAATTTGATATTGTTGGTGTCTTGGGTTTCTGCACTTCTGGTAAGTTCAGAGTATCATCTCATTAGAATCTGCATGTCTCTGGAGCGTGGTATTGAGCACCCTGTCACTTGCTTACTTGTCTGTACATTTTCTTTGGTGGGCTGTCTGTCTGTCTGTCTGAGATGTCTTTTCATTTGGATTTGCATTATTCAGTGTCATTGTTTTGAGTGTCAAGAGTCTCTTTGTATTTTAGATAAGGCCTTTCATCAGCTACATCTTTTGGAAGTAACTTAGTTTGGGTACATGTATATATGTGGTGTATGCACGCATGTATGTGCAGGTGCAAGCACCTGTGGACATTCGTGGAACCCAGAGGAAGACATGTTATGGTCTATCTCGCTCCTTATTCCCCTGAGACAGGGTCTCTCACTGAACCTGGAGCTAGGCTGGTGGCCAACAGAGGCCCAGGCGTCTTCTTGTCTCCACTTCCCACAGCGCCGGGGTTGCAGGTACATGTGTCGCCATGCCCACCTTTTCATGTGGGCTCTGGGATTCCAGCTCGGGGTCTCATGCATTCCTGGTAAACCCCCCATCCACAGAGCCCTCCCTCTAGCTCCACATGTAACTTCTCGGTCTCTGAGGCTCATCCTCTCATCTCATTCTCTTGACAGCATCTTTCACAGAGCAGAGATTGGCTTGCTTTGGTCTTGCTTTGTGTTTTGAGACCTTCTCACTGGTAGTATAGCTAGGCCCTTGAACTCTTCAGACAGCCTAAGCTGACCTCAAACTCATAATTCTCCTGCCTCAGCCTCTTGAGTGCTAGAATTATAGGCATGGGCCACCCCACCCAGCTCGAAGTTTAAATTTTAACAAAGTCCAATTTATCACCTCTTTTATGGGTTGTGCCCTTGGTTTTGTACCAAAATGTCATTTTAATCCAGGGTCATTGAGACCTAGATTATCTTCTAGGAGCCTCATAATTTTGTGTTTTACATTGTTTCTTTTTTTAAATTTTATTTATTTATTTTTATGTGTATGAGTGTACCATCTGTATGTAGGTTTGTGCACCCGTGTCATGCAATGCCACAGATGTCAGAAGAGGGTATCGTATTCCCTGGAACTGGAGTTAAAGATGGTTCTTAGCCGCCATGTGGGTGCTGGGAATCGAACTCCAGTCCTCTACAAAAGCAGCCGGCACACTTAACTGCTGAACTATCTCTCCAGCCCCCAGTTTAAACAATTTAAAAATCCATCATAAGGGCTGGAGAGATGGCCTAGCGGTTAAGAGCGCCGACCGCTCTTACAGAGTACCCGGG
Source organism: Rhizomys pruinosus (assembly GCA_009823505.1). Classification (NCBI taxonomy): domain Eukaryota; kingdom Metazoa; phylum Chordata; class Mammalia; order Rodentia; family Spalacidae; genus Rhizomys; species Rhizomys pruinosus. The sequence goes on from VZQC01014891.1 coordinate 2,824,645, forward strand.
TTCGATCCTCAGCACCCACATGGCGGCCGAAAACCATCTGAAACTCCATTTCCAGGAGAACTCCAGTTCCAGGGGAATCCGAGACCCTCTTCTGACCTCTGCGACACTGCACGACATGGGTGCACAAACTTGCATGCAGACAGTACATTCATACACATACAAAAATAAATAAAATTAATTTTAAAAATCCATCATAAAAAGGTCTCTGTGTGTCTCTCAGCGCTCTCCATCAGAAAAGGAGGCAGCTACTATATAGTACCACCTTTCCACAGTTCAGTGAGTTACACCGGAAGGAGCCAGGAGAGTCCTGAAGAAGCGCTGGTAGTGGAAAGACAGGGCAGGCAAGGAGAGTGCATCGACTGCAGGCCAGCCGAAGAGGGGGATGGTAAAAATGTTCCCATAAATGAGGGAAGGTTATTAAGGTACACAGCAGCTTTGAGGCTCTAAAAGTAGTTCTGTAGATCTGGAACACAGCCAGGAGCCTAGGGAAGTGGGAGAAAAAGTTTCAGAGAAGAAGAGGGAGTATTAGCCTGAGACTGCAGCTTAGTGGGTGTGGACCCAGCATTGCCCAAACCCTGATTCGATCCCCAACACCGCATAAACCAGGTATGACAATGCATGCTGTCCCCCAAGAGGAGCAGGAGGATCGGGTGTTCAAGGTTACCCTTAGCTTCATATCAAGTTTGAGGCCAGCCTGGGCTGCAGGAGGAAGAGGAAGAAGAGGAGGGAGCACTGACTCAGGAAGGAGAGCAAGCACATAAGGTTCAAAAAGGGTCATGCAACCTGTGCTGAGGAGGTAGACTTTAGTTTTAAATCATTTAACAAGTATTCGTTGAGTGTTTCATATGTCAAACGCTCTTCTAAATGTTGAAAGTACAATCAGGTGCTAGAAAGATAGAGTTCTGGATGGCCTAAGTGCTCATATTTTGTGGGGTCAATTTTCTTTTGGTAGCACCAGGGATTGACAGGCCTCACACAATCCAGGCAAGCGCTCTATCTCCGAGCTACCTTCCAGCCCAGGTCTTCTGTCCTAGCGGGGGAACAGGGCACAAGTCATTTCAGAGAATGGCAAATGCTATAAAGAAAGAAAAATAGGGTCATAGAAAGTGACAGACGAGGAAGAGATAGACTGCGTGGGAGAAGCAGGTTATATAGGTTGGAAGGCAGGATATACCTCTTCCCTGGATTATCAAGCAGGCTGTTTTGTTTTGTTTTTTAAATTTTAGATTACTTTTATTTATGTGTGTGAATGTACCCCTGTCGTGCAATGTCCGGGAAGGTCAGACCAGTGCGTGGGATCCCCTGGAAGTGGAGTTATGGACAATTGTTGGCCACCATGTGGGGGCTGGGTATCAAACCTGAGTCCTCTGCAAGAGCAGCCAGTGCTCTTAAGCCCTGAGCCATCTTTTACAGCTAAGAGACAGCAGGGCAGGGTATTTATAAAGCTGCCCTTAAATGGAATACACAACACTTGATGATCTAAGCCTGACTTTTAAAGTGCAGTGAGTGATGTGGTCAGAATCTGTCTTCCTTCTCTGCTCTCACAGGACCTTTCTTGTTTCTAGGGACCAGAGAGTGGAATAGAAGGCGGGTTATACAGGGCGGCTTGGCTCAGACCCATCCCACCTCCCAGATCATGTATCAGTTAAGAATCCAGAGCAGGAGCCCACGCTTCTGTGGCAGAGTGCATATCCTCTCTCTCTCTCTCTTTTTTTTTTTTTTTAATTTCTGTATGTGTATGAATGTACTGTCTGCATGCAAGTCTGTGCACCCGTGTCGTGCAATGCCGCGGAGGTCAGAAGGGTGTCGGATTCCCCTGAACTGGAGTTCTCCTGGCATTGGAGTTTCAGACGGGTTCTCGGCCGCCACGTGGGTGCTGGGGATCTAACACACTCTGTTACACTTCAAAAAGGAAACAAACGCCTCTCTGAAAGAAGGACATTTATTTAAACTGATAACCAAACAATAAGAAGGAGCCAGATTTACGAAGAACTGGAGGAAGTGTGCCCAGGAGACAGAACAGGAAGAGGGTGGTGAATGCAGGGTATGCAAAGCACAGAGAGACAACGTGACTGGGATGCGCAGAGAATGGTGGAAATGCGCTGTCAGAGATGAACAGTGGGTGGTCACCCAGGCTCTTAAAGGTCTTGGTGAGGTAGTTTAAAGTACACTGAGAAGCCACCGAAGGGTCAGCATCAAGCATGGCGCAAGAATGTGGATGGCTCAGAGATGCCTGCGTCAATGTTCCCGCATTCCTTTCTGCTCCTGTGCTGCGGGAGTTTTCACGTGGAAGCCCGGCCCAAGCTTTTCCTGACTAGATTGTGAAATAGTCACAGGGTTTTATTCCTTTGCTGCCTTGATGTGCTGAATAGCATGGACTGGTTTTCAAATTTTATTTATTTAATTTTATTATTTTAACTTTAGTATATGAGTGTTTTGCCTGCATGTAAGTGGCATTGTGTCATACATGCCCACAGAGACCAGAAAGGTGTGGGATCCCCTGGAACTGGAGTTTATGAGATGGTTGTTAGCTGCCATGTGGGTGCTGGGAATCAAACCCAGTCCCTGCAACACTCCCCAGTGCTCTTAACCACTGAGCCCTGTGTCCAGTCCCCATTTTATTTTATTTTATTTTATTTTATTTTATTTTTTGGGGGGGAGGAAAAGTTTTATTGGGCTCACATCTCGTCGGGTCACAGTTCATCACTGAGGGAGCCCACCTAGGAACTCGCGGGCAGGAACCTGGAGGCAGGGAGCTGAAGCACAGGCCATGGAAGAATGACTGCTCTACGGCTCGATCCCTGGCCCATGCCCGCCTGCTTTCTTTTTCTTTTTTTTTTTTTTTTTAATTTATTTATTTTTAACAAATCTAGACCCATGTTCCCGCCCATTCCCCCACCCCACAAATACATAATTTAAGTGTAATAAGTATATACTTCCATTTTAATTTTTAATGGAAGTATATACTTATTACACTTAAATTATGTATTTGTTTATTTATTTATTATTGTGTGTGGGCACACTCGTGGCATGGCATTTGCATGGAGATCAGAAGACAGCTTGTGGGAGGTACTTCTGTCCTTGCCACCATGTGGGTCCTGAGAATCAAACTAGGCTGTTGGCGCCAGCTGTCTTTACCCTGAGCCGTCTTGCTGGCTCTGTACCCTACTTTTTGAGACTAGGTCTCTCACTAAACCCTGGCATCACTGATTTGGCTAGATGGCTGGCAGACCCCGCCTCCCTCTCCCTAACTCTGGAGTTATAGGAGTGTGCTATCTCACCCAACTTTGTACCTAGGGACTGGGGATCCAAATTCAGGCCCTGACTCTTGTGAAGCCACTGAGCCATCTCCTCAGCTTTTTCTTATAAAGTCCTGATTTGATTTCCTAATATTTTTTAAATTTTTCTTTATTTTTACTTTTTTTATATGTAGGACTGTTTTGTGTGCAAGTATGCAAGTATTTCAAAACCTCAATTACTTAATGTTCTGACAGAATTATATGCCTATACTCATAAACATTGTTGGCTCTAATCTCATTTTCTCATGATGCTTTTGCAGCTTTGGGTCAGACAGAGTTATGCTAGATAAAAAAAAACAATTCTCAGGCTGGAGAGATGGCTCAGTGGTTAAGAGCACTGACTGCTCTTGCAGAGGACCCGGGTTCGATTCCCAGCACCCGCATGGCGGCTAAGAACCATCTTTAACTCCAGTTTCAGGGGAATCTGACACCCTCTTCTGACCTCTGTGGCATTGCATGACATGGTGCACCAACCTACATGCAGACAGTACACTCATACATCTCATTTCTTTCTCTCTTTTTTGGGGGTGGGGTCTTTTATGAGAGAGGGTCTCCCTGTAGCCTCAGCTGGCCTGAATTCACTATGTAGAGCAGGCTGGCCTTGAACTCACAGATATCTGGCTGCCTCTGTCTCCCAAGGATTAAAGGCATGCACCACCATACCCAGCCTGTTTATTTTTTTTCCAGACAGGGTTTCACTATACAGCCCAGATTGTCCTTGAACTTGAGTTCTTTCTGCTTCCATCTCCCTAATGGCTGGATTTATAGGCATGAGCTACCACACCCAGCTTGTTACTTACTGCCTCTCTCCTTGTCACTCTCTGTTCCCGGCCAGCAGGAAAAAGGAAAGGACACACTCTTGTTCTTCCAGACGCAGTTTATTCAGGCAACTCATACACCAACTCTCTCCCCCTTCCAGTGTCCCCTACTAATATACCCTTCTCTCAACCCCGCCTCCTGCTAGCGTGCGATCGCCGTGGCAGTCTCTCATTGCTCTGTAAGCGGTATGCGCAATATACGGAAGTCAGCGGACATGCTAATGAGGGCTCAGGTTTGGCGTTCTCTTATTGGCTGGGGAATGAGCTGGGCAGTCAGGCAACAATCAGGCGATAAGACCTGGCCAGGGTCCAAAGCGCCATTTTGGCCAATGCCCGCTCTCCACACTTACATTTTACATTTCACTAATTTATTATCTTCTAAAATAAACATCTTAACCTATAAATTTCCCTTTAAGCTCTGCTTTAATGTGTCACACAAACCTTTATATGTTGTGTTGTCATCATTATACATTTAAAAGAAATCTTCTGGGCCAGCAAATGGCTCAGTGGATAAGGGTGCCTGCCACCAAGCCTGGAATCTGAGTTCCATCCCCAGGACCCACATGGTAGATGAAGAGAACAACTGACTCTAACAAGTTGTCCTCTGACCAACACATGCATGCCATGGTACTTGCACTGTGACGTCTGTCCACCCTACCCCCACTAAATGAATAATTAAACAAACAAATAAAATATGTTCTATACCCTTGTGGTTTCTTTGATCCATGGTTATTAGGTAATTTTGAATGTTAATTAAGGACTTCCTCAACTTTTCATATAACTGATTTTAAACTTAACACTGTTGTTGCCAGAGGACATAGTCTGCATAATTTCAATCTTTAATTACTTAGCAATGTAGTATCATGTATGTACATACGTGCATAGGGACCTTGATAAATGTTCACAGTATTCTCTAATAGAGCACATATCAGTAGTTGTTGGATGTGGTGATTGATAAGTGTCAGTTAAGTCAAGATGGTTGATGGTATTGCTCAACTATTGGGCATTTTTGCTGATTATTTTTTTGTTTGATTTTGGGTTTGGGAATTGATTTTTTTCAAGGCAGTTTCACTATGTAGACCCAACTGGCCTGAAACACATTATGTAAACCAGGCTGTCCTAAAATTCATAGAGGTCCACCTGCCTCTACCTCCTAAGATTAAAGGCACAGGTGTCACCATACCTGACTTGCAATTTTTTTAAAAAGTATTTATTTATTATCTTTATTTTTTGTATATGAGTATATTGCCTGCATGTGTAAGTGCACCTTTGTTATGCAATGCCCACGGAGATCAGAAGAGGGTGTTGGATCCCCTGGAACTGGAGTTATGGATAGCTTCCAGCTGCCATGTGGGAGCTAGAAATCAAACCCAGGTCCTCTGTAAGAGCAGTCAGAGCTCTTAACTGCTGAGCCATCTCTCCAGCCCCACAAATAAGTTTTTTAAACCTCCAAATATAATCGTGAATTTGCATATTTTCCTTTAGTTCTATCAATTATATATATATTATATTTATATATATATTATATATAATTATATATTATATATAATATATATATTATATATAATTATATATTATATATAATATATATATTATATATAATTATATATTATATAATATATATATATATTATATTTTTGAGACAGGGTCTCCCTTTAAGTCCCAGCTGGCCTGGAGCTCACTATGAAGACCAGGCTAGCCTTGAACTCACAGAGATCTGCCTGCCTCTGCCTTCTGAGTGCTAGGACTAAAGGCAAGCACCACCACACCCAGATTTTGGGGGGGGGGCACGGATATTTTTTTTTTGGTCTTTTTGAGACAGGGTCTCCCTGTAGCCCCAGCTGTCTTGGAACTTGCTCTGTAGACCAGGCTGGCCTTGAACTCACAAAGATCCGCCTGCCTCTGCCTCCTGAGTGCTAGGATTAAAGGCAAGCACCACCACACCCAGCTTTTTTTTGGGGGGTAGATATATTTTTAAAGCTCTATTAGTATGTAAGCCTTCAAGCTTGGATTTTTATGTCTTAAGAATAACTTTTTTTTCACATTGAAAAATACCTTTGGTAATTTCTTTTATCTTCAAATATATTTTATCTGCTATGAATATGGCCACTTCCATCTCCCATGCATTTGTAAGGCTTAGCTTTTTCCACTCTTGTACTTATCTCTAATCAGGACATGTGCATATGTGCATGCAAGCATCTGTAGCTAATGACCCAGCGTGAGTTGATATGACACCACATCACATACAACCTAAGAACCTTGCATTGTGTACCGTAAACTCCACAATCTACTACTTCAGCAGCTACTCTTTAGAATGTAACAATAACATCCCAGAGAGTTCTGTTTACTTGCATATGTGCTGTCTATGGTGGTTTTCATCCTTTGTATAAATCCTAGTTTCCTGCCCACATCACGTACCTCCAACCTGAGAAACATGCTTTAATGTTTCATTTGTCGTGGTGCTCACCGACTGGTGAAGAATTCTCTCAGCCTCTTTGCTTAGGAGTATCTTTTTTATGCTTTTTAAAAATAGACTGAGTTTTAAAAAATTCACTTATTAGTTTGTGTGGGAGGTGTGGGGGGGCCACAGCATGTCTGTGGAGGTCAGAGGACAACTTTGGAGTTAGTTTTCTCCTTCCATTGTGTGTGGGTCCCAGGGTCAAGTTCAGTTGGTCAAGACTTGGCCACAGTGCCTAATATCCACTGAGCCATCTTGTCCTCTGTATTCACAAGCTGGAAGCATCCCATCCTAACCCTGTTTGTTTGTTTGTTTATTTGTTTTTTGTGTGTGTGTGATTGAGACAGGGTCTCCCTGTAGCCCCAGTTGGCCTGGAACTTGCTCTGTAGATCAGGCTGGCCTTGAACTCACAGAGATCCACTTGCCTCTGCCTCCCAAGTGCTGGGATTAAAGTCACGCACCACCACACCTGGCCCAACCCCATTTTAAAGATTTTTTTTGATCCATTATCTTCTGCCTAGCATTGTTTCTGATGAAAAAAATTCAATGATTATACTTAGTGTTGTTCTGTCTATTCTTCCATAGCTACTTTTTTGTTTTTTTATTTATTTTTGTGGTATACTTGCTTTTATTTTTTTTTAATTTATTTTATGTGTATAAGTGTATTGCTTGCATGTATGTAAGTGCACCCATGTCATGCACTGCCCATGGAGGACTGAAGAGGGCATAAGATTGATCCCCTGGAACAAGAATTACAGATGCTTGTTAGCCACAATATGGGTGATGGGATTCGAGCTCAAGTCTTCTGCAAGAACAGCCAGTATTCTTAACCACTGAACTATCTCTCCAGCACTGGGCTTCCAGGCCCTGTGAATTCATATCTTTCAACTCATTTAGAAAATTACTGGCCTTTTTCTCTCTTCTAAGATTTAAAAAAAAAAAAGTAATCCCAGTACTTGGGAGGCAGAGGCAGGCAGATCTAAATAGTGAGTTCCAGGACAGCTGGAGCTACAGGGAGACCCTGTGTCAAAAAGATTAAAAATGAATTGTGTCTATATGTCTGTGTGTACCTATGTGTCTCTGTGTTTTTATGTGTGTACAGGTGCGGGTGCACTTGAAAAACCAAAAAGGAAGTTCAGATTCCTTAGAGTTGGAACTTCAGGCAGTTGTGGGCTGCCAGATGTGTGTATTAGGAACTGAACCCAGGTCCTCTGCTAGAGCAGTAAGCCATCTCTCTAGCCCCTCTGTCTTTCTTTCATAGAGTTTGGCCTCAAATTCCCTATGTACTCAAAGATGACCTTGAACTTCTGATCTTCCTGTCTCCACCTCCCTCGGGCTGAGATTGTAGGTCGGTACCACCATGCCTACTTTATGTGGTGCTGAATGCTGGACACTCAGTTCTTGCATTCCAGAATAGCACTCTACCAACTGAGCTACATCAGCCCTGCCCGTTATTTCTGTGAATTTTTTCCCACCCCAATCTTCCTCTCCTCCCATTTTCAGATTACTACCTACTGGTCATTCTATTTAGTAGCTGTTCTAAGACTGGCGCAGCCCTATTCTTACTGCACTGTACTCCTGACGCATAGTTTTTCTGGAGTCCTTGAGTAATCACCTGAGACATTGTGCCTGAAATGTCAAGGATAGTTTAGAGCACGATGAATAATAAAAATGTGAGCTACTATTGTTTTGATATCCTTACTGTTACAAATAATGCACTAAGTAAGCATTTTGGAACATATTTCTTTTTTATTATTTTATTATTTATTTATTTATTTATTTATTTATTTATTTATTTAGTGTATGAGTGCACTGTCTGCATGTAGGTTGGTGCACCCATGTCATGCAATGCCACGGAGGTCAGAAGAGGGTGTCGGATTCCCCTGGAACTGGAGTTCTCCTGGAATTGGAGTTTCAGAAGGTTCTCAGGCGCCATGTGGGTGCTGGGGATCGAATCTGGGTCCTCTGTAAGAACGGTCGGTGCTCTTAACCGCTAGGTCATCTCTCCAGCCCAGCAGTTGGCACTCTTAACCGCGGAGCCATCTCTCCAACCCCGGAACAAATTTCTTTGCAACCTTTGAGTGAGTATACTTTGGAAATCCTGACTCATTGGCTATAGGCCTTTTTTTTATGTGTTTGGCCTTTCACTTTTTATCTATTATTAGTGTGTGTGATGTGTGTGGGCCTGAGTGCCGTTGCAGGCTTATGGGTGTCAGAGGAAGACTTCATAGAGTCCTTTCTCTTTGTCCATCTTCACATGGGTTCTGCAGTTTGCACTCGGGTCATCAGCTCGCGCAGCAAGCACTGCGCCCTCCAAGTCATCTTACCAGCCCTGGTTTTGTTTGTTTTGGGGGCACACGGTCTCCTGTAGCCAGGGCTGGCTTTGAACTCACTTTGTGGCTGAGGATGACTGTGAACTTCTGATCCTCCTGCCTCTACCGCCCCTGTACTGAAATTGGAGGCTTCCGGTACCACACCTGGCTTGGTTCTAAGCCTTTTACCAAATCTTATATTTTAATGGCCATGTTTTTAAAATATTTTATTTATTTATTTATTTATTTATTTATTTTTGTTATGTGTATGAGTGTTTTATGTACATGTATGTAATTGCACCACGATGTGCATGCCCATGTGGGTGCTGGAACTGAACCTAGGTCCTCTGTAAAAACAGCCAATATTCTTAGCTGCTGAGCCATCTCTCCAGCCCCTTAATGGCCATGTTTTACTAGAAATTTGCCAGGCATGGTGGTGCGTGCCTTTAATCCTAGCACTTGGGAGGCAGAGGCAGGCAGATCTTTGTGAGTTCAAGGCCAGCCTGGTCTACAGAGCAAGTTCCAGGACAGCTGGGGCTACAAGGGGGCACTGTCGAAAGAAAGAAAGAAAGAAAGAAAGAAAGAAAGAAAGAAAGGAAGGAAGGAAGGAAGGAAGGAAGGAAGGAAGGAAGGAAGGAAGGAAGGAAGGAAGGAAGGAAGGAAGGAAGGAAGGAAATAAATTTATGGGTTTATATTTTATTACAACTTTCAAACATGGTTATTTTACAATAATAGATCAATTAATTAGTAACTATTTTCCTAGATATACTACACTATACTTGGGTGTTTAATGGCAGAGTCTACAGTAATTTCCTTGGCAGCTAACTGGCAGAATAAAATGTCCAAGAAACAGATTTCCAAGCAGTAAGCTTGCTCAGGATCTTTCATCTTGGGCCTTTCTAGTACGTTCCAGGAAGAGAAGGCAGGGAAAGTACGTGCTCTATTTAAAATGGGGGGATGGGAATCTGACAGTTTAAATTCCTCTTTCAGCTTCCTTAGACCCTGGCTTACGGCTCCTGTGTTCAAAGCCTGCTGCCATTGACTTGAGAATCCATGGAGAAGCTGGGGGGGGGGCGAATAAGAGTAAACACTTCTTTGTTTTATAACAGCATAAGCCAGGGTTGATGGTACAAGCCCATCACCCCTGCCCTTGAAATGATAGCGAGTTTGAGGCTAGCCTGGGATACATGGTGAATTCCAGGCCGACCTAGGCCACAAGGCAGGAGTTTGTCTAAAAAAAAACACAAAAATTGATAACAATAACAATCTGTGCACTCCATACACTCATTCATTTGACTAGAATAAGTATGTTAGAATTGATTGAATATATATTAGAGCCTTATCTTTTTAATATTTTGTTATTTTTATTTATGAGTAAGAGTGTTTTACCTGCATGTATGTAAGTGCACCCATGTCATGCAATGCCTGCAGATGTCAGAAGAGGGCATCAGATCCTCTGGAACTAGAGTTATGGATGGTCGTTAGCTGCCATGCTAGGTGCTAGGAATCAAGCCCAGGTCCTTAGCAAGAGCAGCCAGTGCTCTTAACCATGGAGCCCTCTCTCCAGTCCCTAAAGCCTTATCTTCTGCTAATGCACAAATGACTTAAAAAGGCAGCAGCTGGAGAAGTGAGCTATAAATGAAGTCTGACAATGAAGTGTGGTTTCTCTTTGCTTACCAAACTGGTATAATAATTCAGGAACAGCCAATGCCCAAAGAAGGGCAATTGTGGGTGTGTGTATGCATTCCAGCAGAAACCAGGGTATATTTAGTCAACCGCTAAATGGCTACCATTCCCAAAGCAATTGATTTGGCTGAATTAACCAGCTGAGGTTGAGTACATGAGTACTCAACCTCAGCTGAAAGCATTGTAGAGGTCATCTAACTACCAACTCCAGGCCAACTCAATTTAATATACATTTACTTTGGCTAGAGAAACCAAGACAGATGGTTGAGTGTTCTCTAAAAGCTCTCCACTAACTGGTCCCTCCATGACCTGTTTGTCCAGATCATTGCCAAGTCGTTGGCCAAAACCCCTAAACTTTGCCAGTCTTACAGGTGCAAATGTAATTTTTTTAAGTCATGACACAGAGTCCAAGCACCTTTTCTTCTCTATTGCTATCATTTTTTTTCTCATGATCTCCTGTTTTTATCACTTTTTAATTTTCATTTTATTTATTTTTGTGGGTACATGCATGCATGTGTGTTTGATACATGCCACAGTTCTTGTACAGAGGTCAGAGGACAGCTTTCACAGCCAGATCTCCCCTTCCCGGTGGGCTCTAGGGATTGATGCCTTAACCTGCTGAGCCATCTCCTTAGCCCTTTTTATTTTTGTCTTATTTTATTCATTCCTCCAATCAATGATATTTCATTGATATTAGGGACAGAACAGTAACTAACATGACGCTCTAATGAATCTGACAGTCTAGAGACACAGAATAAATATGCCAACCGTGAAACCAAAACTGTATAAAATCCTTACAAATCATATAAGAAAGTGAGGACAAGCGGCAAGAGCGGCGGGGAGGGCGGTTGCCACTCTGCCTTGAAGATGAGGTGGCACGTCCCCTCAGAGCAGGGATCTTTGTGAAGGGAGCATTTGAAGTGGGGAGCAGATGACTAAGAAGACAGCGACCATATTTCAGGCAGAAGGAACAGCCACACACAAAAATTCCAGTTCAAGAAGGGCTTTGGGGCAGATGAAACAGGTCATCAGGGAAAGGCACTTGGGACTTGTGAGGTAGGAGGGGAGCCTACTCCCACAAGTTGGCCAGAACACTCTCCCTCTCTCTGTATGTGTATGTGACTCACACTCATAATAAATAACAGATAGATAGATAGATAGATAGATAATAAATATTTTATTTTATGTGTATGAGTGTATTGCCTACATGTATATGTGTACTTATGTTGTGTGATGCCCACAGAGGTCAGAAGAGGGCATCAGATCCCCTAGAACTCAAGTTACAGACAGTTGTTAGCCGCCATGTGGGTGCTGGGATTTGGATCCAAGTCCTCTGCAAGAACAACCAGTGCTATCACTGAGCTATCTCTCTAGCCCCAATAAATAAAATTTTTAAAAAGAACAAGCTTAGTATGAATTTGGGGACAGACAGGCCACTGTGTACTGGCTCAAGGGAGCAAGGCAGCAATCCCTGAGACTGAAGATGTAGACAAGTGCCACAGGAGTGTGAATTTTATTTCCAGTGTAACAGAAAAACCAATGGCAGGTTTTTAACCAAGAAATTGACGTGAACTTAAGTGTTAAAAGATCCTTCCAAGGGGCTCCTGAGATATCTTCGTTGGTAAAACATGGCATAATTGGCAAGTTCTAGGTTGGTGCCTAAGGGATGACCCTCATTGTCCTCTGTACACACACACACACACACACACACACACACACACATCTCCAGCTGCTCTGTGGGGAATGGATAGGGAGATGGTTTGAATGTAATTAAAAGCAGGAAGGCTAGGGAGATAACTGTGGGAATCAAGAGAAGTAACAACAGCTCGTGCTAGAGATGGAAGTGAATTTGTCTCTAGACAGAGAACTAGGTGGACTTTGTACTGAGCAAATGTGTGTGAAGTTTCAAAAATGGCTCTAGTCTTTGGCTTGGCTCGCCAAGTAGACAATGTTTACAATGGGGAATGGAAGAAGGGGATAGAGAGCAGGTTTGGGAGAATGAAGACTGACAGGACATTCAGGCTTGGATGTGTGAACCTGGATACAGCAGTGAGATACCCCAATGGGAACAGCAAGAAGGCACCCGGGCCTATGACTCAAGAGCTCAGAAGAGCTATAGGTAGAGGCATATGCCACTGATCCTAGAATTTGGAAAGCTGAGGCAGGAAAATTACAAGTTCAAAGCCAGAAGTGACTACACAGAGAGACTCTTGTCTCCAAAAGAAAAATGAAATTAGCCGGGCCTGGTAGCGCATGCCTTTAATCCTAGCACTCGGGAGGCAGAGGCAGGTGGATCTTTGTGAGTTCAAGTCCAGCCTGGTCTATAGAGAGAGTTCCAGGACAGCTGGGGCTACAAGGAGACCCTGTCTTGAAAAGAGCAAAAAAAAAAAAAGAAAAGAAAAGAAAAGAAAAATGAAATTAAGCACTCTAAGCTAAGTATATGGATTTTTGTTTTTCAGTTTTTTAAATGTTTATTTTCAGGGGCTGTAGAAGTAACTTAGTGGTTAAAAGTACTGGCTGCTCTTCCAGAGGACCCAGGTTTGAATCCCAGCACCTACGTGGCGCCTAATAACCATCCATAACTCCAGTTCCAGGAGATCCTAAGCCCTCTTCTGACCTCCACAGGCACTGCATGATGTGAGTGTACTTATATACATACAGGCAATACACTCATACCCATTAAAATAAAAATAACAAAATATTTTATTTTAAAATTTCTTGTTACAGATATTAATTTTGTGTGTGCATGTACACACATGTGTGCATGTGTATACATGTCATGTGTGGGGGCATGTTTATACATGCCACAGTGCATGTGTACAGGTTAGGGGAAAACACGCAGAAGTTGGTTCTCTCCTTCCACTAACTGGGTCCTAGGGATTGAACTCATGTCTTCAGAACTGATGACAAATGCTTTTACTCTCTGAACCATCTTGCCAGCCCTGTTTTTGTTTTAAGGACAGGATCTCCTGGAGCCCAGGCTGGCCTCAAACTTTCTAAGTAGCTGATGATGACGTCAAACTTCTGATCTTCTTGACTCCACCTCCCAAGCGCTGGGATCACAGGGGTGCAGCATCATGCTCAGTTCCTGCAGTGCTGGAGACCATGCATGGTGGACAAGGCTTCACGCACAGTAGGCAATCATTCTACTGATGGGCATGAGGAATCATTTATCAGGAAGGAGACAGGGAAGGAGGCACTCAAAGCTCCACCACAGGAGGGATGCTGCAGTGGAAGCTTCTCCAAGTATCAGCACTCCTCTACTAGCCTGAATCTGCAAAAATCCCATTTTCTTTGGTTCTTAGAAATTATAGTTTAGGTCTGGAGAGACGGTTAAAAGTACTCACTAGCTGTTCTTACAGAAGACCCGGGTTCAAATCCCAGGACCCACATGGTGGCTAACAGCTATCTGTAATTTGAGTTCCAGGGGGGTGTGATGCCCTCTTCTGTCTTCCAAGGGCATTGCACAACACGGGTACACTTACATACACTCATAAACATAAAATAAAAATTATACATATACATGTATAATATATACATGTATATAATATATACATGTATAATGTATATATTATATACATTATACATGTATATTAATATACAATGTATATTAAAACAATATACATGTATATAATATATACATGTATATAATATATTCATGTATAATTATATACATAATTTCATATATATATATATATATATATATATATATATGAAATTATGGTTCAGATGTCACAGTACCTGGGATGGAGTTTCTCTTCATTTAGCCTTTCTGGATTCCAGAACCCAAATCTAGTCAGATAAAACCCAGCTGTGTTCTAAAGAAGCTCATAATGTATAAAGCTTCTAAAGAGAGAAGAAACAAAGGAAATTTTAAACCAGCTCATACAAGTTGTTTTCCAAGGAAGGCGGTCAGCACAGATAAGGCACCTGACTACTAGCAATCATGTGATTGCTTGCTGCAGCAATCTTGGATATCTTTAGGTGAAAGGTTCATCTGTACCAGCAGTGGCTGTCATTTCAGGCTGTTGATGGTTTTTGCAAACTTGGCCCAAGTCAAAAGTTCACTTTCATTCAGGGTAGAGACATGCAAGAACCACTCCCACAATGGCTCTGTATTCTGTATGATGTGATTCTAGCTTCTCATTTTCTTTATGGGAGTTCACATTCCCCTATGTGTGTTCATGTATGTGTGTGTGTGTGTGTGCATGTGCACATGTGTGTTTATGCCTGTTGATGGCCAGAGATTGATCTTGTCTTCCTAAATCACTTTCCACATTATTTTTAAAATACTTTATTATTTTTATTTTATGTATATGAGTGTATTGCCTCCATGTAAGGGCAACTTTGTTGTGTGATGCCCATGGAGGTCAGAAGATGGCTTCAGATCCGCTGGAACTGGAGCTATGGATGGTTGTTGGCTGCCATGTGGATGCTGGGATTTGAACCCATGCTAATAGCCAAGTGCTATGTAACTATCAAGGACAATGTGAACAAGGGATAGGAATCCAAAGACCTTTGCTAGGTCTTCAAAGCCCTGGCAGTAGGTCTGGTGATTCACTTACAGTTCAAGAAAGCTTCCTGTTTATGTAATTCATTTCAAACGGAGCCAACTCCTTGCCATGATCCTCACATTG
The DNA here is from genome assembly GCA_009823505.1 of Rhizomys pruinosus. Classification (NCBI taxonomy): domain Eukaryota; kingdom Metazoa; phylum Chordata; class Mammalia; order Rodentia; family Spalacidae; genus Rhizomys; species Rhizomys pruinosus. Next base: position 2,839,855 of record VZQC01014891.1, read on the forward strand.
TGCCAATCTTGTCTGGGATTAACCCATCCCAGGGCAAGTTTCAACCTCGAGAGTGCCCAGAGTTCTCATGCTTAGTCAGAGGGAATTTCTCAGTGTGGTCTTCTGTGATAGAAAGGGCTTGTGGTGGTTTGAATGAAAATGTCCTTCATAGGCTCCAAGTATTCAGACATTTTGTCCCCAGTTGGTGGTACTGTTTAGGGAGGTTTCAGAAGGGGTGGTCATGCTGGAGGAAGCACGTCACAGGGGGCAGGCTTACAGAGTTCTTAAGCCCTGCTGGATCTCCATTTGCTCTCTGCTTCTTGTGCCTGCTTGAGGATGGGAGCCTCTGCTTTCTGCTCCTGTTCTAGCCGCCTCCTGCTACCGTGCCTCCCTGCCATGAAAGACTCTAATTACCCTGAAAACATAGGCTCAAATACACTCTTTCTTTTATAAGTTCCTTTGGTCATGGTGTTTTATCTCAGCAACAGAACAGTGACTAATACAGACACTGGTACTGGAGTTGGGTGTTGGCTGTGAAGAACCTGACCATGTGGGTTTTCAGAGGAATGGGGAAGACTGGCAGTTTAGGCTAGAAAAACTGTTGATTGATGTAAGCAGAGCTTAATGGACCATTCATTCTAGAGCCTGGAAGAAAGTGCTGAGAATAATATAGTTCTGAGGGAAATAAAGACTTAAGCAGCAACTAGGATATTTTGGCACAAAGTCTGGCTGGAGTCGGCCCACAGCCAAAAAGCTGTGAGGCTAAGTTGAAAAACAATGGACTAATTTCTTTGGCAGAGGATACTTCAAGGCAGCTTAACTTAGAAATGGTGGTGTGGCCATTAATGGTGAATATTATACAGATCTACAGTGAAAAAGAGCAAATGGGGCAGAAAGAAATGCAGAATGGATTGAAAAAGAAAGAGGTGGAGGAAGATTAATGTTCGAGCCAAGGCAAGTGTTGAAGGAGAGGGTCCCTTTGATAAGGAGATTAAAGTGATTAAGGAGATGCCTAGAGATTTACATTTAAGCAATGGAAAGTGTACCCCCAGGGCAAGACCACATTCAGGTGCTGGAGGGATTTTCCACTAGAAAACCGCCACAGAGAAAAGCTATAAGTGTGGATGAAACAGGCCCGGCTCCATCGCAAACTTGCAGTCAAATTTGGCACTGTTGTTCACCTGGTGCTGGCTTTGGAGGCATGAAAGATGCAAGAGTGAAGGGATCATTCATCCTTCCTCCATGGTTTCAGAGAGCTTCTAAGTCCAGGCAGTGTGCAGCACTGAATAATGAAGGCCCTGACAGGCCAAGAGGCCCTTATAGGCCATTGCGTGAAGCTGGGAAGGATGAGCCTCACTGGCAGTGGAGAACCCAAGGTCCTAGGGTTGTGAGATATCTGCCAAGGAGAAATGCTTACAGGAAGTGGTATCCACCCAAGAGAGAGATGTATGTTGAAGGCATCAAAGCTGGAGGAGCTGAGCCATCTAAGCCCTTTGGAAGTAAAATCCCAGTCAGCGCTATGGAGCTGCAGAATCTGTGTTTGCCCTGCTGGAATTTGGTCTTGTTTTGGTTTGGTATTTCCTCAGTTTGCCCCCATTCCTCCCTTTTAAGAATGTGTGTTCAGTTCCACTGTGTGTTGGAAGTATGTAACTTGTCTTTTGATTTTACAGAGGCTTACACTGAAGAGATTGCCCTGGGTCTCACTGGACTTTTGAAGAGTATTGAGACCGGTAAAGACAATGGGGACTTTCAAGGTTGGACTAAATGCATTTTGCATTTTATATGGTCAGGAGCCTATGGGGCCCAGGGACTAAAATGTGGTGGTTTGAGTGAGAATGTCCCTCATAGGCACCAAGTATTCAGACATTTTGTCCCCAGTTGGTGGTGCAGTTTAGGGAGCCCTCAGAAGGCGTGGCCATGCTGGAGGAAGCACGTCACTGGGGGCGGGCTTAGACAGTTCATAAGCCCTGCTGGATCTCCATTTGCTCTCGGCTTCCTGTGCCTGTGTGAAGATGTGAGTTTCTGCTTTCTGTTCCTGCTCCGACCACCTCCTGTCACCACGCCTTTTCTGCCATGATGGACTCTAATTCCTCTGGAAATGTAAGCTCAAATATACTCTTCCTTTTATAAGTTCCCTTGGTCATGGTTTTATCACAGCAACAGAAAAGTGACTAACACAGGGATCGTCCAGATGTAAGGGTGATTTAGTTTTCAGATCAGTAACCATTTATGAGATTGCAAAAAGAGGCAGTTCAGTGTCCTGGAAAATATTGCCAGGAAGTCTCCAACTGGCCAAACAAAGACTCACTGTTTTCCCCTTCAAGAACATAGAGAGATATGTGCTCATACTGGCAGGACCCCAAGATCCACCTGACTCCTTCATCCCAGTGCTGAAGCTACAGGTGTGCACTACTGTACTGGGTTTCTATATGGGTGCCTGGGGATCAGAGCTCAGTTCCACAGGCCTAAACGACAAGCATGTTATCTGCTGAACCATCTCCCCAGCCTGCGATGTTTTTTCTTTAAGAACATTTTTAATCATGATGTGGTGATGCACTCTTTGAATCCTAGCACTTGGGAGCCAGAAATGGGCAGAGTTCTGTGAGGGAGGCCAGCCTGGTCTACAAAGTGACTTCTAGGCCAGTTAGGGCTACATAATGAAACTCTATCTCAAAAAGAAAAGGATTATTTTTCTATTCTTTGGCAACTTCATACATGTATAAAAATGTATATTTTTAAATATTTTTTATTTTTATGTATGAGTGAATTGCCTGCATGTATGTAAGTACATCCATGTCATGCAATCCCTGAGGAGGTCAGAAGAAGGCATCCAATCTGACTGTGATTCGTTAGCCCCATAATCCTCATGCCATAATTTTACCATTGAAACAGCCTAGTACTGGCACAAAAACAGACCTGTTGGCCAATGGAACAAAACCGAAGATCCAAATTTGAGCACATACAATTTCAGCCATCTTATATTTGACAAGGGGGCCAAGAAGCCACAATGGAGAAAAGACAGCATCTTCAGCAAGTGGTGTTGGCAAAACTGGATCACCACTTGTAGAAGAATGAAATTAAACCCCTACCTCTCGCCCTGTACAAAAGTCAACTCCAGATGGATCAAAGACCACAACGTGAAACCCCAAACTCTGAAGGCGATAGAAGAAAAAGTTGGCAGCAGACTACAAGACATAGGCATAGGAAAAGACTTCCTAAATCAGACAGCAGCTGTGCAAGAATTAAGGTCGACAATTGACAAATGGGACCTCATTAAACTCAAAAGCTTCTGTACATCAAAAGAAACATCAAGGAAGTGAAGAGAAATCCCACAGACTGGGAGGAAACCTTCACCGCAGAAACATCTGACAAAGCATTGATTTCCAGAATATATAAACTACTCAAAAAACAAAGAAGAAAGAAAACAAATGACCCACTCAATAGATGGAGCAAAGAGCTGAACAGAGACTTCACAAATGAGGACTTAGAGATGGCTAAGATATCATCTTACTCCAATAAGACTGGCTAGGATCAAGAAAACAAATGATACCAAGTGCTGGAGAGGTTGTGGGGAAAGGGGAACACTCATCTACTGCTGGTGGGAATGTAAACTCATGCAGCCACTATGGAAAGCAGTGTGGAGACCCCTTGGAAGACTTGGAATGAACTTGCCACCCGACCCAGCCATACCATTCCTAGGCATGTACCCTCAAGACTCACCCTACCACAGAGTTACATGCATGGCCATGTTTATTTCAGCTCTCTTCACAATAGCAAGGAGCTGGAACCAACCTAAATACCCCTCAACTGATGAGTAGATAGAGAAAATGTGGTACATCTACACAAGGGAGTTCTATGTAGCAGGAAAATGGCTGGAGCTAGAGGACATCATGCTGAGTGAAGTAACACAGTCTCAGAAAAACAAATGACGAATGGTATCCCTCATCTGTGGATGCTAGTATCAATTACCTAGTTGTAAGTATTTCTTGTGCACGGCCCCTTGAGCTTTTGTCCAAAGCAGCTGGGAGTGATGCATATTGGAAACAACAACAACAACAGAAAGGACTGCATCGAAGAACTAACTGAAACAGTGAACTTCTGCTCAAAACAGTCAACTTCCTCATGGAGAATATTGAGAAAGACTGAGAAAGAGATGAAAAGCATGTTTGGCAGAATGCTCGAGCTCTGGCGGGGTAGGGGAATGGGGGGATACACGGTTCTAGATTTGATAAAAAAAATTTGTTTACCATTGGGCACACTTGGGCTTAAGTCAATAGTGGAGCATGCAGTGTCCAGCAATGGATAAGACCATTGGTTATCTTCTCCCATGCATAGCAACTTCTGGCAGTATAAAAGCTAGCCTGCAGGAAGGAAATTTCCAGGTCAGTTCCATGTTGTTTCTGTATGACCTGCAAGCAAAGTGTGTTGTGTTGAACAACCAAGAGCAATGGCGATGGGCTGTGTTGTTTTAGGAGCCATGGGCCTTCCCGTCCAATAAGTCATAGGGTGAGGTCCCATGCCTGGCACAGAGATTGTCATTTAATAATACATGTGTTCTGGCGGAAGCATTATCCACTTATGCAGTGCACCTCCATTCAAACGCGTAGTTTTCCTTCAAATTATATATTTTTAATTAGGTTACAAAGTGGTGGGTTCCTATAAGTCTTTTCACACGTCCTTAGTTTTTGTTAAACCACTCCTCCACTCCCAACTCCCTGCATCCTCCTGCCCCCATACCTGCTTGAACATTTAATCCCCTGAATCCCCCATCAACTTTCGTATGCCTGTATCCTAGTTTTCTTAATGTTGCTGTGGAAAAAATACTCAGATGAATGCAACTAGAGCACATTCCTATGTATAAAAGGCCACAGAAGCCGGGCGTGGTGGCACACGCCTGTAATCCCAGCACTTGTGAGGCAGAGGCAGAGGCAGGTGGATCTCTGTGAGTTCAAGGCCAGCCTGGTCTATAGAGTGAGTTCCAGGACAGCTGGGACTACAGGGAGACTCTGTCTCAAAAAGACCAAAAAAAAAAAAAGGTCAAAGGATGCTGTGCTGTACCTGCAGCCCACTCAAATATCTTTGTATTTATAGTGTGTGTGTGTGTGTGTGTGTGTTCAAATTAATGTGGGCACACATGTAGGTGGATACATGCATGTGGAGGCCAGAGGTTGGCAGCAGGGCTCTTTCTCAATCACTCGTATTTACTGACACTGGGTCTAGAACTCATCAGTTTTTGCTAAGATTACATGTAGGCCACAGTGCTTCCTCAGCTTTTATGTGGGTTCTGAGCATCTGAACTCCAGTCCTCCTGCTTGCGAGGCAAGTTATTTATCCACTGAGCCATTTCTCCAGAGCCCCCTACTGCATCTGTTGAATCTCTTGATAGCATAAAGAGGTCACGCCAAGTAATTGTCCTGTCCTGCTTGCACTATGAAATTGCTTACTTGCTTAATGAATGCATGAATGTACATGCACCCATGTGTGTATGGATGTATACACACACACACACACACACACACACACACACACTATCATTACTTGCTATAGTGAAGAATCTCCTCCTCATTCTAAAACTCTTAAGCCTTTTGTTTTATTTTAAAGAGAGCCCCTGTAAAGTTGCATTAAGATACCTATAAAGGCCAGACATGGTGGCATATGCATTTAATCCCAGCGCTCATAAGTACAAGGCAGCTTGGCCTATGTACTGAGTTCGAGGACAAACAAAACAAAAGATACCTCTAAAAGGCTTACATGACTGGAGGCTGGAGAGACAGGTCAGCTGTCCTACATGCAGACAGTACATTCATACACATACGAAAATAAATAATTTTTTTTTAAAAAGAGCATTTGCTGCTTTTCCAAAGGAGCTGAGTTTGGTTCCCAGCAATCACATCAGGCAGCCTGTAACTTCAACTCCAGGGGATCCAGTGCTCCCTACTGGCCCCCACTGCCACTGTAGCACATGGTGCACATACATGCACTCAAGCACACACAGATACATATAAAATAAATCTTTTAACAAAAAAAGCTTGCATGAACCCCCAAAGCACTCTAAAAAGTTCCCCAAGGCACACTGAAGGCTGACACTTGCCTTCTGCCATCAATACAGGACTTGCCTTCTGCCATCTAATACAGGCAGGTGCACAGACCAGGAGAAAGAAATCGGCCAAAGAAGTCACAATGATAAGACAGACCCAGCCCAGCCCCCTCTCTGAGCTAGACGGTCTTATACCAAAAACATGCACTGAAGTCAATAATTAAGGACACCTCCAGAGAGGCTATAAAAGATAAGAAGGCATCCCAGAGTGAATCCCAGCCCCAAATTGGAAATTTCTCACAGGTAGCTCCAGCCCCTGGGCCCTCTGTCACCTGTAGAGACAGGCATCTGTGCTCTATGCAACAACAACAGGATTGCATTAAGAAAATCCCATGAGGGTTGGAGAAATGGCTCAGTGGTTAAGAGCACTATTCTTGCAAAGGACCCAGGTTTGGGTCCCAGAACCCACATGGCAGCTAACGACCATCTGTAACTACAGTTCCGGGGAATCTGACACACTCTTCTGAACTCTGTGGGCATTGCACGATATAGGTGCACTTACACATGGGCAGGCATTGCACTCAAACACATAAAATAAAAATAATAAAATAAAATATTTTTAATTAAAAAAAGAAAATCCCATGAGCTCACTCTCCATGAAACCCCCTGTATTACTAGAATGTAGGAAAATAACAGAGTCCTGGGGCTGGAGAGATGGCCTAGCGGTTAAGAGCGCCAACCTCTCTTGCAGAGGTCCCGAGTTCGATCCCCAGCACCCACATGGTGGCTGAGAACCATCTTTAACTCCAGTTACAGGGGAATCCGACACCCTCTTCTGACCTCTACAGCATTGCACGACATGGGTGCGCAAACGTACATGCAGACAGTACATTCATACACATACAAAAAAAAAAAGAAAAAGGAAAAAACAGAGTCCTACATCTAGGTTTGCTTTTGCCTTTAACAAAAGAGAGGCCTTAGGACCTCTCTCTTAAGTTGAAGAGCTACATGGCATGCTAGCTCAGAATAATATTGTACTAGATGTTCATCTGGAGAGCTATTCTTTCTCTTAAAACAAAGACTGATTCAGCTAGTTCCTACTCTGCACTGGGCTTTCTGTTCAATGCGTCCCCATCAGCTACCAAATTTCACAGAAAGGAGGCCCTGTGAAAGTGACTCTGGTCTTTAGAGGCCTGAGTGGCTGTGCCAAGCCCTCCTCTCTTCCTCTTGTGCCTGTTGACTTTGTAAAGCATCCAGCCCATTGTCCAGCTATTAGGTTATAACTGTCAAAACAGCCCCCAATATTTGACCACTGGCCTCAGGTTACCCAATGGCCTTTAGCACTTATGTTACTCAAACAGAACCTAGTTGGAATTAGCATTAGGACCTTAGCCTGATTTTACCCTGCTCTCTGAATAGGTGATTTAGTGAGAACAGTATTTACAAATACCAACTTGGAATTAAATATGTGATGCAAATCATGAATAAGGAGAGTTCACTTAGGCTCAGCAGCCCCCCCCCCCTGCACCCTCAGAGGAAACAAGGAAATGTGTTTTATAGTTTGTGACCATCTGTGTAGGAGGGAAGGGCCATGAGAGCACTGGGACATTTGCCTAGGGCCTGAAAACCTGTATTTTTCCGGGGTTAAGAGCACCAGTCAGTACACGAGATTCCCCGTAGAACTTATAAGCAAGATACTTTGAACACAGTCATATGTTGTTCAGTGATAGGGATGTGTTCTGAGAAATGTACCATCAGTAGACTCCATCCCTGTGAATACCACACCTACCTCACCTCTAGCCTATGTGGTATATATGTGTACATCTGTGGCATAGCCTTCCACTTCCAAGGCCACAGTAGAGGAAATGATGTCAACTAAATCAACCATAAGAAAATATGATACAATCAAGATCTTAGGCTCTCACCAAGAGGTTGCTGTTGGTATGATGGGGCATTGCTTTGCACTAAACTTCAGGTTTTGTGAGCAAATTGGTAGAAAGAGTGAACTGACTCCCACAGGTTGTTCTCTGACTTCTGGATATGTACACACACACACACACACACACACACACACACACACAAATACATGTAATAATAATAAAAAGGACATAGAAAAAGCAAAGAAATACAGAGAGGCAGATAGATGAAATAATCTTGCAATTCTCTTACTGCTGTAACCAGGGACTTGCTTGTTGATCTTCTCCAGTGAGCTTCCCCTGCCCATGCACTATCGGACCTGAACTTCTCATTCCTAAACCTAGCCACATAACTGATAAAGGGTAGACACCCCACAGATGTTGACTAAAACAATGAATAGTGTTCAGCAGGTGGAAGTAAGCAAAAATCATCCTACAGATGACATCACCATGTAGCCCAGGCTGGCTCAGAACGTGCAGCAATCCTCCTACTTCACTGTCTTGAATACTGGGATTCTAGGCCAAGCATAAGCCACAACTCTTGTTTTCTTAAAATTTTCTAGACCTTTTACCCCCAATTATAAAAGTAATACATAGTCGTTATAAAATTCAGAATGTGCCAGGCGTGGTGGTGCATGCCTTTAGTCCCAGCACTCGGGAGACAGAGGCAAGCAGGCAGGCAGATCTCTGTGATTTCCAGGCAGCCTGGTCTACATAGTGAGTTCCAGACCAGGTGGGGCTATAGGGAGACCCTGTCTCAAAACAACAAAAAATTCAGAATGTATTAAAGACTATATAAATTATCTTGCTTTGCCCAATCATTGCTATATTTTCCTTCTAGGTTTTTTTGTTTTTTGTTTTTTTGTTGTTCGTTTTTTTGTTGTTTTGTTTGACACAGGGTCTCCCTATAGCCCCAGCTGACCTGGAACTCACAGAGATCCGCCTGCCTATGCCTCCCAAGTGCTAGGATTTAAGGCATGTGCCACCACGCCCGGCTTAAAGATGGTTGTTAGCCACCATGTGGATGCTGGGAATCGAACCCGGGTCCTCTGCAAGAGCAATTGGCACTCTTAACCGCTGAGCCATCTCTCCACCCCCCCTTTTTTTTTCTATTGAATAGTTATCTCCAAAGACAAAATCTCATTTTAATATTTGTAACATCTGCACAATATTCTGTCAATGGGTAGGTAAGGTGTTTTGGGTTTTGTTGTTGTTACATATACTGTTTCAATGAATTTTTTGCAAATAAATATTTTCCTTAAAAATATTCATAAAGGGGCTGAGGAGATTGCTCAATGGGTAGTGCACTTGCCTTACAAGTGTAAGGACATAAATCTGGATCCTCAGATCCCATTTAAAGCCAGCTGTGGTAGCACACATCTGTAGAGCCAGCTCCTGTGACAAGATGAGAGGCAGAAGAGACAAGAGAAGCCTCAGAAGCTTGCAGTCAGCTAGTCTGAGTTGGCAGTGGACAAACAGCAGGACATGCTGGAGAACAAAGAGTGGTAGAAAAAGACTCAGAAAGTGGAAGTGGAACTGCCTAGGGAACGCGGGAAAGTGATGCAAGGAGGAGGGTGTTAAAGGACAAGTAGGCAGATTTGGGGAGAGATGTGCCCAACATACAAAATTCTTGATGTTGTTGTTGTTGTTGAGACAGGGTCTCCTTGTAGCTCCAGCTGTCCTGGAACTCACTATGTAGACCAGACTGGCCTCAAACTCACAGACATCTGCCTGTATACCACCATGCCCAGCTACTATATATGGAAACTTTAAAATAATAAAAAAAAGTAGGGGCTGGAGAGATGGCCTAGCGGTTAAGAGCTTCGACTGCTCTTGCGGAGGACCCGGTTTCGATTCCCAGCACCCACATGGCGGCTGAGAACCATCTTTGACTCCAGTTCCAGGGGAATCCGACACCTTCTTCTGACCTCCGCGGCATTTCACGACAGGGGTGCACAAACCTACATGCAGACAGTACATTCATAAACATAAAAAATAAATAAGTACTTATAAAATATATAATCTTTATAGACTATATCCCTAAGCATGGAAATACAGGGAACATTTGTAAGGTTCTAAAGAAAGTTGAAGGCTAGGCATGATACCACACACCTTTAATCCCAGCACTTTGAAGGCAGAAGCAGTTAGATCTCTGAGCTCAAGGCCAGCCTGGTTTATAGAGAGAGTTCCAGGCCAATTGGGAGTACATAATGGAAATGTCTGAAAATAAATAAATAAATAAATAAATAAATAAATAAATAGGAAAACTATCCCCCCCTCCCAAAGTTAATCAAAGCTGAATATGCAGCTTGGTGGGTAGCACCTACCCAGAGTGCACAGCGTACTAATCAGTGCCCAGCACAGAAAGAAAAAAAAAAGAGCACTCAAAGGTTAATGAAGAGCTCTGTCTTCTTACATCATTGTAATCAGGAAATCCATATTCCTTTGGCTTCTGCTCTGCTTTTTGCTGCTCAGTGTTGCTCATTTCCCAGCCAGTTAAACTTGCTCCTTAATTGTGCTGCCATAGTCCCCTGAGCATGGGATTTCCTTCTGGTCAGATCCCGGGGTCACTTCCAACTTTTGCTTTTAAACTTGCTATTTTTGTATACCCATCTCCTCTCCACCCCCTACTTTCCCAGGGGTGAAATTACTCCATCAAAAGAGCAGGCTGTTACACACTGCCAAGTTCATGCACAAGGATTTTTAGCAAGGTGTATTGGCCTTACTGAAGAGTGGCTGCAAGGATCCCTCATTCTTGAGCAAGGTGTACTGTCCTGGAATGTGTACTTTGCAGGAAGTTGGAGTACCTGAGCTTCCCCATGGAGAGGTAGGAAGTCCCCTCTTCTTTCTGAATTGGTCCTCTCATCTGTGAGCTGGGACATTGCAGATTGCATGCATTGACGTGCTGTTTGACTGAAAACAGCAAGCTTCGCTTAGCCTGTTCTGAGCTGCCCTCTCAGGACCAGGCAGGGGCTCAGATTCACACACAGTATCTGGTAGAGTCAAGCTTCCCTCCTTGGTCATTGTTACTGCAGTTGTCAGCCTGGGCCCTGTCAGCCCTAACAAACCAGGCTCGGCCAACCATCCTCAACAGGGCCGGTTCAACACACATAATAGTAAAAAGCAGAAAAAGATTGATTCTGATTTGATGAGGTACATTGGGAAGAGGAACAAAGAGGCCCCGGGACGCCTACCCTCCCGCCTCCTCACCTTCTCGTTCCTCCCTCCCGGTCAAGTCCATCTCCAGGATTCTGGAGGTGGACATGAGGTTCAGATTTAAACAGAAGACAAGAGCTGTGCCCAGCTAAGCCCATAGCTTTCTTGAAGCTTCGGTCTCAGGCAGAACTCTATGAATAACTTTTTTAGGAGACAGTGTTCTCCTCTGGCTGGTCCAGGCTTCACAGCCTTTTCCTTCTCCCAGCATGAGATTCCTGAGGAAATTCCAATTTGTTAGGGTCTGTTGTCGAAACAGCCAAAGGAAGTTCTCAAAAGTGTCCCTTTAAGACACTAGACCCTCTGCTAGGTGAGGTGGCATAAGCCTTTAATCCCAGCACTCTAGAGACAGAGGTGAGTTTGAGGCCAGTCTTGTCTACTTAGTAAGTTCCAGGTCAGTCAGGGCAACATAGTGAGAGTCTCTCTCTCTCTCTCTCTCTCTCTCTCTCTCTCTCTCTCCTACACACTCTTCAGAGTCTCATTAGAGTACCCTCAAACCAGCAAAATCAGGAAAGACAGCAGGACTGACATAGTCAGACCATAAGCCTGGCACAAATCTGGGCCCTGCTACTTAACTAGATGCGTGACAAAACACGTAACCTTTCCATACATCAGTTTCTCCATCTGTAAGTTAGGTTAATATTAGTTTCTGCCTCATCACGATATTAGGAGAACTAAAAGAGCAAAACTTTGTAAAATACTGGGAGCAACACTTGGATAAAAGTATTTGTTATGTAACAAACAGATATCTGTTCACCCCAGATAAGGCAGCCACAACCTCACCCAAGTCTAGCCTGGTAGGCCAGTGAGTTTATTGGGGTTGCTTACAGGAGCCTGGGTAAGTGGAGGAGAAGTTACTTATAGGCACATGGATGATTCAGGCCGCTGCATCGCCTCAAAGCCCACCCCAGCAAGGGTGAGGATTCTCCAGAGCCGCAGTCACTAGAACCTGCTACACAACTTGCATATCAGAGTCCTCTCTTCCAGACAATGGCTTACTGCATCTAGAACCGCAGAAGCAGCCTGGGGAATCTAGGAACTTTCTTATGAGTTTCCTGAGCCCCCTGACCTAGTCGTTTCATGAGGAAGTATTTCAATCTGGAGGAACCAGCCACACAACACATACAACGATGATTTATAAAGTTCTTGTTACATAAATTCAATTGAGGCTGATCGAGATGTTGCTCAGTGGTAGAGCTGCTTACGTGACATTCACAGGGCCCTAGGTTTGAAAAGGGCTCTAGAGCTATATAAATAAATATATAAATAACAAACAATAAAGAAAACTGAACAGCTAAACACCAAGTCCCTTTGGGACAGCAGCAGCTTCTGCAGTGAGCCACTCTCTAGCTTTAGAGTGTGTTCCTCCTTCTTTTCCTAAGACCCAGAGATCCAAGCTCTGAGCCTCAGTGGTTGAAAAGTCTCCTGGGCTCTAAGCTGCAGGACAAATGCCTCTACTTGAAGTTCTAAGCTGTTCCCTTGGGCTGCCTCAAGGTCAAGAGATCCTGAATCGTTCTTTCTTTCTTTTTTTTTTTTGTATGTGTATGAATGTACTATCTGCATGTAGGTTTGTGCACCCATGTCGTGTAATGCCGCGGAGGTCAGAAGAGGGTCTTGGATTCCCCTGGAACTGGAGTTCTCCTGGAATTGGAGTTACAGACGGTTCTTAGCCACCATGTGGGTGCTAGGGATCGAACCCGGGTCCTCTGCAAGAGCAGTTGGTGCTCTTAACCACTAGGCTATCTCTTTAGCCCCCTGAATTGTTATTTCTATACGGTCCCAATTCACTTAAATTAAACAAAGATAAAGACAAACAGGGCCACAAAAATGGTGGGCCATTCTTAGTGTTACACTGAGTAACTCAGGCTGTTACTAATCCTGTCAACCACCACCAAGCCATAATCATGCTGTCCACAAAATTGTTGGGCTGGCAAAGGCTCTCAGACTATTCCCTTGGGTGGCGCATGGGGAACATTTTGGTGAAGCAGTAGGAGTTTTGATTTATGGAGGATCATCTCTGGCAGCTAAAGTGAAAGCTTAAAGGTGGATTTGTGAAGTCCTACCCTCAAATAGCCTTGAGAAGACCTTAGTTTCAGGGGTCGGCATCCCCCACCCTTACCTCATCAGCCCCTACCCCAGCCTTAGCCCTTCTACCAGTTAATTAACTTTTCCAAAATATCATGAACTTAAATATGTACATTACTGCAACCTAACTTGCCAGTACATTCTTGTAACAAATAACAAGTCTCAGTTAATCACTTCAGTTGAACTTTCGGCTATTCACAGGCTGAAAACAGCTCAGAGAAGTCTACAAAGACAAAGGTTGAGCTGTTTTTGCAGTCACTTCCTTTTCCTGTCTATAAATACCCTCTGACCACCTCTCCAGATGGAGCTTTCTGAACTTCTTCTGGCTCGGGGTACAATCCAATTCAGCAGTCTTTTTTTTTATTGCACATAAACTCTGCCAAGGCACAGATGATGTATCAGGTAGAACTGCCTGCTTCCTAACCTGAGTTTAAGCCCCAGGACCCATATGGTGGGGGAGAACTGACTCCCACAAATTGTTTTATGACTTCCACATGAGTACACACCACACACACACACACACACACACATACACACACACACACAAATAAAAATGCTGCTAAATTTAATGAGTCAAAAGATTTTTTCTTTTTTTTTGATGTTTTCTTTTTTCTAACTTTAAAAAATTGGTATCAGAAGTGGGATCCAGAGTTGACCCCCTGAGACCCACCCCCCACAGGGCCACTGTGCCACCAGTTGCATCAGAGTCATGGGTGAGTTCTATCTCCAATAAAACTCCATGGATTTGTGTTTGGAACTCTCAAACTTTTTTTGAGCAATTTCTACTGGACTGGGTCCACAATTTGATCAGCTCTGACAGTGAACTACTTTAGACCCAGCTACAGAACCCAGACAGGTACTTTTTGAAAACACATATCCCCAAATCTAAGAGGTCTGGAACTCCCAAGAGTCCAGAATTCTATCTTTTAGCATACTGGCTAAATTTCTGTACAAAAATAAACACAGGTCTAGAACATGTATTTTTAGAAAATTTTAAGTACAACTTAGAATAATGGTGGCCACAGAGAAAGAACTTTTAACCTAGATAAAAATTCTTCATTTGTGAATCACATTAGAAAAGAAAAGAAGCCATAATCAATGGGCTATATTCTTTAATTGGTACACGGAAGCATCTAAATGACCCAATGGCTCAGAGCCTGCCTCTGTAAAAAGTTCATTAAAAAAAGCCAATGAACTCATCTTCAAAATCTTTTGTTGTTGTTGCTTTTATTTTTGTTTTGTTTGTTTTGTTTGTTTGTTTTGGTCTTTTTTGAGACAGGGTCTCCTTGTAGCCCCAGCTGTCCTGGAACTTGCTATGTACACCATACTGGCTTTGAACTCACAGAGATCCACCTGCCTCTGCCTCCCTAGTACTGGGATTAAGGGCATGCGCAGCCAAAATCTTTTTTTATAAAGCTTAAAAGCTTTAGCCCATCTGGACAGGAAACCTTGTTCCATAGGCCACAAGAAAACACAATTTCAATCCAGTGAGCTTCTGTGATACCTAACACATGGCTAAATTTTTAGAATCAAGGGATGGAGAAGTGGCTCCATGGGTAAGAATACTTCTTACTTTTATATTAGACAAAAATTCAGTTCCCAGCACCCACATCAGGAGGCTCATAGCTGTCTATGACTCCACCTCCAAGAAACCTGACATCCTCTCTGGATTCCAGGAGTGCAGGCACACACACACACACACACACACACACACACACACACAAACACACAAACACACGTATACACACAGAGGCAAATAAATAAATCTTTGAACATAAAATAAAATTTTAGAATTAAATATATAGGATCTGCCTCTACAGATCTGTGCTCTCTCTCTCTCTCTCTCTCTCTCTCTCTATATATATATATATATATATATATATGTTTGTGCATGTGTGTGATTTTTTTTTAGTTTAATGTATTTTAATAGCAAACCTACAGGAACAGCACAGAAGACAGACAATTTTAAAAACATATACTTGTGGGGCTGGAGAGATGGCCTAGCGGTTAGGAGCACCTACTGCTCTTGCAGAGGACCTGGATTCAATCCCCAGCACCCACATGGCAGCTGAGAACCCTCTTTAGCTCCAGTTCCAGGGGAATCCGATGCCCTCTTCTGACCTCCATGGCATTGTACGACACGGGTACACCAACCTACATGCAGACAGTACATTTGTACACATAAAAAAATAAATAAAATAAAACATGTACTTGTATGTAGGACAACTCAGAAAAGCTATAGTGAATGGATGAATCTACTATATGATAAAAAGACTACAAACACCATTTAGTTGCTGTCAATAAGTTTACTTATTTTTTTTCTTTTTCTTTTCGAGACAGGGTCTCCCTGTAGCTCCAACTGTCCTGGAACTCACTCTGTAGACCAGGCTGGCCTTGAACTCACAAAGATCCACCTGCCTCTACCTCCCAAGTGCTAGGATTAAAGGTGTGTGCCACCAGGCCCAGCTAGAAGTTTACTTATTTTTTAAAAATCCAAATGCTGTTGGGGCTGTAGAGATGGCCTAGCAGTTAAGAGCACCGACTGCTCTTGCAGAGGACCCGCAGGGCGGCTAAGAGCCGTCTTTAATTCCAGTTCCAGGGGAATCCGACGCCCTCTTCTGACCTCTGCAGCATTGCATGACACAGCATTGCACAGACCTGCATGCAGACAGTACATTCATACACAAAAAGAATAAATAAAAATTTTTTTTAATTAAAAAAAATCCAAATGCTGCCAGGCGTGGTGGCACACGCCTTTAATTTCAGCACTTGGGAGGCAGAGGCAGGCAGATCTTTGTGAGTTCAAAGCCAGCCTGGTCTACATAGTGAGTTCCAGGGCAGCTGGGGCTACAAGGAGACCCTGTCTCGAAAAGAAAAAGAAAAAAAATAAGTAAACTTATTGACAGCAACTAAATGGTGTTTGTAGTCTTTTAAAATAAATAAATAAATAAATAAATAAATAAATAAATAAATAAATAAATATAAAAATCCAAATGCTGGCATAGTCTGTTTTTAACAGGTTTATTTATAATTGTCATAAAGCTGAACTGTTGAAACTTGTCCATGGAAACATTTTGACCCACTTTAATGCTTTATATCCTGAATTTATATTAAAAATACACACATAGCTGGGCGTGGTGCCACACACCTTTAATCCTAGCACATGGGAGGCAGAGGCAGGAGGATCTTTGTGAGTTCAAGGCCAGCCTGGTCTACAGAGTGCGTTCCAGGACAGCTGGGGCTACAGGGAGACCCTGTCTCGAAAAGACCAAAAAAATAAAAAAATAAAAAATAAAAATAAATAAAAATGCACACACAAATGAAAATGGAAAACCTGCCAATCCCTGATTTCTGTCCCCTATTTTCCCACCCACAATCATATACTTAGATACCTTTTGACCACATGGAAAAAAAATCTAATATTCAGAACTGCTGATAACAAGAAGAAGAGGAAAAAAATTTTAAATATTTCCCCTCATACTGGATTCTTAAGCATGTTCTCTGCATATGCACAAGCCAGCTGGATACCTTTGGGTATAATTGTTACACGTTTGGCATGGCTAGCACACAGGTTGGTGTCTTCAAAAAGGCCAACCAGATAGGCCTCACTTGCCTCCTGCAAAGCATCAATTGCTGCCCTCTGGAAGTGCAGATCTGTTTTGAAGTCCTGAGCAATTTCTCGCACCAGACATTGGAAGGGGAGTTTATCAATCAGAAGTTCAGTGGGCTTCTGATAGCATCTAATTTCACGGAATGCCAGAATACCAGGCTGGTAACTACAAGGTTTCTTTACCCCTCCAGTAGAGGACGCACTCTTGTGAGCAGCTTTTGTTGCCAGTTGTTTGCTGGGTGCTTTACCACCAGTGGATTTACAAGCAGTCTTTTTTTTTTTAATTTTATTTATTTCTGTATGTGTATGAATGTATTGTCTGCATGCAAGTCTGTGCACCCGTGACGTGCAACGCCGCGGAGGTCAGAAGAGGGCGTCGGACTCCCCTGGAACTGGAGTTCTCCTGGAATTGGAGTTTCAGACGGCTCTCGGCCGCCATGTGGGTGCTGGGGATCGAACCTGGGTCCTCTGCAAGAGCGGTCGGCGCTCTTAACCGCTAGGCCATTGCTCCAGCCCCACAAGCAGCCTTTTTTGTATGAGCCATGGTACAATATTATGGACGCCTCCTTACTGACCCCTCTTCTCCTTCATCTGGAGCTCCCCAGGCAAGTGGCAGCGCTGGCTTGAGAGAGTGGTGATGGCGCAGCACACAATTCTATACGTGATATTTTTTCTGCTATCTTTGGACATTATCAAGATACACTATAAAACAGATTTAAGGAAAATAGGAGCTTATGTAGATGACATAGTTTCTCCAGAACAGAAAAACTATCCCAAATGCCTTCTAAGTACATAAGACTCAGGTACTCTTTCTTAGTGATAATTTCACTGAGTCAGTTAAAATAAACATATCTTCAGAATTTTCAATATGAAATATACCAATAGATAAAGGTGGGCCTGGTGGCACATGGATTTAATCCCAGCGCTTGGGAAACAGAGGCAGGAGGATCTTTGTGAGTTCAAGGCCAGCCTAGTCTACATAGTGAGTTCTAGGCCAGCTAGGGTAGAGAGAACCTGTCTCAAAAAAAAAAAAAAAAAAAAAAAAAAGGAAATATAGAGATACACAACTTTTCTTATACAGACTTACTGGTAAAATGAACTTACATTAAATAGTTTGTCAGTGGCTAGCTTTTTAATGTCCCATCTTTACAAGCAATTGTTATGGTTATTCTTCATCAACCTGACTGTGTTACCATCACCTAGGCTAGGAGACACAATCTGGGAGTGTCTGTGAAGGCATTGACAAAGAGGACCCCTCAAACCAAGAGCCATAAAAAATCCTCTCCCTCTTTGTCCCCCTCCTTCTGAGACAGGGTCTCACTATGTAGCCCTGGCCTGGAACTCTATAGGTAGACCAGGCTGGCCTCCAACTCTCAAAGATCCACCTGCCTCTGCCTCTCAAGGGCTGAAATTAAGAGTGTGTCACCAGGCCCAGCTCAATCCTTCCTCTCTTAAGCTGCATCCTGTCAAATATTTTGTCATAAAAACAAAAAATAAGTAATATAGCAATCTAAGCATAATAGCTCAAAATAAGTGATGGACATAGGGAGCTGGAGAGATGGCTCAGCAGTTAGGAGCATTGGCTGCTCTTGCAGAGGACCCAGGTTTGGTTCCCAGAACCTACATGGCAGCTAACAATCATCTGTAACTGCAGCTCCAGAGGCCCATAGCTCTTTTCTACCATATATATGGACAAAACAGTCAGACACACAAACTTGTTTTAAAGTGATACAGGGCAAGCAAGATGATTCAGAGGGTTAAGGTACTAGCTGACAAGTCCGACAATCTGAGTTTGACCCCTGGGACCCACATGGCAGAAGGGGAGAAGTGAGTCCTACAGGCTGTATTCTGACCTCCACATGTGTGCTGGGGCTCCTGTGTACACACAAATGCTAAACAAATAAATGTAATTTAAACACATTTTTAAAATTTTTTAATTAATTTTATTTATTTATGTAGGTGTATGAATGTACTGTCTGCATGCAAGTTCGTGCACCCGTGTCGTGCAATGCCGCGGAGGTCAGAAGAGGGTGTCGGATTCCCCTGGAACTGGAGTTCTCCTGGAATTGGAGTTTCAGACGGTTTTCGGCCGCCATGTGGGTGCTGGGGATCAAACCTGGGTCCTCTGTAAGAGCGGTCGGCGCTCTTAACCGCTAGGCCATCTCTTCAGCCCCTAAACACATTTTAAAGTAATAAGATAGAGATAAAATTCCCATGTAAAAGTAATATTTCTTTTTCTTTTTTTCCTTTTTTTTAATTTTTATGTGTATGAGTATATTGCCTGCATGTAGGTAGGTGCACCCTGTGCAATGCCTATGAAGGTCAGAAGACATCGGATCCCCTGGAACTGGAGTTATGGCTGGTTGTTAGCTGCCATGTGGATGCTAGGATTCTAACCCAGGTCCTCTGCAAAAGCAGCCAGTAATCCTAACTGCTGAGCTATCTCTCCAGCCCCATAAAAGTAATATTTCTTTTTTTTTTATATATAATTTCCATATGTGTATGAATGTACTGTCTGCATGCAAGTTTGTGCACCCATGTCGTGCAATGCCGCGGAGGTCAGAAAAGGGTCTCAGATTCCCCTGGAAGTGGAGTTTTCCTGGAATTGGAGTTTCAGACGGCTCTCGGCCGCCATGTGGGTGCTGGGGATCGAACCCGGGTCCTCTGTAAGAGCGGTTGGCGCTCTTAAGTGCTAGGCCATCTCTCCAGCCCAAAAGTAATATTTCTTTTTTTTTTTTAATTTTTTAATTAATTTTATTTATTTATGTAGGTGTATGAATGTATGTCTGCATGCAAGTTCGTGCACCCGTGTCGTGCAATGCCGCGGAGGTCAGAAGAGGGTGTCGGATTCCCCTGGAACTGGAGTTCTCCTGGAATTGGAGTTTCAGACGGTTTTCGGCCGCCATGTGGGTGCTGGGGATCGAACCCGGGTCCTCTGTAAGAGCGGTCGGCGCTCTTAACTGCTAGGCCATCTCTCCAGCCCCAAAAGTAATATTTCTTATGTCAGAAGGTTTTAACAAGGTTTTATCAAGACTGGAAAGCTGAAGTCCAGGCATGGTGGCACACAACTTTAATTCCAGCATTGGGGAGGCAGAGGTAGGTGGAGCTCTGTGACTTTGAGGCCAGCTAGGGAGATGCCTAGTGAGATCCAACTCAAATGAATAGTAAAATGAATAAATACAACCCAGGAATGGAAAGCTGAGACCCGGGGGGATATCTCAAAAGGAAAAACAAGGCAAAGACCCTTAAAAGATAAAGATGAAGTTTTGCCTCTTCTACAGTTCCTTATTACGGAAAGACTAGATAACTGGAACTGGTAGAAAACATGTTCTGTAGGGGTTGGAAAGGTCACTCAGTAGTTAAGAGCACTGGTTGCTCTTGCAGAGGATCTGTGTTTGATTCCCACCCACATGATGGCCAACAACTGTCTATAACTCCAGTTCCAGGGGAATTCAACTCCCTCTTCTGACCTCCTCGGGCATTGGACAACATGGGTACACTTACACACATGCAGGCAATATGCTCATACACATAGAATAAAAATAATAAATAAAATATTTTAAAAGAAAACATGTTCTGGGGCTGGAGAGATGGCCTAGCGGTTAAGAGCACCAACCGCTCTTACAGAGGACCCGGGTATGATCCCCAGCACCCACATGGTGGCTGAGAACCATCTGAAACTCCAATTCCAGGAGAACTCCAGTTCCAGGGGAATCCGACACCCTCTTCTGACCTCCACGGCATTGCATGACACGGGTGCACAAACCTGCATGCAGAGAGTACATTCATACACATACAGAAATAAATAAAATTTTAAAATAATTAATAAAAAAAGCAAGAATGAGGAAGAAATCTTTAAAAAAAATTTAAAAAAAACATGTTTTGTGTCATGTGGGGCTGTGGGGTTCCTGGGTATATGTGCAAGAGGGTCTGGGTTCCCAGTGTCCATGAGGGGTGCTGGTGCTAGCTTCCCAGCCCGCATAATGCTGTTTCACACTCACACGCAGAATCACAGGTGCACCAACCACAGGTGGAGAGAGGGGAGGAGAGAACAGACTCAGAGGCAAGTAAACCCAGCAGGTCAAAAGACACCTGGGAGTTGGCTGCAAGATACCAAAACTCATTTATTTGAAGGAGTCTGAGGTCTTATATACCAATATTTGGCAGGCTTCTGGGGCAAGAATGGGGGTGAGGGGTACATGGGCACAGTGTGCTTTCTGCAAAAGGTGCGAGACAGCAGAGGCTCCAGTTGGTTTGCAAAACCAAGATGCACTCTTTAGATATCACAGGAATGTGATACTCTTTGCCCAAATCCTCAAAGCGGGGCTGCAGGGCTGGCTTTATCAACTGGCAAGGGGGTTGGGGGTGGAGAGGTTGTGACTTGACCCCCCAGCCTTGCAGGGTATCAGAGCAAAAAGCCAGCTCCCTTAATGCTCCAGCCAAATGAAATATCAGGCCCCACAGCTCCCCTGTTGTTTTTATTATTAAAGTGGGGAAGGTATTATCACATTTCTCTAGGGAGCATACAGGAACAGCCTGATCCTGAACCAGGATATTTTGGAATGTAACCTCAGTGAAATTATTAATTTGGTTTTTGCCAAACTGGAGCACTCCTAGGGTGAAAATCAGTCCTAGGAAGGGGAGCATCCACGTGGTCAGAGGGTTGGGGAACCAGGAAACATATAATAGGGGGGCTTTGCCCAGACTCATTGACAGTAAAGCAACACTTTCCCTCCCCCCAAACATACAGGCATTATTTGTACCAAATTTAACATAGATGGTGATTTCAGTTGTACCCCAAAGTTTGGAGTTATATCCAATTTAACATGAATGGTGATTTCCACTGTACCCCAAAGTCTGAAGTCTGGCTAGAAAGGCCTGTACATATAATTATGTTGATGGAATGAAGTCCAGTCTGTGATAGCTGTAATTTCACAACTATTTCCATGGTCTCTGACACGTTTCCTCTTTATCAAGTAGCCCTTAGGCTTTGGAAAGGAGGGGGAGGGAGTGGGTGGAAAGAAGAACAGTCCCTTATTTTCTTGAAGTAACACCTAGGACTTTCAGGTCCATCCCAGCTTTCCTTCCAAAAGGTTGGCAGCTCATTCTGGGGTATCTTTTGTAATTCTATTGATGAAATATAAATAGTAAAAGTACAGGAACTTAAGCAAACATTAATTATCATAATAGGTAGTGTTGTGGGCACAGGCATAGATGGTTAGAAATACCATTATCTTTTACATAAGAGTTTTTTTCTAGAAATGATACCATCTATCATAAATACATTTTAGTAGATAAATGGATGAAGGTTAATTAAAGTCCTATTAAGAATAAAATATTTTAGCCCTTTAATATCAAATCTGAAAAATAATATAATGCACTGTATTAGTTACTTTTCTGTTGCTGTGATAAAACCACCATGACCAAGGGAATTTATAAAAGGAAGAGTTTATTTGAGCTTAGGTTCCAGGGAATTAGACTCCACTGTGGTAGGAGGCATGGTGGCAGGAGCTGGAGCAGAAAGCCAAGGTTCACATCTTCCAATGAGCACAGGAAGCTGAGAGAGAGCAACTGGAGACCTGCAAAGCTTGTTTAACTCACTAAGCCTGCCCCCAATGATGTACCTCCTCCAGCATCACCACACCTTCTAAGATCTCCCCAAACAGCACCACCAACTGGGGACAAAATATCTGAATACTTGAAGCCTATGGGGGACATTCTCATTCAAACCACCACATTCCACTCCCTGGCCCCCATAGGCGCAAGACCATAAATGCAAAATGCATTTAGTCCAACCTTAAAAGTCCCCATAGTCTTTACCAGTCTCAATTCTATTCAAAAGTCTACAGTGCAAAGTTAATTCTGAGACCCAGGCCAATCTCTTAACTGTAAGCTCCTGTAAAATCAAAAGAAAAATTACATACTCCCAACGTACAGTGGAACTGAATACACATTCCCATTCCGAAAGGGAGGAATAGAGGCATAGTGAGGAAATACTGGACCAAAACAAGACCAAAAACCAGCAGGGCAAACGCCAAGTCCAGTACCTCCATGTGCAACTTCTGGGACTTGACTTCCAAAGAGCTTAGATGGCTCAGCTCTTCCAGCTTTGCATGCAACACACATCTCTTTCTTAGGCTGGTACCACTCCTTGTATACAGCTCTCATTGGCAAATATCTCATGGCTCTGGCATCCCTAATGTCTTCTTGGGGTCTCTGCTGTCAAACAGGCTTCACCTTCACAGCTTCACGCAATGGCCTATCAGGGCCTTCTTTATTCAGGGACGCCCCTGCTGCACTCTGCCTGGCCTCTGAAGCTCTCTGAAACTGCAGAGGAAGAAACTTGCATCCTTCATGCCTCTAAAGCCAGCACTATGTGAATGAAACTGCCAAGTTTGGCTGCAAGTCTGGGTTGGACCCTGGCCTACTTCAACCACATTTGCAACTTTTCTCTGCCCTGGACTTGGAGTAGAAAACCTGTTCAGTATTTTCCTTTCAAAAGTTGGAGGCTTAGCTGGGTGTGGTCTTGCCCTGAGGTACTGTTGCTTTTCTTTACTTGTAAATCTCTAGGCCTCTCCTTAATCACTTTAATCTCACTCTTTCCATTGTTTACTTGTATATATCTAGGCCTCTTCTTAATAACTTTAATATCCTTATCAAAGGGATCCTCTCCTTCGGCATGTGTCTTGACTCCAACATTAATCTTCACAGTAAACTTTTCCAATCCAACCTGTACATTCTGCATTTCTTTCTGCCCCATTTGCTCTTTTTCACTTAAGATCTGTATAATATTCACCATTAATAGCCATGCCACCATTTCTACATTAGGCTGTCTTGAAATATCCTCCACCAAAGAACTTAGTCCATTGCTTTTCTTTTTTTATTTTTTTTAATTTTTTAAAATTTTATTTATTTCCGTATGTGTATGAATGTATTGTCTGCATGCAAGTCTGTGCACCCATGACATGCAATGCCACGGAGGTCAGAAGAGGGTGTCAGACTTCCCTGGAACTGGAGTTCTCATGGAATTGGAGTTTCAGATGGCTCTCGGCCGCCATGTGGGTGCTGGGGATCGAACCTGGGTCCTCTGTAAGAGCAGTTGGCGCTCTTAACCGCTAGGCCATCTCTCCAGCCCAGTCCATTGCTTTTCAACTTAGCCTCAGGCAAGCATTTGGGCTGTGTGTAAACTCCAGCCAGACTCTTTGCCAAAATATCCCAGTCACTGCTTAAGTCTTTATTTTCCTCTGGAACTACATTTTTCTCAGCACTGCTTTCTTCCAAGCTTCTAATACAATGGCCTGTTAAGCTCTCCTTACAGCAGTCAACAACTTTTCTATCCCAAAGTTCTAAAGTCTTCCACACTTCTCCAAACATCCACATGGGCAGGTTCTTCACAGCCAACAGCCCACTCTCTGGTACCAAAAACTGTATTAGTTATGTTTCTGTTGCTGTGATAAAACCACCATAACCAAGGGAACTTATAAAAGGAAGAGTTTGAGCCAGGCATGGTGGCACATGCCTTTAATCCTAGCACTTGGGAGGCAGAGGCAGACAGATCTTTGTGAGTTCAAGGCCAGCCTGGTCTACAGAGTGAGTTCCGGGACAGCTGGAACTACAGGGAGACCCTGTCTCGAAAAGACCAAAAAAAAAAAAAAAAAAAAAAAAGGAAGAGTTTATTTGAGCTTATAATTGACCGTTACAGGGAATTAGAACCCACTGTGGTGGGAGGCATGGTGGCAGGAGCTAGAGCAGAAAGCCAAGGTTCACATCTTCCAATGAGCACAGGAAGCTAAGAGAGAGCAACTGGAGACCTACAAAGCTTGTTGAACTCACTAAGCCCACACCCAATGATGTACTTCCTCCAGCATGGCCACACCTTCTAAGACTTACTAAAACAGTGCCACCAGCTGTGGGCAAAATATCTGAATACTGGGGCTGGAGAGATGGCTTAGTGGCTGAGAGGGCCGACTACTCTTGCAGAGGACCCGGGTTTGATCCCCAGCACCCACATGGTGGCTGAGAGCCATTTTTATCTCCAGTTCCAGGGGAATCCGACGCCCTCTTCTGACCTCCACAGCATTGCACGACGACATGGGTGCGCAAACCTACATGCAGACAGTACATTCACACACATAGAAAATAAATAAAAATTAAAAATATATATATCTGAATACTTGAAGCGTATGGGGGACTTTCTCGTTCAAACTACCACATGCACCAAAGTATGGATGAGTGGCACTAATTTAGAGGCTCATTTGGTGTTTGGGGGGTTTTACCCATGGCTCTTCTTTATTTTCTAGCCTTGATAGCTTTATTGAGCCTGACTTTTGGCTGTGATTAAAGACACCTGTTTCCTTGTGTGAACATCTGGCAAAAATAAATAAATAAAGACACCTGTTTTTTCTTTATTGATGCCAGTTGGCTGCTGGGGAAGGCCCCATCCAGGTAGAACTGTTTTTTATTTTTAGTAAGAAAAGTATTCTGGGGGCTGGAGAGATAGTCTAGCAGTTAAGAGTACCGAATGCTCTTGCAGAGGACCCGGGTTTGATCCCCAGGACCAACATGGTGGCTAAGAACCATCTGTAACTCCAACTCCAGGAGAACTCCAGTTCCAGGGGAATCTGACACCCTCTTCTGACCTCTGCGGCATTGCATGACATGGGTGCACAAACCTACATGCAGACAGTACATTCATACACACAGAAAATAAATAAATAAAATTTAAAAAAAAGAAAGGTATTCTGCTGAGCGTGGTGGCACATGCCTTTACTCCTAGCACTCGGGAGGCAGAGGCAGGTGGATCTTTCTTTGTGAGTTCAAGGCCAGCCTGGTCTACAGAGAAAGTTCCGGGACAGCTGGGGCTACAGGGAGACCCTGTCTCAAAAAGACCAAAAGAAAAAAAAGAAAGGTATTCTTGTTTGATCTGGGTAGTTTTGAACAGTTCTTGTTCTTAGTATACCTTTTGAACAGTTTTGATCCAATTTGGAACAGTTCTTGTTCTTAGTACACCTTTTGTGAACTTTTCCAAGTTTTAAAGCCCCTTTTGAGGCATTGACCTGGCTTTGACACTTTTTAATTGATGTTTTGGGAAAATAACAGTTATCCCTCCAAGAGATCTCATGTCTATTAGTCAAAGGAAGAAATTAAGCATGTCCGCAATAAGGAGTTACTGTTATAATAATTGACTCCTATCCCAGAGAGATGCTGAGTAGAGACTTTTTTACTTGACTGTATCCTGGAGGGAGTCATACTAATTTCTCCTTTTTGGTATTAGGAGAATGGATAAGACTTTTACATTTTTAATTTATGATTTAAAAGACAGTTGTACGCCGGGTGAGGTGGTGCATGCCATTAATCCTAGCACTCCAGAGCCAGAGGCAGGTGGATCTTTGTGAGTTCAAGGCCAGCCTGCTCTATAGAGTGAGTGCCAGGACAGCTGGGGCTACAGGAAGACCCTGTCTCAAAAAGACCAAAAAAAAAAAAAAAAAAAAAAAGACAGTTGTACTACATACCCATACAGGAACCAAGTTTTGAAGGTCCATTGTGGATTAAAGATGTGAAACCCAGTCTTTTAGGGCTAAGCTATTTTGTAGACAAAAGGGAATGTTATAGGTAACATTATGCAACACAGAAAGACATAGGGAACCCTTACATACCTCAATCCCAAAGCTGTCACCAGAAATCTAGTATGAATTAGGAGTAAAAAATATTAATAACAACTTGTATTTCCAATCAATTTAAGCATGTTACTAATTTTTTATGTTAATAGTATTTGACCAATTTTATTAATTTTAATACCATATACTGTGTAAATAAAGTTTGGATAAAAATTAAACATTAATTAGATAAATCTTGACTAGACATACATTATCTTTTTAAATTATTTGATTAATCTATGACCCTAGAGAAATAAAGCTTATGTATATAATTTTAAATTTTATCACAACCTCTAGATACATTTTTTTGAAGTATAAACTCTACAAAGTGGGTTTTTAAATTAATATTACGCTGTAAGTTATGGATCCATCACAGGTTTTGATGGATCGTAGCCAGTCGATGGCAGTATATACCCAGTAAAACTCTGAATCATTATATTTTGTAATTCTTACTTACCCTTAATAAATTAACTTATCTGTTAGTTGTTTAATTATATTAACAGACCTGAGTTTGGAAGAAAAAATGTTAGCTTTAGCCCTAGAGTTAGCCTTTACTGAATTTAAACAGTAAGTTTATCTAAGCAGTAAAAAGTCATGCAAGTTCATCTTTTTTATTTTTTTTATTTTTTATGTGTATGAATGTACTGTCTGCATGTAGGTTGGTGTACCCATGTCATGCAATGTCACGGAGGTCAGAAGAAGGTGTCAGATTCCCCCTGGAACTGGAGTTAAAGATGGTTCTTAGCCGCCATATGGGTGCTGGGAATAGAACCCAGGTCCTCTGTAAGAGCAGTTGGTGCTCTCAATTGCTGAGCCATCTCTCCAGCCCCATCAAGTTAATCTTAAAACCCAAACCTAGAATATTTACTAGAGTAAGTATTTTAACTGGGTTTTTATTTTTTTTATTTTTTTTTTTATTATTTATTTTTGTATGTGTATGAATGTATTGTTTGCATGCAGGTCTGTGCACCCATGTCGTGCAATGCCGCGGAGGTCAGAAGAGGGTCTCAGATTCCCCTGGAACTGGAGTTCTCCTGGAATTGGAGTTACAGACGGTTCTCAGCCGCCATGTGGGTGCTGGGGATCGAACCCGGGTCCTCTGCAAGAGCGTCGGTGCTCTTAACCGCTAGGCTATCTCTCCAGCCCCTTAACTGGGTTTTTAATAAGTAATAGTTATTAGCCAGGCATGGTGGTACACACCTTTAATCCCAGCACTCGGGAGGCAGAGGCAGGCAGATCTCTGTGAGTTCAAGGCTAGCCTGGTCTACAGAGTAAGCTCCAGGCCAGCTGGGACTAAAGGGAGACCCTGTCTCAAAAATACCAACAAATAAATAAATAAATAAATAAATAAATAAATAAATAAATAAATTGTTATTAAGGAACAATTTTTTTTTTGAGACAGGGTCTCCCTGTAGCTCTGGCTGTCCTGGAACTCACTCTGTAGACCAGGCTGGCCTCAAACTCACAGAGATATGCATGCCTCTGCCTCCCAAGTGCTAGGATTAAAGGCGTGCGCCACCATGCCCGGCATTTATTTATTTCTGTATGTGTATCAATGTACTGTCTGCATGCAAGTTTGTGCACCTGTGTTGTGCAATGCCGTGGAGGTCAGAAGAGGGTGTCAGATTCCCCTGGAACTGGAGTTCTCCTGGAATTGGAGCTTCAGATGGTTCTCAGCCACCATGTGGGTGCTGAGGATCGAACCCAGGTCCTCTGTAAGAGCGGTTGGCGCTCTTAACCGCTAGACCATCTCTCCAGCCCATTAAGGAACAATTTATTGGAGTTAGAGCTCTTTGTCAGACCAGGCTCGCCTGAAAATTTCCATTTGCCTGTCTCTGCTTCCAGGGTGCTGAAATTTAAAAATGGTGTTATTTTATGTTGATTTTTTTTTTTTTTGGTCTTTTCGAGACTGGGTCTCCCTGTAGCCCCAGCTGTCCTAGAACTCACTCTGTAGCCTAGGCTGGCGTTGAACTCACAAAGATCCACCTGCCTCTGCCTCCCAAGTGCTAGGATTAAAGGCGTGTGCCATCACGTCCAGCATTTTATGTTGATTTTAAAAGGCAGTTTATGATTTAGCATGAATCGTTACTAAGGAGCTATATGTTTAGCTCAGTGGCAGGTAATAAGCCATGTGGTCTGGAAACCTGTGAACAGACCCTTTCCCTGGTAATATTTTTCTTTTAAATGGATTAAGTAGATTTTAAAAGGTGAAAACACATTTGAAAGAGTCCAAAATTGCGTAGGGCTTTTAAAATTAATTAATTGTGCACATTTTTACTTAAAGATGTCTGAAGGTACCCATGTATTAGATTACAGTTTTTATATTTTGATCGAACATGCTGAGATAGAATTTAACTTAACAGATTTTGGTTATCAAAAATTGAAATAAAGTTTTATGAATGGCCATATTATTAAAAATTATCTCGAGATAAAAATTGATACACAAAGGACAGTACAATTAAAACAATTTAGAATAAGCACAAGTTCTGAAGGTAGTTATTTTGAACACATTATATTTGTCTATTTTTAGGAGGCCTGTTTAAGGAAGAAAAGGGGGCTGGAGAAATGGATCAGCGGTTAAGAGCACCAACTGCTCTTGCAGAGGACCTGGGTTCAATTCCCAGCACCCACATGGCAGCTAAGAACCATCTTTAACTCTAGTTCCAGGGGAATCCAACACCCCCTTCTGACCTCTGTAGCATTGCATGACATGGGTGCACCTACTTACATGCAGACAGTACACTCATACACATAAAATAATAAATAAAAATTTAAAAAAGAAAGAAAACATTTGTTAACAAATTTTTGATACAGACTTGTTAGAATTAAATCCTTGGAAGTTTGAAGAGTAGTTAGAAGCACCCTGGAAAAATAATATGTTACATGTTTTAATAGGAAATTAAGCAAACAAGTCCTTAGCATTGAGAGATAAGTTTGTTTGAATGTAATGAGAGGAAATTTTTCTTCTTGGAGAAGGGCTAGAATTCTGAAGAACAAAGAGAGGTTAAATTTTGAGGTTTTTAGAAAAGAATTTACAAAGCAGCAAACTTGGTATTTGAACTGTTAACTCTTAAGTCTGTTTTTTAATCCACAAATTTTTAGTGGCAGTTCAGGGGGGGAGGAGCAGGTTTGTGCAGACACAGGACTGCTCACCTCCTGACCTGGTGGCTTTTGCTTTTTTTTTTTCCTGCCAGCTGTGCATGACCTCAACCTACCGCCTCAGGGCTCTCTTGAAGACTACGTGATGGCTCCTTTGGAGACTACGTGCTGGCTCCCGGGAGCACAGCAGGCTGAGCTGCAGGGCTGAGAGTGCCCTTCTCTGCCGCCCCCCCTCCCCGCCTCACACTCACACACACACCCAGTGCCTGGCAATTTTTGCTTTTGGTTAGAGTCAGCTTCCCTTCCCTCTGCTCCAGACTCCACGGGTCACAGTCCGGACCTGTCTCTCCCCTGGGGGCTCATGGAGCCGGAATAGCTCAGGCGGCCATTGAGCCATAGGTGGGTGTGGCCTCAGTTCCCTTGGTCTATGAGTCTACCTGATGTGTGTGGGGAATTATCCGTGACGGAAAGGGAAGAGATGCTTGTGAGTAAAGAGAACTTAAGGGAGAAAGCTTTCACCGAAGCCTGATCAAGCAGGCAGGAACCAATTAGCAGATGGTGAGAACGGAAATTAAAAGATTAGAAAAAATAAAGAGAGTCTGTCCTACTCAAGATGTGGAAGGACAAAGGGCATAGCTGCCTGAGGTAAGCAGAGTCTGTCCTACTCAAATGGAAGGATAGAGGGTGGGGGCACAGCTGTCTGAGGCCAGAAAGAGTCACTTTTTGGGAGGATGGCACAGTCGCTCCTTACCCCAATCTGCCCAGGAAAGGGGAGAGTTCGCCTTTTTCCTTTTAATCCCCCAAGGATCTTGTCTCCTTTGGGTGTTGCACATCCTTCACACATCCTTCACACAGCCCCACAGGGTGTCACGTAGCCCTGCACTGGGCACCATCTGTGGGGCTGTGGTGTTCCCGGTATCTGTGAGCTTGGGTTGGAGTTCCCAGTGTCCTCAAGGGATGCCGGCACCAGCTTCCCAGCCCACATAAAACTGTTTAGCGCTCATGCCAAGCCCCGGGTGGGAGGGGGGAGGAGAGAAAGGACTCAGAGGCAAGTAAATCTGGCAGGTCAAAAGAGACCTGGGAGTTAGCAGCAAGAGACCAAAATGCATTTATTTGAAGGAGTCTGATGTATTATATACCAACATTTGGTGGACTTCTGGGACAAGAATACAGTGAGGGGGTGCACGGGAAATTCACAGCATATTTCTGCATAAGGTGTGAGCTGGCAGAGGCTCTGGTCGGTTCGGAAAAACCATGATGTACTCTTTAGATATCACAGGAATGTGACACTCTCTGCCCAAATTCTCAAAGCAGGGCTGCAGGGCTGGCTTTATCAATTGGCAAGGTGGGGGGTGGGGAGGTGGTGACTTGACCCCCCAGCCTTATGGAGGGTATCAGAGCAAAAAGCCAGCTCCCTTAATGCTCCAGCCAAATGAAATATCAGGCCCTGCAGTGTCACATTTACAAACTGTCCTAAAAGGAGGTGTACGCTTCTAGTGATTGCTGGATTCACCAATCTGTAGATTGTTGGTGTGATACACAGTGCACCCAGAGTTCATAATTCTAATTAATAAACTAGTGAAGAGCTGCACACTTGTAGTCCCCGCACTGGGGAGGCAGAGGTAGGAGGATTGCTACAACTTTGAGGCTAGTTTGGTCAACATAGTCAACCGGGGGCATCTTCAGATACCATGTCTCAAAAAATAACAACATAGAGCATGTAACTAAAATTTCTGGAAATAATGAATGTAAAACAGTCTACACAAGTTTGAAAAGAAAGTTAAACTGGCTTTTTCCCCTTTCTTTCATTCTTTCTTTCTTTTTTTTTTCTCTTTTTAAGACAGGGTCTCCCTATAGCCCCAGCTATCTTAGAACTCACTATGTAGACAAGGCTGGCCTTGAACTCACAGAGATCTGCTTGCCTCTGCCTCTGCCTCTGCCTCTGCCTCCTACCATCATGCCCAGCTACATTGACTTTTTAAATTTCAATTTTAAATTTCATTTGTTTGTTTGTGTGCATGTGTGTTGCAGTGAACATATGGAGGTCAAAGAACAACTTATGGGAGTTGGATGTCTTTTTCCATCACATGGGTCCCAGGGATTGATCTCAGATTGTTGGACTTCGCATCAAGCACCTTTATCTCCTGAGTTGTTGCACTGACCCTGGGTTTTATTGTTACATTTGTATGTGTGTTCTTTTGCGCATGGGCATGCACATGTGTGTGTGTGTGTGTGTGTGTGTGTGTGTGTGTACATGAAGGCAGATATGAAGGTCTCAGGACACCTTGTGAGTCATTTTCTCCTTGACCATGTCGGGTCCAGGGAAAGAACTCAGGCCATCCAGTTTGACAGCAGGTGCCTTTACCCACTGAGCCATTTCATGAGCCCTTATTTGTCTTAGTTTTTCAAAGGTTACTTCCCTTTTGAGCATTTCTGGAAAAGTCAACAGCAAATTGGAAAAAGAGTCACTTTCACTGGGAAAATCGCAAAATGGTTAAGATATCACAAACCCAAGGCACAGGGCAGAACTGAGTTGGCTGGATTTACTTTGATTAATGTTAGTGATGGCAACCAGATTTACTCCCACTGGAAAACACAAACTGACCCCTTATGAAACAGTGACTGAAAAGTCTCCCCCTAATAACAGAATTTATCATAAATTATGATATGGATCAATACCACAGGGCTTCAATGAACCATGCCACAGTGCAATTTTAACCAGGTAAAAGTAGCACTTTAAAACCCACCAACCAGGAGTCTGCAGGCCTTGGCTGGCTCTGCAGGGATTCAAGGAACAGATTTCCATGGCCAGAACTGGGAACTAACTCAACTCCACCAAGACACTGCATCTGATTCAGGATCTTTTAGAGAGAAGAGATTCACCAAGATGAGCATCCAGGCCCCACCCACACTCCTGGAGCTGGCAAGGCAGAGGCTGCTGAGGGGCCAGGCCTTGGCCATCTGGGCCCTTCAGGACCTTCCCAGGGAGCTTGTCCCACCTTGTTTATGGAAGCCATTGCTGGGAGAAAAATGAAGGTCCTGCACAAGATGGTCGCACCCTGGCCCTTCCCCTGCCTCCCTGTGGGGGCCCTGATGGAGACACCCGACCTGGAGAACTTGAAGGCTGTGTTGCATGGAGTAGATAAGCTGTTGACATGCAAGGTTCACATGAGGAAGTGGAAACTTCAAGTACTTGATTTGCGGAAAGTGCAGCACACAGTCTGGAACATATGGGCTGGAAAGGAGGATGTGGGCAATTCTTCAGGGGTTGTGAGGATGCTCCCTAGATATGCTTACCAGAGGCGTCTCATGGTGTTGGCTGAGCTTTCCATCATGCGACATCCAAGTGGATATCAAGCATACTTATTGCAGTGCACAGAGCAGAGTAAAGGTTCCCTAAGGTTGTGCTGTCCAAAGATGTTTATTTAAGTGGCATCTATAGACACAGTGCAGCAGCTACTGCAAACCGTCTGTCCAGAGTCTATAGACACTGGACCTGTATTCCTGGTGGACTCTGTCTGCCTTGGAGTGCTTTGCACCACACCTGCGTGAGACAGTCAATCTTCACAGATTCTTCTTCCATGCATGGATCCGCAATGATGATGAATATGCCTCCCCAGACTTACGGGAGAGGTGTGGCACTAAGTTCATTTCCCAGTTCTCAAAATTAAGCCATCTCCAACATCTCTACATGAATGTTTTAGAGCTCCTTGTTAACCACATGCAGCAATTAATTGTTCAGTTATGTAAGGATAAAGAGTTGTTTCTGCAGGCCAGAGCAAACCATTTTCTTTAAATGAAAAATTAGTGGGCACCCATGTTGCCAGCTACTTTTGAATGGACTGTGAGGTAGCCATTAGAATATCTGAGCATAAGAATATTTGAGCATGGCCTTGCTTCCCTTTCAACCAAATCATAGTTTCACATGATACTGGTGAAGCAGAGGACTGAACTGGGGAAGGAGGGAATGTGTAAGGTAGAAGTCTGGATGTATGGACCAGAGTTAGTGAGGGTTGGTGTGACCTCTTGGTAGAGTCCTGTCCAATCTAATGGTCAGGAAATAGGAAAGACAGGAAGACACTAAAGCCCAGGTCAGCTGTGTGCAAAAATACATTGTGCCTATCATTTCTCATGTGTGAAGGGCTGTGTTCAGCTCAGTACAGGCTGAGTAGATGGAAATATGAGGCTCCAGGGTTAAAGGCGAGGGGGAAGGTCAAACACTGTGACTGGGGACAGAGGCTGTCTTTCAGATACCAGGCACCAATGATCTCTGCTGGAGATTTCCCATAATGTTGACCTGGGTTGGTCTTCCAGTGTGTGTTCTCCTGGGCTGATGTGCCAGCACCCATTTTCTGCTTGACAGTGAGGCTAGGCACTTCAGAGCACTGAACCAAGTCAGTCCATCATGAATGGTGTCTTAGCTTTCCTTTGCTGCAATGAAAAATAATGACTAAAACCAACTTCTGGATAAAAGGGTTTATTTGGCTTACAGCTCAGTCTACCATTAAGGGAAGCCAAAGCAAGAACTCAGAGCAGCTACCTGAAGCACAGACCATAGAGCAAAGCTGCTCATTGACTTGCTCCTCAGGCTGTGCTCAGCCTGCCTTCTTATACAACACAGGACTGACCATGTGCTCAGGGCTGGCACCACCCACAGTGGGATGGGCCCTTGGGCACCCCCCCCCCAGTTATTCAACAGTCAAGAAAATGACCCCGGATATGGGTGACAACTGAATCTATCCAGCAGGGATGATAACAAGACTCTGCCTAGAAAAGAGTGACTTGAGGGGCTGGAGAGATGGCCTAGCGGTTAAGAGCGCCGACCGCCCTTACAGAGGACCCGGGTTCAATCCCCAGCACCCACATGGTGGCCGAGAACCGTCTGAAACTCCAATTCCAGGAGAACTCCAGTTCCAGGGGAATCCGACACCCTCTTCTGACCTCCACGGCATTGCACGACACGGGTGCACAAACTTGCATGCAGACAGTACATTCATACACATACAGAAATAAATTAAAAAAAAAAAAAAAGAAAAGAGTGACTTGAGTAAAGGATGTATAATTTGCAACATCCTGGGTACTGAGTTTAGTCATGGTGAGACTGACTTTGGGCCCTGTCGTCTTCTCCATTTCAGTCTGACCACTATGCTCTCTACCAGCATTTGCCATGACAAACCTCTTCTCTCCCTAGCTGTATGAAGACCCACTTGGAGACCCTCTCCATCACTCACAATCTTCTTTCACAGTGTGACTTGGATTTGCATCAGTGTCGGAGCCTCTGTCACCTGAAGCACCTGTACATGATACATGTGGATGTGGCGGACTTCTGCTTATGTTTTATGGATCTGGCAGCTTTTCTGGAGAGTGTTTCGGACACCCTGCAGAGCCTGAAATTGGTAGAGTGCAGGATGCAGGACTTTCAGCTCAGTACCCTCCTGCCTGCCCTCAGCCAGTGCTCCCAGCTCGCCGTGATCAGATGTCATGAAAATAACATCTCCCTGCCAGTCCTGAGGAATCTTCTCCAGCACACTGTGAATCTAAGCCAGTTGACCGAGAAGCTGTACCCTGCCCCTGTGGAGTGCTACGATGACAGGGGTAATGTCATCCCAGAGACGTATATACTAATTTGTTCCCAGCTCATGGATGCAGTGAGAGCCCTAAGGCAGCCCAAGACATTCCAGTTTGTCTCAGACAAGCGCCTTAAGTGTTTTTCACGCTCTGTCTATGACGGGGAGACCAAGCTTTGTCACCGTTGGCACTAAATAGGGAAATGTTACTTCTGGATACTGAGAAGTGAGGGGCTAGGGACAGGCCTGACATCAAAGGGACCCATAGCACATGGCTTCAGAAACTGTCCCCTGTGCTGGAAATGGTGATGAAGTGGGCTCAGGTTACAGTGGCTGCGGTTGACATGAAGAACATCGAGACCACAGGAAACGTGCATTTCAGTGCAAGTTCTCCATGTGGATTCTAAGTCAGAAAGGGAAGTACAAATGTCTTAATGTTGTTCCTGGAAGTGCTGGTTAATGAGGATCTCCTCAGAATGGTGGTAAAACAGTCTATGACCCCTAGATCCTGGTTTCTCAGTCTCGTGTATTCCTTGGTCACTGACCAATTCAGCTGGTTTCCAGGTTTAAGGTCTGGAGTATTCTATGACTTTCTAGAGAGACGCTGCAGTGTTTTAGCAATGAATGTGAAACTCAAGAACTCTGCATTCAAATAGTTTAGAGTCATGCAATTCAGGCCTCTCCTGAGGCCTTGGTGTCTGTTAGTTCCCACTCTTGTGGCCGCTTCATGGCTTATGTGCAGAGAATTGTCTAACATGAGTGACACAGACCTACACTCAGAAGGTATTGGGGAAGTGGCTGGGGACCACAGTCCAGGATACGTTAAGTATAGCTGAAACAGGAAA
This sequence comes from Rhizomys pruinosus, assembly GCA_009823505.1. Taxonomy (NCBI): domain Eukaryota; kingdom Metazoa; phylum Chordata; class Mammalia; order Rodentia; family Spalacidae; genus Rhizomys; species Rhizomys pruinosus. The sequence goes on from VZQC01014891.1 coordinate 2,875,862, forward strand.
AAAGACAACATGGAGAAAAGGGAATGGGGTCTAGCAACAGTTCCTTTTTCCTTGGTGGTCTGCTATAAAGGCTGGACTTGAATTTTCCTGATCCTCTGGTCTATTCTTGAGTACTAAAACTAAGACCTGAGCCACCGTATGAAGTTTTTGGCCTCTCAGAACTCTAATAGATGGCCAGTTGTCATGTCCTGGCCTAAAGTCTGTGTAGACAGCTTTCGTTATCCAGTTCTTACACTTGAGAGAAGAGAAGCACCAAGTGGGGTATTTTCTTTATCAGACTGGCCTGTGGGAAAGTGTGAGGTGTTGTCTTCACTTGAGTGATGTGGGAGGGACACTGGGTGGGGCCACCCCATGGCAGGTGGCCCTGGGTCACACCAGAAAGCAGATGAGCACAGCTCAATGAACAGTCCTGGAAATCCTGGTTCTTCCTACAGTTCTGTTCTGGGCCTGCCTGAGCTCCCTCCATGACGAGGTGTAAGCTGTAAGTGAAATAAAACTTTCATGGCCAAAAAAAATAAATAAATAAAAAATAAAACCCACCAACCAACAGCAACCAGACCTTTCACAATCTAGAACCTGGAGATTGGGTCCTTTTGAAAACAGTATCAGTTAAAAAGCAGACTTCAAACTCCACTGGAAGGAATCAAGTTTTTTTTTTTTTTTTTTTCCAAAACCAACTTTTATTGGAGCTTTGTGCATTATACAACATTTCAAATCGAAATCGTAGACCCGTGCCCCCTCCCCAACCCACCCCCCGACCCCATCCCAGAGCTCATGCATTCTCCAAACTGGTTTTCTCAGTCCTCTCTCAAAATTCTCGATGCAGAAGTTTACTGTTTCAAGCAGAAGTTCCAACCTTTTCATCAGTTCTTTGACCCAGTCTGTTGTATTCCTTCATTGCTCATCCAAAAATGCATTAGATGCATGCCCCACATGACATTATGACATCATAGGTTTTAGAGCATCTTCAGCTTATGTTTTTTTTTTCTTTATAAGGGGCTGAAAGATGTCATGTTTTGAAGGACTCCTCTGCACCTCAAACCACCATCAGTTCTGCCCTCGATGCTCCACACTGGGGTTTCCTTCCCAGGTGCACCAAATAGGTCCAGTAAGCACCACGTCCTGGTCTTGACTCTCCTGTACTGGTCTCCGGGTATAGCCTGGGTAGTCCAACAATGGCTGTCATCTCACTCTGCAGAGCTGAACACCCCAGTATTAGCCTCAGTCCACAAGTTGGAGTGTCTCAGCAGTCCCCATCTGGCACTGAAGGTTTGGAGGATTATTGGAGAGACAGAGTCTTAAGTCCATCCTGGGAAGGTTAGAAAAGACGTGTGTCTCATGTCTTTGAAGGATGGCAAAAGCAGGTGGCAGCCACAGGTAGCTGCACTTACCAGTAAGACAGGCAAAACAACTGTTGCTTTTTTTTTTTTTTTTTTTTTTTTTTGTCTTTACTAATATCTCCAGCTTTTATTACCTGAAGTACAATTTCTCAGGCCTCTACTAATTATTTATTTCGACTATATTTCCTTTTGGATGTTTAAGGCTACACAGTTACCTGCAGCAAAACTTCAGGGCCTCAATGGTTGTGGTAGTAAGTAATACCTTTAATCCCAGAACTCAGGAGGCAGAAGCAGGCATATCTCTGTAAGTTTGAGGCAAGCCTGATCTACATAGCAAGCTCCTGGCTAGCCAGGAATACATACTAAGATCCTATCTCAAAAAACAAAAATAGCTGGGTGTGGTGGCGCACACCTTTAATTCTAGCACTCAGGAGGCAGAGGCAGGCGGATCTCTTGTGAGTTTCAAGGCCAGCCTGGTCCTACAGAGTAAGTTCCGGACAGCTGGGGCTACAGGGAAACCCTGTCTCATAAAAGACCAAAAAAAAAAAAAAAGCCATTCCTAAAAATCAAGCAAGGAAGGAAGGATAGGAGGGAGGGAGGAAGGAAGGAAGGAATGGAAGGAAGGAAGGAAGGAAGGAAGGAAGGAAGGGAAGGAAAGAAAGTAGGAAGGAAAGAAGGAAGGAAGGAAAGAAGGAAGGAAAGGAAGGCAAGCAAAATTTCATTCCACTCAGTCTTGGACCCCTATCTCTCAATACAAAAAGACCCCTTGGAGCTGGGGAGACATGCAGTTGATAAAGCGCTTGCCTCTAAGCATGAGGACCTGAGTTTGATCTCTAGAGCCCGGGTAAAAAGCTGAACATGGCAGGTTGTGTTTGTAATCTCAGCACTGGGAAGGCAGAGACAGAGGATCTAGCTATGGGTCACTAGCCAGCTGCTCTAGCCTAAATGGTGAGCTCCAGGCCAGGCCAGGCCAGTGTGAGACTCTGCCTCAAAGGAAGCAGATGACATTCCTGAGCTAGACCCCTGACCTCCACAGACATGTGCACATACACATATGAGTAAATATGTCCACACCTGCTCAAATGGATGGCACAGGACAGCTTGTGAATGTTGGTGCCCTCCTTCCCACCATGTGGGTCTCTAGGCTTCATGACAAGCACCTTTACCCACTGACCCAACCTCCTGGTCTTGTAGATCAAAAGTGTTGACAGTCATGGCAGCCAAGCCTTCACTAGCTTTGGGTTCCAAATTGCTCAGAAGCACCCACTAGAGGCAAACACCAGGAGCTGCAACCTTCAGTCTGCTTCTTTATGTAATCCCTTTTTCTGTCTACAGATACTACTCATCTCACCTTGAATCTCTGAACCTGTCCTGGGTTAGGGCGATACATTTTGTTAAAAAAAAAAAAAAAAAAAAAAACACAATTAAAATTTTTAAACAATATTTTTTCACCTAAATTTTTTTATTTTTTTTTAACAAATCTAGACCCGTGTTCCCGCCCATTCCCCCACCCCCGCCAGAGCCATGCATTCTTGCCAAATATGCTTTTCCTCCTCTTTCTCAGTCTTTTCTCAATATTCTCCATGAGGAAGTTGACTGTTTTGAGCAAGACCTTTCGAAAGTTCATGTTTCAGTCAGTTCTTTGATGCAGTCCTTTCTGTTGTTTGCTGTTGTTTTTTTTTTTTTCTTTCGTTCCAATAAGCATTACGCCCACAATGCTTTGGACAAAAGTTCAGGGGGCCCTACACAGAATACTTACACCAGGTAATTGGACTAGCATCACAGATGAGGTGAGACCATTCGTCGTTTGTTTTCTGGGACTGTGTTACTTTACTCAGCATGATGTCCTCTAGCTCCAGCCATTTTCCTGCAAAGCTCGTGATGTCTTTCTTTACTGCGTATAGAACTCCATTGTGTAGATGTACCCATTTTTTCTATCCACTCGTCGGTTAAGGGGCATTTGGGTTGGTTCCAGCTCCTTGCTATGTGAACACGAGCTGTGAAATAAACATGGCCATGCCTGATATCTCTGTGGTGGGGTGAGTCTTGCAGGGTACCTGCCCAGGAGTGGTGTGGCTAGTGCGGGTGGCAAGTTCATTCAACTCTTCCAAGGGTTCTCCCCACTGCTTTCCATAGTGGCTGTACGGGTTTACATTCCCACCAGCAGTGGATGTGCGTTCCCCTTTCCCCACAAACCTCTCCAGCACTTGGTACATTTGTTTTCTTGATCCTAGCCAGTTTGTATGGAGTAAGGTGATATCTAAAGTGGTTTTGATTTGCAATCTTCCTAATTGATTAGTGATGTTGAACACTTCTTAAGGTGTTTCTCAGACATCTCTAATTCCTCACTTTGACAGTCTCTGTTCAGTTCTTTGCTCATCTATTGAGTGGGTCATTTGATTTTCTTTTCAGAGGGATCGTCGTGTCTACCAGACTTCACAAAACTACTACTACAGCGGCTATTAGAATCAAAAACAGCTCTGGACTGCACAAAAACTCTCTAGCATAATAGACCCTGTTGACCAATGGAACAAAAACCGAAGATCCAACATCTGAACCATACATTTCAGCCATCTTATATTTGACAAAGGGGCAAATAAGCCCACAATGGAGAAAAGACAGATTCTTCAGCAAGTGGTTGTTGGCACCCATCAAAACTGGATCACCACTTGTAGAAGAATGAAATTAAACCCCTACCTCTCGCCCTGTACAAAAGTCAACTCCAGATGGATTAAAGACCTCAACGTGAAACCCCAAACTCTGAAGGTGATAGAAGAAAAAGTTGGCAGCAGACTACAAGACATAGGCGTAGGAAAAGACTTCCTAAATCAGACAGCAGCTGCACAAGAATTAAGGTCGACAATTGACAAATGGGACCTCATTAAACTCAAAAGCTTCTGTACATCAAAAGAAACAATCAAGGAAGTGAAGAGAAATCCCACAGAGTGGGAGGAAACCTTCACTGAAGATACATCTGACAAAGCATTGATTTCCAGAATATATAAACTACTCAAAAAAACAAAGAAAAAAAACTAAACAATATTTTTATTTTATATGTATGAGTGTATTGAGTGTATTGCGTATATGTGTGTAAGGACATCCGTGTTGTGCAGTGCCCATGGAGGTCAGATGGTATCAGGTCCCTTGGAACTGGAGTTACAAAGGGTTGTTAGCCAGTATGTGGGTTCTGGGAGCTGAACCAGGATTCTCTGCAGGAGCAGTCAGTGCTCTTAACCACTGAGCCATCATTTCTCCGGCTCCATAAACCACTAAGTTTAATCACTTAATTTGTCAAAAGTGTTTCCGAGGGGCTGGAAAATGTATTATAGCGCAGTTGGAATGTTTGCCTTAGCATGCAGAAGGCACAGGGTTGGATTCCTGGCCCCGCATAAAACCCAGCATGGTGGTCCGTGCCTGTAAATCCAGCACTCAGGATCAGAAGTGTAAGGCCTCATGGGCTACAAAGTGAGTTTGAGACCAGCCTTGGCTACTTGAGACCCGGTCTCAAAACTAAGTAACTAAATAAATATTTCCTATTCAATAGGTCCACATCAGGCCACGCCTACTCGTTCCTGGAGCCCGGGGCTCAGCTCTATGGGAACCGTTATTCCGGTAGGTCAGGTTCGTCAGTCGTGCCTACGAGGCTCGTCCAAGCCCGTGTCAGGAAGTAGAATCTGGCGGGACCACTTCGGGCACCCGCGAGGGGGCGCGTGACTCCGCGAACCCGAGGTGCACAAGTCCCTCCGGGGGCATCCGAGCCCGAGCCTGGGCGGAGCTCGCGCCCCACGCCACGCGGCTCAGCCAATGGAAGCGCGCGCCGCGGAGCTCGGCGGTCCGGGCCCGGGGTGCTGAAAACCGTGCGCGCGGGCGGCAGGCGGCGGGCGGCGGGCGGCGGGGTCCGGGCGCGCGCTCGCTGCTGCCCGAGGCTGCTCCAGCTCGCGAGGCCGCCGAGCGCTGCCCCCCGCGCGCTGCGTCGCCAGCCCCGCCATGGCCCCCGAGCCGGTGCCCGCCCCAGCCGCGGCCCAGCTCCGCGAGCCGCGCTTCTTCACTTGGGAGGAGGTGGCACAGCGCTCCGGGCGCGGGAAGGAGCGGTGGCTGGTGATCGACCGGAAGGTGTACAACATCAGCGACTTCAGCCGCCGCCACCCGGGGGGTTCGCGGGTCATCAGCCACTACGCGGGCCAGGATGCTACGGTGAGCGCGGGAGAGCGGGGAGAGGAGGGAGGAGGACGAAGGGAGGAGGGAGGACTATGGGTAGCGGCGGCGGGAGGCGGGCGAGAAAAGCCTGCGGGGTGCCCTGCGACCCGGGATACGCGAGCCCGGGACTCGGGAGACTTGTCCGGCTGGGGCCGGGCCGAGGCCGAGCACACGCAGACAAAGGGTTGGCTGCACATCCGCGCGCTGCGTGTGGACTTCAGATGTGGTCTGGATCCCGAGCTGGGCTGGGAGGGAAGCGAGCGTGCCCGGGCTGGGATGGCGGTGCTGGAAGGGCCGCGAGGGGAGGAGTCCGGGCGACGGGAGGTGGTCACGGCCTGACCTTCTGGACTGGGTGAAGCACAGCCTTACCTGATCTAGAGGGTGAAGCACAGCCTTACCTGATCTCTGGCCACCGGCCCCCACTCGAGATCCAGAGTGGGGAGGGAGCCGGAGAGGACAGGGCTGACACGGAGAGCCCGCTGTCTTGTGAAGATCCTAGGGCAGGGCAGGGACCAGCACCAGGCGGAGAGAGCCTGTGGGGGACGGGTGCAGGGCAGCATCCACATACTTAAGCTCCGAATTCCAAAGTTGTTCTCCAGTCCCTCCTGGGAGTTCACTTAGCAGTAGGCCAGAGAGATCTCCAGCTATTGGGGAAGACACTCCCGTGGTGATGGCATGGGGCCCTTCTCTTTGGGGGTGCACTGCAGCCAGGGTCGGTGTGCACCCCAACTTCAGTCCCGGTTTTTCTTTTCATAGATTATATGCCCTCAGTGCCGAAGGAAGGTTCCGCTACTTACTACTTGGCACCCTAAAGTTGGGCAGTTCATTTCTCCACTTTCAGGATCTCCCCATTAGATCCCTGTCTTTCCGTCTATCTGTCATCTAGTGGCCTAACCCCATCTTCCCAACTCCTTATTCTTTCCCTGCTAGCCTAGAGTGCTCTTCTGATCACCAGTGATAGATGCTGCAGGGTGGAGGGCCAGCCCCTCAAAGTGAGCACTTCAGACTGCTGCAATCTTGGCAGGCTTTGGGGCAGATGGAGTAAACCCCTACTGCCTAGGCTTCATGGACTGGGTGATTTGGGGGCCAGGGACTCCCCAACAAAGACAGCGATTGGTCTGGATGTGTGGTGCCACTACCCACCGGCTCCGCCTCCACTCACAGCTTCTCTCTCTAGGGCCTAAGGCCGGCCCACTCACCTTGTGTAACCCAGATTAACCACTCTGGAGCAAGGGATGGTCCTGGTGTTGGAGGAAATGGGGAATCTTGACCAGAAGAGGAAGAAATGTGAACATTCCCGGGCTCTGACACAGGGGCTGGCCGTAAAGGAAAGGACTTGTTGAAAGTTCCATAAGGGCAAAAGCCTCCAACCCCCACCCATCCCTGCTGCCTGCTTTAATTCATAGGCTGAGCTGTCTGGAGGCATGGAGGCCAGCCTGGGCAGGTCTTTCTGGGTGGCATCCAGGGGATGCTTGCCATTCTTTGGTATAGAGCTCTTCCAGTGGGAACCCAAATGCTGGGCTATCTGGGGCTGGGCAGACAGCAGGACAGGCTTGGGCTCTCTGGAAGTGCAGTGGCCAGAGGGAGGTATCTGTGTTTCAGCATGGGTGGAAACCTTGTGACTGAAGCGTTGGCCTTTCGTGTGAACAGCCCAGGAGCCCAGGGGACTGAGGCGCCTCCCTCACAGTCTTCTCCCCACACTTGCAGGATCCGTTCGTGGCATTCCACATCAACAAGGGCCTTGTGAGGAAGTATATGAACTCTCTCCTGATTGGAGAGCTGGCTCCAGAGCAGCCCAGCTTTGAACCCACCAAGAATGTGAGAGCCCCTATTTGCTGTCCGGAGACTTGGTTGTGGTTGTGGAGGGGGAGGGGCCAGACAGACGTCTGCATAGGATCACAGGTGACAGTTCTTGGGAGTCCTGAAGCAGCTGCGTCTCTTACACAGTCATGGGGGCCTCTACTTCTCAGTCCTGTTATCACCAGTGCTACCGTCAGCAACACCAGGCCCGTTTGTTGAACACGGTGTGCTGACCATAAACTCATAGGGTAATCCTCACACATCTCCACATGAGGAAACAGAGGCTTAGAGAGTTTAAGTCGCAGGGCCAGAGGTCACACAGTAAGTGGCAGAGCAGGGACCCAAATGAAGTCCGCTTAGCTGCTGGGTGTGACACCATCCTTAGCAGGTCCTGTCATCCTCCTTGGGTATCTGCCTAAGACTGAGTGTGGACTTCCCACCACTGTCTCCATGGGAAGTTCTTGAGCCTGAGAGGGTTGGGATGCCCTGGGAAGAATTAACAGCACCACTCCCCACAGAAAGAGCTGACTGACGAATTCCGGGAGCTGAGGGCTACGGTGGAGCGCATGGGGCTCATGAAGGCCAACCGCCTCTTCTTCCTGCTCTACCTGCTGCACATCCTGCTTCTGGATGTCATGGCCTGGCTCACTCTTTGGGTCTTTGGGACATCCTTGCTTCCCTTCCTCCTCTGCGCAGTACTGCTCAGTACAGTTCAGGTGAGTAGGCACCTTTGGGTGGTCACTCTCTGGCCATTCTTGGCCTCCCTGGGGACTCTGCCTCGGATCTGAAGATTCAAAGGAGCGTTGGCCCAGGGAGAGAATGCCCATTTCGTCACGTGTGGCTTTCATCTGTTCGTTAGCCACATGCTTGTCTCGGTTTCTCTCACAGCCTCCCCAGGTTCCTTTCTTTCTGTTTCCTTCTTCCTGGTTCCCTGAACTGCAAGTCCAGTGTTCTGTACAGCACACGTGCCAAGAGCCCAATGCCTGGCTCGTTTTCCACCAGACATTGCAGGTTGTAGTTTGGCCCTAGAACTTAAAATGACAGTTTGTATCTGGATGTCAGGCCATCCTAAGTCCCAGCCCTTCAGAACAAACAAGGGACTGTGATTGTCTCAGCTCACATGTGAGCCAGTGGCCAGGTGAGGATTAAGGCCCAGGTTCCCTGGCTTTTCCCAAGTTTGGCCATCCAGGAAAGAGGCTGAAGGGGCTGCTGAGGTCTGTGAGGGGCACCCTGGGTGTGAGCTGCTCTTGGCACTAACCTTTCTCTCTTAGGCCCAAGCAGGTTGGCTACAGCATGACTTTGGACACCTGTCAGTCTTCGGCACCTCCACGTGGAACCACGTGCTACATCATTTCGTGATTGGCCACCTGAAGGTCAGTGACGGGGTAGGGCTCTCTGAGATCTCAGTCCTCAGGAGATGGGGGTGCTTACGACAACGGGTTTTTACCCGCATCTTCTGTTCTGTGTAGGGGGCCCCTGCCAGTTGGTGGAACCATATGCACTTCCAGCACCATGCCAAGCCCAACTGCTTCCGCAAAGACCCCGACATCAACATGCATCCCCTCTTCTTCGCCTTGGGGAAGGTCCTTTCTGTGGAGGTGAGCCGGATGTTAGTGTGACAGTCTTAAGGAGTAGAAAGTAGCCCGTACGGCGAGCTTTGGGGAAAACACTGTGTTGTAAGTTTAAGACTTCATAGGCTAGTCTGCAGGGCCTTGTCTTTTGGAAGTTGGGGAAGGCAGCAGACTGCACACTAGGGATCCCCAGGACACAGTCATCATCCCTCCTAGGGAGTTCAGTTAGCAAATAGTTACTGTATGAAAATCCCCAAGCTGCAGAGGACACAGTGGGTGCCAGAAGACGGCTATGCAAGGCCTGCTCATCCTTGAAGGGCACGTGAGGCCCCCTCAGGGTGCTGTTCCCACCCTGCTCCAGGCCGCCACCCCTCGCACCAGTGTTTCTGTCTCTTACCGTGGATGTTCCACTGTGCTACCAGTCCTCCCTGTCTAGGGCCTACATTCTCAGTTATCTTTGATGCTCATTCTGAGTACAGCTGGATCCTTGGATTCTGCATCTGTGAATTTAAGAAAATGGCCATTAAAAATTTCATCCATTTTTAACGTGCAGAGACTATTTTTAATTACATATTATTATTGCTGTTATTATTATTAGGGGTCAGTATATATGTGTGCTATGACACACATGTGGAGGAGGTCAGGGAACAACTTCTTTACAGCCAGTTCTCTCCTCTACCTTTTTTTTTTCATTTAGGCAGGTTTGTTTGGTTTTTTTTTGGGTTTTTTGAGACAGGGTCTCCCTGTAGCCCCAGCTGTCCTAGAACTCACTCTATAGACCAGGCTGGCCTTGAACTCACAGAGGTCCAACTGCCTCTGCCTCCCAAGTGCTGGGATTAAAGCTGTGCACCACCAGGCCCAGCCTCATTTAGGCAGTTTTTATGAAAGTCGTTTCTAACACTCTCCTCCTGCATCTTCTCGATGGTTTCTTCTTGTATTTGTCCTTTTCTTTTCCTACTTGTTGAGATTTGGCTTTCCGTGCCAGCTTTAGCCTGCTGATAGCCACCTTGCTGGGGTGAATGCCCACACGGACAGCTGTGCCATTAGCCTTTTCCCACTGCACCTGCTCGATGTAGATGACGTACTTCTTCCTGTAAACCTGGACCACTTTGCCAGTCTGCTGACCTTTGCAGTGTCCTCGTGCAGCCTGAGCTTAATCATCCTTTCAAAAGGGCGTAGACCAAACACTGTACTCTGTCTCAGCTCTTCGGAAAGAGGGGAGGGCATAATCTTCCCGAGAGTGTGAGAAGGAGCCCTGAAATGCTGTTTTGCAGTTCTTGCTTTGTTCAGAAGTCACAAAGGGAAGGAACTCCATTTTGGCTTCAGCTATAGTTGCAAAAGGGAAGACCTTCTTTTTTTTTTTTTTTTTCTTTTTTCTCAGCTTCTCTCCATGACCCCTGCAATCCTGGGGTCTTCATTGCAATCGAGGTGCACTTCCGCCAATGGTCTTTCCTGACCTCTCACAGTGCCAAGCCTCGGCTGCTCTCTGTGACCCCCCTCAAATTTCAACACCAGAACCATATAGGAGACTCTTACACGTTACCAAGTCCTGCTTCTGGCTTGAGATGGAGGCTCAGGCTCCTTCTGGACCACAGCTTCTGTGTGCTGACCCTGAAGAAATTCTTCCCAGAAGATTTCACCACAGCGATGCTGGTCTCTTGTTACTTACAGCTGAGTTTTCAGCCCCACCTAACCAGCATCAATTGTCCCAGTACAACAAAGATTTCACTTCAGGTTCTGGTCTCTTGTTACTTACAGCTGATTCTTCAGCCCCAGTGACCAGAACCCACAGATTACACAGTCCTAATGATCTCTGTTCCCCTTTGAAACTAGAAACTTCACAAGCCAGGCCTCCATCTTCTACAAATCCTTCAGCAAAACTGCTCCAAGCTCCACAGCAACAATCTTTAGGCATTCAATGATCTTCCCAGCCCAAAGTTCCAAACACCTCCACAATCCTTCCCCAAAACACCAATTTCTGTTCTAGTTTGTCGGGAAGACCTAGCTCCTTCTACCTTATGTAGGTTTCAGGATTGAACTCAAATCAGCAGGCTTACATAGCAAACACGTTTACCCACTAAGCCATTTGATTTTCTTATTGTAAGTAGTATGCAGGGTGGGGGCAGGGCGAGGCTCATACTTGCCACAGCCCACATGTGTAGTTCAGAGGACAACTTCATGTAGTTGTTTCTTCCCTCCGACCTGTACGTGGGTTCCAGGGATTAAAATCCGGTCATTTGTCTTATGCTGCGAGTGCTTTTACCACTGAGCCATCTTGCTGGCCTCCAGATTGCAAGTGGACATCAGTTCTAAGTAACATTTATAACAACTATTTACCTAGCATTTGTACTGCATTAGGTCGTCTGAGGAATCTAGAGAGGATTTAAAGTCCAGTGGAAAGCTGGGGCTGCAGATCAGTGGGAGAGCATTTTCCTAGCCTGAGGGAAGGACTGGGGTTCCATACCTAGCACCACAAAGACAGAACAAGAAAAAGAAAAAACAACAAAGCCCCATGTCCCCAGCCTGCAGAGCTGTACTGGGACGGCACGTGTCAGTTATTACAAATAGCATGCCACTTACTTCAGCGGACTTGAGCATCTGTGGGCATCCTGGAAACAGTCCCTGTTGATCCTGGGCAGACAACTGTCCCTTTTCTCTCCTTCCTGACCCCAGCCTGACCTTCAGCCTGGTCAGCATAGCTGAGGCTATGAACACAACCATACTGCAGCTGCTGAAGGAAGAATGCCCTGGGATAGGGAACTGGTGACCGCAGAGCACAGGAGCTTTAAAGGTTCCCAGTGCCCGGCAGAGCTCTGCCAGCTGCCTCCCCCACCCCCTACTTAGTAGCAGTTTATCTTGCTAGGAATTAAGCTGCTGTTCAGCAGATTCACTTTTTTTTTTTTAATTTTTTAATTTTATTTATTTCTGTATGTGTATGAATGTACTGTCTGCATGCAAGTCTGTGCACCCGTGTCGTGCAATGCCGCGGAGGTCAGAAGAGAGTGTCGGATTCCCCTGGAACTGGAGTTCTGGAATTGGAGCTTCAGACAGTTCTCGGCCGCCATGTGGGTGCTGGGGATCGAACCCGGGTCCTTTGTAAGAGCAGTCGGCGCTCTTAACTGCTAGGCCATCTCTCCAGCCCCCAGATTCACTTTCAAAGTAGCTTGGCTGCCCTGTCTCCTCAGGCCAGGACATAATGTGTAGGTTGTCACTATAGACTGTTTAAGAAAGGGAGCAGCCTTCGCTGCTTCTTGGTACTGTTTTCAGGAGACTCCGTCTGCAAACATCATAAATAAAGATGGCACTGGGGAGAAGGCTCAAGCAAGCACGAACACCCGAGCTCAGATCTCTAGCACCCATGTGAAGTCAGGCGTGGCAGCCATGGCTGTAACAGCAGTGCTGGGGTAGGAAAGGTGAAGACAAGGTCTCAGGCTTTGTGGCCAGCCGGCCTAGCTGAAAAAGACACCTGAAGTCGCTCTGACCCCCACCTGCTCCCTGCTAGTGAACTCCCGAACTGTCGTAAGCTGCTTGGAGCCTTGTTTGGTCCCTCTAGGATAGCTTAACTAGACAGTGATTCCCTGGCCCAGTGGCATCTGCTCACTGCGTCCCAACTCTCCTGGAGGACAAGGGGCTACTGGGCACATTTTGTCTTCAGTACCCCTTCTTGCCTCCGAGGGTCTTACACAGGGGGGACAGGTAATTACTGAACTCATAACGGCATTTGATCACCAACTGAGGAGCTGGCAGTGGACAGAGCTCCTTACCGTAGCAGTGCCCCGCCCACCCAGCCAACCAAGAGGAGTGCTCTCTTACAGACAGCCTCTGGTGTACCTAGCCATCTCTAGACCACACATTCCATCAGCTTCTCCAGCTCCAGTGCCTCCTCCTCCCTGCGTATTAGTCACTCCCTGTTGCTGTAATACAATACCCAAACTTGGGGTACTTTATAAAGAAAAGGAGTTTGTGTAATTCACTGTTTGGGAGGCTGAAACTCCCAAGATGGAGAAACCCCATCAATTGGCCTCTGGTAGGAACCTCATGGTAGATGCCACGATGTTGGTAGCAGTGCCCATGAAAGCAGTCATGGTGAGACAGGAAGCCAAGTCTGTCTTGCTTTTTTTAAACAACTTACTCTCAAGGGGAACTCCCTGGCACCCCACAGGAATACATTAATCTCTTCTGGGGGCGATTTAATGGCCTCCCAGTGGGCTCTGCCTCCTAAGGTCCAGCTGCCTCCCGACACCCATGCGTTAGTAACCAAGCATTCAGCACATGTGTCTGGGGAACAAACCATATCATACCTCAGCACCCTGCCTGGGCCATCTCTGGACTAGATTCACTTCAGCTGCCTCATTTGTCCTTGTAACTGCCTGGGCCCCTGAAGTTCACCCCCTCCCCCCAGACAAAGCCACCATATACAAAGGAGACCACACACACAGGCAGGTCTAAGGGCTGCTGGGACCACAGAGCAGATCACACCACACCATTGACCTCCCCAGGGTTTTCTGAGGTCCTGGCTGTGCTGCCCCTCCGTAGCTTTCTGCTATTGAACATCTCAAGGGCTTTTGTTCTGGTTGTTTCTTGAATGTTCTTCCCTGTGTTTCTGCCCTTCTGGCCCTTCTTGGCATCCAGGGTTGAGTGTGGGCTCCGAGCATCTTCGCCCAGTCTATCTGAATGGCGTCGTTGCCTCCCTGTCTGTCTGAATGTCTTCATTGCCTCCCTGTCTGTCTGAATGTCTTCATTGCCTCCCTGTCTGTCTGAATGTCTTCGTTGCCTTCCTGTCTGTCTGAATGGCGTCTTCGTTGCCTTCCTGTCTGTCTGAATGTCTTCGTTGCCTTCCTGTCTGAATATCTTCGTTGCCTCCCTGTCTGTCTGAATGTCTTCATTGCCTTCCTGTCTGTCTGAATGTCTTCGTTGCCTCCCTGTCTGTCTGAATGTCTTCGTTGCCTTCCTGTCTGAATGGCGTCGTCTTGCCTCCCTGTCTGTCTGAATGTCTTCATTGCCTGCCTGTCTGTCTGAATGTCTTCGTTGCCTCCCTGTCTGTCTGAATGTCTTCGTTGCCTTCCTGTCTGAATGGCGTCGTCTTGCCTCCCTGTCTGTCTGAATGTCTTCATTGCCTCCCTGTCTGTCTGAATGTCTTCGTTGCATTCCTGTCTGTCTGAACGGCGTCGTTGCCTCCCTGTCTATATGAATGTCGTCGTTGCCTCCCTATCTATCTGAATGGCGGTTGCCTTCCTGTCTGGCCTGCTCTCCTGCTGGTGACCGGTAAACCCTTTTGAACTCTGTTCACAGCTTCATCCTGTCAGCTCCAGTTTTAAGCTCCATGCAGCAGGAACTTTGTACTGTGTTGGTGCATTTTTGAATGACTGAGTGTAGAAAGAACACTGTATATAGCTGTAGCGCTTTGCACAGAACACACTTATAAATGACCTGTGGAAGCCGGGCATGGTGGCACACGCCTTTAATCCTAGCACTTGGGAGGCAGAGGCAGGCTGATCTTTGTGAGCTCAAGGCCAGCCTGGTCTACAGAGTGAGTCTACAGGCCAGGTGGGACTACAGGGAGACCCTGTCTCAAAAAGACCAAAAATAAAAATAAAAATAAATGACCTGTGGATACAGCAGGTAGATTTGGGAGATGAGCCAGATTGCGCTCCAAGTTGAGCTCACTAAAACTAATTGGGATGAGAGCCATGGGCTGAGACGCAGCACCCATGTGTGGGGCTCCAGGATGACGAGGTGGCTTGGTGGCCCCAGGCTGTCTTCTCAGTGAGTTTGCTTATGAAATAAGCACCACCCAGTGGGCAAACTTTTGCCGAAACCTTCAGGTTGCCAAATTGTTCTTGGCAAACTTTCGAGGCACTTTTATAAGCTGGGCATGGCAGCACATACCTTTAATCCCAGCAGGTGGATCTCTGTGAGTTCAAGGCCAGCCTGGTCTACATAGCGAGCTCCAGGTCAGCTGGGTCATCAGGGAGACCCTGTCTCAAAAAAAAAAAAAAAAAAAAAAAATCAAGGTTTTGTTATGAAGTCAAAAGTTCAAAAGATTTTGATGGAAAGGATCAGACTGGACATGAAATACCTATACAGGAGCAAAAAAATTGTTTTTGCCCAGGAGATCCTAAGATCCAAAGAATACCAAGGAGACCTACAAATCCCAAGACAGAGAGTTTAGGTGACCGTCCAGAGTCCTGTGGAGTAGGTGGCGCATGCTCTCCTCAGGTCCCAGACCAGGGCCTCCTGCTCCCGGCACTGGGGATGGACAAGGCTTGCCCTGCCAGAGCCTTCAAATGTCAGACACCAGCAAGCTGCCAGTTCCCCAATAGGCCTCTGGATCTGAGCGGGGAGAGCCAGGGGCACGGGGAGGGAAATGGATGTGGGTCTCTGGCTGATGACTTGTGTTTGCTTTTTCTTCACAGCTTGGGAAACAGAAGAAGAAGTACATGCCGTACAACCACCAGCACAAGTACTTCTTCCTGAGTGAGTGTCCTCTGCCCTGGCTGGGGATCTGGAGAGCAGCGGCCTGCAGGGGCCGCCAAAGCATGAGGAGCAGACTGTCCTGGACATGTTAAACTTGAAAGGAAGTGGAGGAAGCAGTGCATGCGGGGAAGCAATGCATGTTGATGCCAACAGGCTGCAACAGTGTTGGATTAATCATTTCTCTTGGCAGCAAACTAAATCCTCCAGTCTCATCCCAGCTTCCAGTAGGAAGCTGAGGGGTCAGTAGGGGCCTCTGCTTAGCTTTAATCCTTGCCATTAACCTGCCACAAAGATGGGGTCACTGGGACCAGCCATGGGCAGGGGCCCTGGGAGGGGTACTGCTTCAAAGCAGAACACATTTCCGTTTCATATTCCCTGCTTTATGTCTGCTTGATCCCAGCACTCCAGAGCCAGAGCCAGGCTGATCTCTGTGAATTCAAGGCCAGCCTGATCCACATAGTGAGTTTTAGGCTAGCTGGGGCTGTCTTAAAAAAAAAAGCCTGCTGCATAATACTCAACTTTGGGGTTGGGGGAAGCAGTATTTTTTGGGTTTTGTTGTTTTGCTTGAGATGGTCTTATATAGCCCAGGCTGGACTTGAATTTGCTATGTAGGCTAGGTTAGCCTTAAACTTATATAGCCCAGGCTGGACTTGAATTGGCTATGTAGGCTAGGTTGGCCTTGAACTCCTGATCCTCCTGCTTCTACCCTTGGAAGTTCTGGAATTACAGGTGTGCAGACCTCCATAGATTACCAAGTTTTTAAAGGAAAGGAAGATAGTAATTGAAGGAATCTGTCTGAATTGCTTATTGTCAATAGTCCCTTCTAGAGAGGGATGGACAGGGGAGAAGAGTTGACCAAAGACTTCCTAAGGAAAAGTTTTGTAGCTGGGGAGATGGCTCAGTTGGCAAAAGGCCTGCTGAGCAGGCATGAAGACCTAAGTTCAGATTGAAGGGTGTTCTGCACCCACCCCAGCAGGAGGGTGGTGGTGTGCACCCACCCCAGCAGGAGGGTGGTGGTGTGCACCCACCCCAGCAGGAGGGTGATGGTGTGCACCCACCCCAGCAAGAGGGTGATGGTCTGCACCCACCCCACAGGAGGGTGGTGGTGTGCACCTACCCCAGCAGGAGGATGGTGGTGTGCACCCACCCACTCCAGCAGGAGGGTGGTGGTGTGCACCCACCCATTCCAGCAGGAGGGTGGTGGTGTGCACCCACCCACTCCAGCAGGAGGGTGGTGGTGTGCACCCACCCCAGCAGGAGGGTGGTGGTGTGCACCCACCCCAGCAGGAGGGTGGTGGTGTGCACCCACCCACTCCAGCAGGAGGGTGGTGGTGTGCACCCACCCAAGCAGGAGGGTGGTGGTGTGCACCCACCCCAGCAGGAGGGTGGTGGTGTGCACCCACCCCAGCAGGAGGGTGATGGTGTGCACCCACCCCAGCAGGGGGGTGGTGGTGTGCACCCACCCACTCCAGCAGGAGGGTGGTGATGTGCACCCACCCACCCACACAGGAGGGTGGTGGTGTGCACCCACCCCAGCAGGAGGGTGGTGGTGTGCACCCACCCCAGCAGGAGGGTGGTGGTGTGCACCCACCCCACAGGAGGGTGGTGGTGTGCACCCACCCCAGCAGGGGGGTGGTGGTGTGCACCCACCCCAGCAGGAGGGTGGTGGTGTGCACCCACCCCAGCAGGAGGGCGGTGGTGTGCACCCACCCACCCCAGCAGGAGGGCGGTGGTGTGCACCCACCCCAGCAGGAGGGCGATGGTGTGCACCCACCCCAGCAGGGGGGTGGTGGTCTGCACCCACCCCAGCAGGAGGGTGGTGGTCTGCACCCACCCCAGCAGGAGGTGGTGGTGTGCACCCACCCCAGCAGTGGTGGCACCCACCCCGCAGGAGGGTGGTGGTGTGCACCCACCCCAGCAGGAGAGTGGTGGTGTACACCCACCCCAGCAGGAGGGTGGTGGTGTGCACCCACCCACCCCGCAGGAGGGTGGTGGTGTGCACCCACCCACCCACTCCAGCAGGAGGGTGGTGGTGTGCACCCACCCACCCACTCCAGCAGGAGGGTGGTGGTGTGCACCCACCCCAGCAGGAGGGTGGTGGTGTGCACCCACCCCAGCAGGAGGGTGATGATGTACACCCACCCCAGCAGGAGGGTGGTGGTCTGCACCCACCCCAGCAGGAAGGTGGTGGTGTGCACCCACCCCAGCAGGAGGGTGGTGGTGTGCACCCACCCCAGCAGGAGGGGTGGTGGTGTGCACCCACCCCACAGGAGGGTGGTGGTGTGCACCCACCCCAGCAGGAGGGTGGTGGTGTGCACCCACCCCAGCAGGAGGGTGGTGGTGTGCACCCACCCCAGCAGGAGGGCGGTGGTGTGCACCCACCCACCCCAGCAGGAGGGCGGTGGTGTGCACCCACCCCAGCAGGAGGGTGGTGGTCTGCACCCACCCCAGCAGGAGGGTGGTGGTGTGCACCCACCCACCCCAGAAGGAGGGTGATGGTGTGCACCCACCCCAGCAGGAGGGTGGTGGTGTGCACCCACCCACCCCAGCAGGAGGGTGGTGGTGTGCACCCACCCCAGCAGGAGGGTAATGGTGTGCACCCACCCACCCCAGCAGGAGGGTGGTGGTGTGCACTCACCCCAGCAGGAGGGTGGTGGTGTGCACCCACCCACCCCAGCAGGAGGGTGGGAAGGAGTGGGGAACGACAGGTGGTTCACTGAAGCTCGTTGGCCAGCCAGGGTAATTGAATCAATGAGCTTCAGGTTTAGTGAGAGACCCGGTTTCAAAAAATAAAGGGAAAGGGTCAGTGAGACAGCATAAAGGTGACGGGCTTGAGTTCAATGCCTGAATCCCACAGTAGAAGGAAAGAACAAATTTCTGAAAGTGTCCTCTGACCTCCACACACATTGGTATGCACATGCACGCATGCGCGCACACACGCACTCTCAACAAATAATAAGCAGAATTATATTTTTAAAAAGAGGTATTGGCTGGAGAGATGGCTCAGGAGTGAGGAGCCCTGGGTGCTCTTGTAGAGGACCCAGGTTTGATTCCCAGCACCCACATGACAGCTAACAACCATCTGTAACTCCAGTTCCAGGGGTCAGACACCCTCTTCTGACCTCCATGTGTGTTGGATGACACGGTGCACATACATACCTGCAGGCAATACACTCCTATACATAAAGAAATATTTTTTCAAAATAAAAAAAGAGATATCAGTGAGATGTCTCAAAGCATTAGTGCTTGCCAAGCCCAGGATCGCACGCTGGAGCACAGACTCCCATAAAGCTGTGCTCTGACCTCCCCTTGTGTGCCGGGCACATATGCCTGCTTTCACACACACATTCTAAACACACACAAAAGGAAGGTTTCAGAATGTGTGGCATGGCAAGATGGAGGAGCCATGGCTGGGTGTTGTGCAGATTGGGATAGTATCAGGTGTGCCTCAGCCTATGAAGGGTCATAACCGGGAACAGGGACAGGGCTGTAACCAGCACACTGCAGAGAGCATTAATGTGGCCTTTTAAAGGCCTAGGAGTAGAATATATTTCATGCTTGAGGCTTAAGCTCCCTCATGCCCCCCCAGATGTGGCACCAGCCCTTGGCTTCCCTGACACCATCTTGCTGACTTGGTCTTCTCTAGGCTTATGTTCTTAAAGTGCCTGTGGCGCTAGCTGACTGAGAGGTGCTGAGGCAGCTGGCGGGGCAACAGGAGCGGGCAGGCGGGCAGGAGGCAGCCCTGGGCTGGGTGCCATCTCTCTACAGCAGCCCTTCTGTCCCTTGGGCTCACACTTCCTGTCTCCTTTCCTCTCTAGTTGGACCCCCAGCCTTGCTGCCTCTCTACTTCCAGTGGTATATTTTCTATTTTGTCATCCAGCGGAAGAAATGGGTGGTGAGTAACCCTGGCCCAAGAGTCCCACATCCTGTGTTGTGCAGGGGGAAGAGCACTGGGGTCTCCACGAGAAACAGACGCCGAGCAAACAGAACCGAGGAGACAAGCTCCTGCTCGTTAGATGGGTGAAGCGACTTGGGTTCACAGGCACCTGCCTCCCATGCCGGTTCCCGCAGCCACTGTCCTAGGGTGCCCGGTGCATGGCATCCAGGGACTGGGTGGGAATCGATGGGGGATGGGGGCAGTCCCCGCTGTGGAGGAATGTATGACGAAGCAGAATGTGATTGACCCGCAAGAGGAGGCACAGGCAGAAGGGGCTCCGGGGTTTCCCAGAGGGGTCTGGCCAGATCTGCTTTTCCTAGGATGTGGGGCAGAGAAGCTGGGAACTGAGGTTGTGAGCTTGGCCGCTGGGCACAATTTGGAGTGCTCCTATACTGAGGAGAAAGTATGGGACTTGGTTTCCTGTGCTGAAAAGGACCTGGAGCAGTGGCATGGATGGAGCCATGGTCCTAGAACGTTCAGGTGGCAGCACTTAGGGTGGAGAGGCGCTGGAGCCCAGGAGACTGGGGCCCCTGTGAGGGACATTTGGGAGACTGGGGTAGAGCCACTGGGTGCTGCAGGACAGGACCGGCCACTGAGGACTGCTGGGTGACTGCAGCAAGCGGAGGGGGTTGGGAGGGGGTGTGGGGGAGGAGCCCGCATCAGCACCTCCCTCCCTTCCCACTGCAGGACCTGGCCTGGATGGTCACTTTCTATGCCCGCATCTTCTTCACGTACATGCCGCTGCTGGGACTGAAGGGCTTCCTGGGCCTCTTCTTCATTGTCAGGTGTTGTCTCATGGGGTGTGGAGGCTGCTGGGTCTGGGGGTCCAGGGGCTGTTTGGGGCATTGGTTTAGGAGTTGGTTTAGCTGGCGGTATTGCCTGAGGAGTAAGAACTCTGCCCTCTGCTGTATCATTGTGGCCATGGGCCACATCCGACAGGTTTCTGGAGAGCAACTGGTTTGTGTGGGTGACACAGATGAACCACATCCCCATGCACATCGACCACGACCGGAACGTGGACTGGGTCTCCACCCAGGTAAGGGACGGTCACTTGGAAGACCTGGACATGACAGAACTAATGAAAAGCATGGGTGGTGGCCACTGACAGTCAGATATGCCCCTCCCCCCACAGCACTGCCTCATGACCTTGAGACTTCTCCACGGTGAGGGACTGACCAGGAATGTGGGCACACCTGGCAAAGGGGGAGCAGACCCTGCACCCTGACACTGAGTCCTGCTGTCCCTCAACTTTCTCCTCTAGCTGCAGGCAACGTGCAACGTCCACCAGTCGGCCTTCAATGACTGGTTCAGTGGGCACCTCAACTTCCAGATCGAGCACCAGTGAGTGGGGACACGGGTGGGCGGCAGGGGGGGCGGAGGGGCAGCAGGGGGGGACGGAGGGGATGGAGGGGCAGCAGGGGGGGGACGGAGGGGCAGCAACCACTGACTGTCCTGCTGTTCCCAAAGCCTCTTCCCCACGATGCCCCGACACAACTACCACAAAGTGGCACCCCTGGTGCAGTCCCTGTGCACGAAGCACGGCGTAGAGTATCAGTCCAAGCCCCTGCTCTCGGCCTTTGCGGACATTGTCCAGTGAGTATGAGACCCAGAAGTTGGCTGCAGGGAGGGAAGAAGCCAGGGCCACAGCCTGCACTGCCAGGCGGGGTGAGGACCACAGCCCTGGTGGCTCAGCCCTGCCTCCCTCACTGCTCCTGCGTTGTCCCTACAGCTCACTGAAGGAGTCGGGACAGCTCTGGTTGGACGCCTATCTTCACCAGTAGCAGCTCCTCCCTTCCTCCGTAGGAAGAGGACAGGAGCCACAGTGGAGGGGAGTTTGAGAGACTATGCCACTAAAGAACCCAATGTTCAGAGGGGGGTGGGGTAGGGGACATAAAGGTTGGTGCTCAGACCTGCCCTCTTCGCCCTGCAGGCAGGAACCTGGGGAAGGGGACTTGGGCAGGGATATGGGTCTGTTCTGGTTTTTCCTTGTTTGGCAGAGGCAGTGAGTGGGACCCGCTGAACCAGCACTAGAGCTCCCCTCTTGTCAAGTGGGAGCCCATCTCACTGGGCTATCTCAGTGACTCCGTGCCCCTTGTTAACCTCAGTGAGCCACAACAGTTTGAACCCTTTGAACAAGACTGAGAAAGGAAGCATTCATGCACAAGGTTCTAAGGCCTGGCACAGCTCCCTGCCTGGGAGCTCAGCTCACTTGAGGGCTGGGTGTGACCACGGCTGCCTCCTGTTGCTGGGAGAAGCCATTTTCCAGTTTGACAAGCAGGCGGGGCAGAGGCCAAGACCGTGGTCCGGGAGGCAGCTGGCCCTGAAGGGTCCTGGTTCCCGAGAGAGCATTAGAGCCTAGGTCTTGACAAATCGGATGGCAAAGCTACTGGCCACTAAAAACCTTTCAATTCACCTCTTCTCATCACTCCCCAAGGAACATACAAGGAAGGAAATGAGGTGACTCAGCCATCCCTCCTCCCCAGAAACAAATGGGGTTCCCCACGGCTTCCCATCCTGTAATTAACAAAAGAACCCTCAGCGGGACTGAAGTTTCTGTCATAGTGGAAGGGCCTGATGCAGGCCAGAGTCCCAGCATCATTTAGTATGGTTCCAAATCAGAAATAGGAGCTTTGTCAGCAGGCCTGCTGGAGAGCTAGGGATTCAGGTGACTTCTTCGAAAGCCTAGCCATGTAACCATGAAGTAGTAACTTCTTAGAAAGCCTAGCCATCTAACCATGAAGTAGTTTCATCATCTGGTTTGTAAAAGGTGAGAACAATTGAACTGATCCTTCCAGAGAACATAGGAACATGCCCTGTGGCTCCCAACCGCAGCCAGGGGAGGGCATTAGTTCCTTGCCTGCTCAATAGAATATACTCTAAACATCTAGATTCTGGAACTGGAGAACCTCAGAAGAGAAGGCGAAATGTAGCTCACGTCATTTGGGGTGGGGGTAGGCAGGTCAAGATGAGAGTGTTAAGGTATGTAGGGGTGTGGATGAAGGTGGGTAGGGATAGTTAAGTTTTCCAAGACAAAGCCTAGTGGGGCAGGTTACAGAAGAGAATCTGAAGTGTTTACTTTTGTGGGCTCCTCCCCTCGAGAATAGGTGCTGATCCCTCCCCATGCCCATTCCCTGCCACCTAGGTAAGGATGAGGCATTGCCAGCCTGCCAGCCTGCCAGGCCCACTGGCTTTCAGCACAAGCTGCCAGTCTGAGCAAACACCGGTGAGCTCTGTTGTGCCAAGACCAGGTCTCTAGAGCACCTAAACCAGCGTGGCCTTCCTTCCTCAGCCTTGTGTGGTGTCTGCAGACACAGGGACAACTGAGTGACAAGACTCAGAATGTTACCGTGGTAAAGCGGGACTCAAGTCTACTGACAGATACAAAAATGGGATTAGAAGAAGTCTCCGCTATGTAGACAGTGGCAGAACATTTGAACTTAACCTTGGTAGAACTCTGACCTCCATATTTATCTTTGTTGCTTTCATCTGTCTACTACCTGGCCAAATGCATTTCCTTTAATTGAGCCTAATGTGTGTGCCAATGTCATTACCACATCCTGATGAAGTTAAAAAATAAAACAATTTGGACCAAAAGAATGTTATTCATTTAGTCTGTGTGCTGCTTGTCCGCTCATGTACACGAGATGGCCTGGTGTGAGGCTGGAGCCAGCTCAGTTGTAAGCATATGCTGTGCCAGCGAGCGCTCGCATCTGGATCCTTAGAACCCACGTAAAAGCCTGGTGCGGAGATGTACAGCCCTGTGGCCACAGCCTGGCCACTCTAGGTGAACTGGTGAGCTCCAGAGTCAGTGGAGAGTGAGGAGGAAGACACCTGACGCTCCCACACATGCAACTCTGTGTGCTTGGCTTTGGTATGGAACGAGATCCTCTGCCTGTTCTCTCTATAACCTGGGCAGAGGAAGCAGCAGGACTCGCCAGGCCCTTCCCTTCCGCCCATTTGTTCGCATGCTGCACTGCACCGGGTCTAAGGGAGATCACTCTCTAAAGCCCTCCCCGGCTTCTGCCCTTCAGGTCTCCATTTCAAGTTATTTTCTCCCTTTTGACTTAATCTGAATTTCACCACAGTTGTGCTCCTGAGTCTTCTTTGCCTAGCTCTCTGCCAATGCCGCTTTTTAGACTGCAGAGCCAAGCCTCTTAACCCTTCATCCTCCTGAGTAAAGACATCACAGTATCCACAGGCCCAAGTGATTTTCCCTGCAGATAACCATGCAAAATTAAATTATCAAGCTTTTAGGAAAGACTAAGCAATTCAAACTTAAAAGAACAAAGCCAACACTCTAAATGCTTGAGCAGGGAGCAGCCCTTCCGAGCCACTGCGCTGAGGCAATGCAGTCTTATTGCCTCCAGCTCATCGTAACTGCAGATTTAGAACCCAATTAAGGAATCAGAACACAGAGCTTGAATACGCATGCAGCTTGCTTCTGTCCGGCCCAGTCAGTTATATGCAGCAACTGCTGGGGAGCAGAGAGCAGAACTAAAAGTCCTCTGCCCTCGGGACAGAACTCAGTGCCACCTTCACCAAAGACTTCACTTGGAAAACAGATGCCCATTAAAATAGCTGTAAGTCCGGGGCTGGAGAGATGGCTCAGCCAGTCAGGACACTAGAGCACTGGCTGCTCTTGTAGAGGACCCAGGTTCAGTTCCCAGCACCTACATGGTGGCTAATGGCCATCCATCCCTCCAATTCCAGGGGATCCGGGATCATCTTCTGACCTCCATGGGCATTGCATGGCACTAGTGCACTTACATACATGCAGAGAACACATATATATGAAATAATAGTAAAGTATTTTTAAAAAACTGTAAGCAAGTGAGATTACAGAGCAGGTAAAAACTTGCAGACTCGAGTTCAACCCCCTTAACACCTACAGCACGCCTTTAATCCTAGCACTTGGGAGGCAGAGGCAGGCGGATCATTGTGAGTTCAAGGCCAGCCTAGTCTACAGAGTTCCAGGACAGCCGGGACTACAGGGAGACCCTGTCTCGAAAAAACCAAAAAAACCAAAAAAAAAAAAAGACTCCTGCAAGTTGTCCTTTGACCTCCCCCACCCCATCATACACACAATATACCAGCACTTGGGAGGAAGAGGCATGTGGATCTCTGAGATCGTCTATATAGCAAGTTCCGAGTTAGCTGGGGCCACAGGTAGACCCTGTCTCAAGGCCAAAACAGATTTGAAAACCAATCGTAATAATCTACTCACTTAACCTGTCAAGACATTTGTAACTTAAAATCATGTACTGGCAGTATCAGAAATGTTATAAAACCAGAAATCCAACTAGGCCAACTCCCCACAAAGCTTTATCAGCACTAGAAAACTCAAACTTCATCTGAGAACTTGAACTTGTTGCAATAGGAACAAGGTTTCTGAATGGCAGCCTTCAGTTCAAGTGACTTAACAAGATGCTGGATGCTGAGATAGTTGATCTAAGGCTATTTCAAAGGAATCCCTTTACCTGGGCGCACAGACAAGGTGGCAACTACTACTCAAGCTCCTCACAGTACAATAAACTAGACCTCCACCTCCTAAAGGCTGGTGCAGCCACAGCTACTGTGGCCATTATATGGGGGATGGTGCCACCTTGTGGTCACTCTCAAACAAGCCACCTGTTAAAAGAGGCCAGATCCCAGCCTATTATCCAACCTGGGAGAGAACAGACCACATCTAGCTAGAACCCAAAGCAGGAAGGGTCTTTTCAATGTCCTCAAAGAACAAGACATTCTGGTCATTTTTGTAACTTTATTCTTTCAAACCTAAAACCTTGCCATCTTACTCTGAAGTACTCTCTACACAGCAAATTCAAGCTTCAGCCCACGACACAGCCCATCACCACAGAACCTTGCTCCAACCAGACTCTGCCTGCCTGCCTGCCTCTTCTCTTTGGAGCTCCTCCATCTGCTAAGCCTGGCCTGAGAGCTATCTGTCAAGGCACAGGAAAAAAAAAAATAGAACAGTCATGTTCACCTCTCATCCACCAGCTGGCCTCACTCGCAGCTCCATCCTCTATCTTCCTCTAAAACTTGTTATCAATTTCATGTAACAATGGATCCGGTGTCCATCCTGCCTCAAGAGTGGTTTGAGCCTGGCATACTTTCCTGAGCTAAAAAACAAAAAGGGGACAAGCAATGCTGTGCCTTCAACCATTGGATCAGAGGGAAAAGCTCTGCAGAGAAGGTGGCACTGAAAAGCAGTGGACTCTCCTCCCCGCGTGGGAAGGGGCTCTAGCTCTGGAGGGTACAAAGCAGATATTCTGGGTCAAGAAGGGACAGCCAGGGGGACGCATTTATTTTCCCCTTTTGAACTTCCCTGCTCCCCCCGTCTTTGCTTTCTTCTTAGCAGCTCCCTTGGGTTCTGGCTCCTTGCGCTTGGCTGAAGAGAGAGAGCCCGTCACCTTGAAGAAATCATCCAGGCGGCCCTGGGTGCTGCCTTGGCGGCTCTTGGTCAGCCGCTTGACCCCACTGCGGATTCGCTCTTCTGAGAATTGCTTTTCCCCACACATGAATTTGACCAGCTCCTCCTCATTTGGCTCGCTCCACTTCAGCTCCACAGACTCTGCGTCCAGCACCTCGGGCTCCAGGAAGAGCTGCTGAGCCTCCTTGTGGAGCCAGTTTTCTGGCACCGGGTACTTGTTGGGGTCCAGCTGCCGCAGGATCTCCTCGATGCTCTTGTGCTTCTGGATGAGGTCCACAGCCCGCTTGGGTCCAATGCCGCGGATGCTCTCACAGTAGTCGCTACCCAGCAGGATGCACAGATCCACAAACTGCACCTGGTTCAGACCCAGCTCCTGCAGGACCCGGTTCAGGTGGAATTCCTGGATGGGCAGCTTCTTGGCCTCGCTGGCCGTCAGGTGTCGCATCAGCACAGGGCTGCCAAAAGTGAGACAGTCCATGTCCTCCGTGGCCGCAGCATAGACTTTGCCGGCCTTCACCAGGGCAGCGCAGCTGGCCTCTGCTTCACTGGGTGCATCGAGGTACGGGATGCCCATGAGGCTCAGCAGGTGCTTGCACTCGTCGTTGTGCTGCTTGGTGACCTTCACCAGCCGCTTTGTGAACTTCTCCACCTCCTCCTCAGCCCCAGCCGCCTGAGCCTGCTGCAACTGCTTCTCAGCCTCCGCCCGACGCTCACTGCGCTTGGCCAGCTCTCCTGACTTCAGCTGAGGTGGCTTGCCATCAAAGATGTACACGGGCTTGATGCCATTCTCCATCATGCGGATGGTGCGGTAGAACATGCCCATCAGGTGGCTGGTGGTCTCTCCCTCCTCGTTCTGCAGCACATCCCCTCCTTGACGAACGGCAATCAGGAACTGGTAAATACTCATGGAGGCGTCGATGGCCACCTTTCGGCCAAAGTAGGTTTTGATGTCATTCTCCCGGATGGCACTGGGGGCCACATCGGCAATTAGTTTTGCAAGGCCCTGAATTCCCATGGCAAAACAAAAAGGATGGCTAAAAAAGGGGATTAAAAGGAGAAACATTAAAGACACAAAAAGAACAAGGGTTATATTGGCTTAGTCACCATTTCATGCCATGATGGAAAAACAAAAAACAGAACCCCGAGTCAACACAGAAGATGAGAAGGTGAACAGGAACTTAAGAGTTCATCATGTTGGGGGCTGGAGAGATGGCCTAGCGGTTAAGAGCACCGACCGCTCTTACAGAGGACCCGGGTTCAATCCCCAGCACCCACATGGTGGCTGAGAACCGTCTGAAACTCCAATTCCAGGAGAACTCCAGTTCCAGGGGAATCCGACACCCTCTTCTGACCTCTGCGCATTGCACGTCACGGGTGCACAGACCTACATGCCGACAGTACATTGATACACATACAGAAATAAATAAATGCCGGACATGGTGGCACGCGCCTTTGATCCTGGCACTTGGGAGGCAGAGGCATGCGGATCTCTGTGAGTTTGAGGCCAGCCTCGTCTACAGAGTGAATTCCAGGACAGCCAGAACTACAGCGAGACCCTGTCTCAAAAAGACCAAAAAAAAAAAAAAAAGCTCATTATGTTATTAAATCACCTATTTGGTGGTCTTCCCGGCTAGAGAATAAGAATGATAATCACTTCTGCCTTGCAGAACTGCTGAACTGACCAGTGACTGAAAACTCCCTGCATAACACCAGATGCTCCGTTCACCAGTGAATCCTTTGGTTCATGCCTCATGCTGGCTGCTTTGCTAGGAGTGCAAAGAGAACCATACCTGTCATGTCATGTGGGCAGGGAACCTGTATGGTGCTCTTCCGCCTCTCCACCCCACCCCCAACCCCAATAGGACCTTCCATTTTCCTAAATGGAAAAGGCTGTAGGCAAGGCAAAAGCATACCCACCTCCCCTACCCCCAGGCCCAAAGATTGACTGAGCAGTACATTAACTGGGCCCAGTGTTCTGAGGAATCTTCCAGACACCCCTTATCCAGAAATGTCCTAAATACAAGAAAACAATGAGTCTAGTTGGGTGGTATCAGCCAGCCCTGGACTCGTTTCCCAGTGGCACACTACTTCCCGACTCCCTCACCTCACAAGGGACTTTAGAATAGGCTCCAGCAGAAGATCAAAGCAAACTCAAGCCAGACAAAATCCCAGCTTGAAAGTGGGTAAGAAGCTTAACCTTAGCTGAGGAATTCTGGTGGTCTTCTGCCTCTCCACCCCACCCCCAAACCTAACAAGACCTTCCAGAAGGCAATTGATAACTACTGGGAGAGGGAGAGTTGGTTTCATCTAAGGATGTGACACTAGATAGGTTAACCCAGCTCCAGTGGATGGGCTCACACTGAAGAACATTTGGCTCGATAGGCCTTACCATATATGAGAGAGTACATGAAATCCAGGGGAGGGGGCTGTAAGAGGGGTACAGATAGGGGAGGGGGTCTAAATATGATCAAAATATATTGTTTGAGGGGCTGGAGAGATGGCTCGACTGTTAAGAGCATTGGCTGCTCTTGCAGAGGACCCGGGTTCTATTCCCAGCACCCACATGACGACTAACAAGTCCGTAACTCCAGTGCCAGGGGATAGGACACCCTCTTCTGACCTCTGTGGGCATTGCATGATACGAATGCACTTACACATATATAAAGGCAATACATTCATACACATAAAAATAAATAAAATACTTTAAAAGCATATTATCGTATGAAATTCCCAAGAAGTCAATTAAAGATATAAAGAAATTTTTAAAAAGGCTCCCTTCCTGTCTGAGTCGGCTGAAGGACCCGGCCGCAGTGTCAGGCAGGAACCCGTCTCCCCCAAACCTAACAATACCTCAGTCGTTCTCTCACAGTATCCCCCAGACGCGGACAAGAAAGGGGCCTGAACACGTTTCTGCTGTTTCTGGTGCAGGGATTTAGTAAAATGCACCCCACGGACTCACTCTCACCTCTTCCTACCCCTGAGGCTCAGAGGAGCGAAAAGGTCCGAGCCCCGCAGCCCCCGCGGCCCGCGACCCCACCGCTCTCCCGCGCTTCCCCGGCCTCACCTGGCCTCAGGGGCACGAGGCCTCGGCAGCTAGTGGTGCTTGGTGTTCCTGGGTCGGTGTTCCTGGGACAGTCCCGAATCCCGCGCCTCTTCCGCTACCTCCGCGGGTCGACCCCTCCACTCCACCGCAGCTAATCTCCCGCTTCACTGCCTTCCAAAGCCCGCGCTCCCCTCACGTGACCCGCCGCCGCGCACAGCCTCTTGGGATGTGTAGTGCAGACCTCGCCCTTACAGACAGCTGCTCTCACTATAAACAGGACTTCCGGGGAAAACGAATACTCTCAGAGACTCTGTCCTACCCTTCCCCATAGTCTGACCACACGCCACCCACACCAGCTCGCCCCCGGCCCCAGCTCCCGTTACTCCAGGAAAGTTCAGACTACAAGTCCCACAGTACCATGCACGAGACCACTTCCTCTTCCGGCTGAACTAAGCGACTGCTCCTGCCGACGTGTTCTTCCGGTGGCGGACGGGCGGCTTATCTTGTGCGAGGCAAAATGGTGAGAGGGTTGAAGGGAGTTCGGGACAGTAGTGGGTGCCCAATCCACACCGCGTTCTTCCGCGGAGGCCTCAGAGGCCTGTGTCCTGAGGGTGGGCGCTGCTGGAACCCATGTTTGAGTTGGGGGGTACCGAGAAAGAAAGCCCCTTGCCATGGACTCCTCAGGATGTTTGCATCCCATTGGCTTAAAATATCGGCGATTTATAAGGATGATTGGCATGGGGTGAACTTTGAATACCTTAGCACTTTCCTACGATCAGTTATTTCTCTCTGGAAAGTTCCTTCTGCCGAACTTGTACCCATTATGCAAGGTCCTGGGTAGATGTCATTTCTTGGTGAAATGCTTGTAATTGTCACAGGCACTTGTCATCTGTCTTCTGGGAGTGCCCACAGTCTGGTACACACCTCTTTGCCACGTTTCATGGACTTCTTTTTTTATCTGCCACGCCTCCTAGTGACCACCATCTGACGTGCCTGTAGTTATGGGATGATGTCTATTCATCTTTGTATTCCCAGTGCCAAACACAAGGCCTGCAATTGGTGGCTCAATAAATGACAGCAATTGTCCTTGTGTCTTTTAGGGGGGTGTGGGGACATAATTGTTTACTGAATTGAATTCCAGTGTCTCATAGAACAATGGGCTCCGTTTACTTCTCTGGAGTTGTTATGTTCTGGGTTTTAGAAGCATTGGCTGGCGGGTGACAATGGAAGTTAACATTGGTACAGAACTTTACGTTTACAGCCCTTACACGGGCATTATCTCATAATCTTCTCTGCAACCTTAGGAAGGAAACAAATACCTATTGAGCTTGTACTTGATGCCAGGCAACAAACTAGATGCATCAACATTCATCATCTTTGTCAAATCATGTGTCAGCCTTATGAGACAGATATTGTTATAACTTCTTTACCCAGACTCAGATGATGGTGTAGAGACAGAATTGCCATTAGTGTCTTCTGCCAAGAGGTCCTGTGATTCTATCATAAAGTAGTGGAAAGAGTACTGCTGAGTTAGAAGTTGAGATCTGTGTACCGGTCTAGGCTCTGACTTCCTGCACAGGTTAGTTACTTCTAGTCAGAGATCCACAGGGCTGGAGAGGTGGCTCAGCTGGTAAGAGCACCAACTGCTCTTGCAGAGGACCCGGGTTCGATTCCCAGCACCCACATGGCAGCTAAGAACCGTCTTCAACTCCAGTTCTAGGGGAATCCGACACCCTCTTCTGACCTCTGAGGCATTGCACGACATGGGTGCACCAACCTACATGCAGACAGTACACTCATACACATTAAAAAAAAAAAAAAAAAGATCTCTGTAAGACCAGGCCTTAGTATCCCTTGAAACCCCCATGTGATTCCAGAGTACAGAGATCCACAAAGCTCTGGAAATTGTAGGCAAGCTTTTACTTATGTGTGTGCTTTTCCCCCAAGTGGATCCATGCCTTTCGTAGTGATTACTGGCCTCAGAAAATCCTAAGGACCATTGATCTGTAGTCAATCACCTTCTATATCTGAACCTCTGACTCTCAACCCTCTTGCCTCACTGACAGAGAAGATGTTGCCTCCATGTTTTTGTTTTGTTTTCCAGTATTAGGAATCGAACCCAGGGCCTTATGCATGCAAACCCTGTACCACTGAGCTTGCCACATTTCTACTTTAACATGTGATCGTAGGGCCGGGGAGATGTCTCAGAGGGTAAGAGCGTTTGTCGTGTAAGCCTAATAAGCTGAGTTTGGATCCTGGAACCCACATTTTCATTAAAAAAAAAAAAAAAGCCAGATGTAGTAGCACACATCTTTAATCCCAGCACTCCTCTAGTGAGATGGAAGGTAGAGAAAGGATAATCACCCAATAGCTAGACTGGAGTACACAGCACGGCGACAGAAATAAGAGAGACCCTGCCTCATACCAAGTGGAAGGCAAGAACCAACTCTTGAAAAGTTGTCCTCTGATTTTCACATATGGGCAGTTACACATGCAGGCCCGCTCCCCCTCCACACACAAACACACACATACACACAAATTTGTTTTTTAAGGGCCTGCAGGATGGCTTAGTGGGTAAAGGTATCTGCCACCAAGTCTGATTAACTTAAGTTCAGGTCCTGGGACCCACATGGTAGGAGAAAAACAACTTTTGAGGTGTGACCTCCACACGTCCTCCATGGCATGTGTGCCCACAAGAGACTGAATAAATAAATGTAACAAACTTTAAAAGTACATCTATGCATAGGTGGGCATGGTGGTGCACGCCTTTAATCCTAGCACTTGAGAGGCAGAGGCAGGTGGATCTCTGTGAGTTCAAGGCCAGCCTGGTCTACAGAGTGAGTTCCAGGACAGCTAGGGCTACAGGAAGACCCTGTCTCAAAAAAGAAAAAAAAAAAGTACATCTATGTGATATGATTATAATTTTCATTCCCATAGTGAATCTCTTGGAAGATTTCTGCATTTCCCAGGCTGAGCTGGACCTTTTGCAGTCTCGGGAACACAGGTCCCCCAGACTGAACTGACAGTCTCTGATGGCTCTGCTCTCCTTCCTCCGGCAGGAGCTCGAAGCTATGAGTCGATACACCAGCCCGGTCAACCCAGCTGTCTTCCCCCACCTGACCGTGGTGCTCCTGGCCATCGGCATGTTCTTCACCGCCTGGTTCTTCGTGTATCCTTTTACTGAGCAACCAGCAGGGCAGAATTAGTAATGTGGGATCTGAGGGAGGAGCCACGTTGGCTAAGTGCACCCCGCCCCTTTTCTACATTGGGGTGGGAATGGGAGCAGGTGCGGAAGGCTGTGGTGCCCGAGGACAGGCCTTATTTCCAGCCTGACATGAGCCCTTCTAGGCCCCGAGCTGTGGGCCTGACTGGAGTGGGAGGTCGGGATAAGAGCTAAGGCTGGAAAGGGGGTTTCAAGAGGGGAGCACGTAAATGTCAGAAGGTCCAGAGCCTATCGCTCTATCGTGACTCCGCCATGCATGTGCCCTGTGTGCTGAGGCAAGTGACCGGACCCCTGTGGGCTTCATTCCTCGAACTGTGGGAGGCCAAGTGTGGAGCAGCAGAGCCCGGGGCTTCTCTCGTGCCCTCAGCCTGGCTGACAAGCCTCCCCAGAAGCCTTCAGCCTGTGCTTTTTCACCCAGACTCAGGCTGAGCAGTCCTGCACCCCGCAAGACATCTTTGCTTCTCTTAACAGTCCCACCAAGTTATGAGGTCACCTCCACCAAGTACACACGTGACATCTACAAGGAGCTCCTCATCTCCTTGGTGGCCTCCCTTTTCATGGGCTATGGAGTCCTCTTCCTTCTGCTCTGGGTTGGCATCTACGTATGACTTCCCAAGGGTAAGAGCTTTAACGGGCTGGGACAGGAGCCTCCAAGGCACAGCATGGAAAAGCCTCCCACTGATGTCCTTGGCTCTTCCCTGCAAGACCCTGTGGGTTGATGGGGAAGGTTCGCCAGGGTGGATGGGGAAGCTCTCCCACCCCTTAGTCAGTCCTGAGTTCACATCGTTGAAGGCCTCCCTCACGCTTTTGGGTGTACGTGGTAGGGATACTGCTGGTAGTTGCCTGTGTTTTCACACCTGTTCAAGTCCTACACCATGACTTAGAAAGGACCTGGGGGCTGGAGAGATGGCTCAGCGCTTAAGAGCGCCGACTGCTCTTATAGAGGACCCATGTTCAATTCCCAGCACCCACATGGTGGCTAAGAACCATCTTAAAGCTGGCCATGGTGAAGCACGACTGCCTTTAATCCTAGCACTCAGGAGGTAGAGGCAGGTGGATCTCTGTGAGTTCAAGGCCAGCCCGGTCTACAGAGTGAGTTCCAGGGCAGCTGGGGCTATAGGGAGACCCTGTCTCAAAAAAAAGACAAAAAAAAGAATGTATCTGCCACATAGAGATGGTTAGTGTGTGGATAATTGAGTGGAAAAAATAAAGAAAAGAAACAAAGGATCTGTAGTTACACAAGCCACCAGCAGGTTGCTGAGACTCTGCTCTGCCCACCCATCCTCAGAGGACCGCGCTTGTCGCTCCTTGCATAGCCCTGGTACAAGGAGCATTGGGCTGCAGGGAGAGCAGGTGCGAGGCAAGGTCACTGATCTCATCTTAATGTGCTCTCCTTTTTCAGGTACCTGCCAGGCACCTTCTTCGAGCCCCTGCTTTTGTAAATTAATTTTTTCTACTATTGATACAAGTGTCCACCTGCTGCTAACAATAAAGGCAGATGTGTGACAGTCTTGTCTGAGTCCATTCTGGGAGGGGGCGTGGAGTGCGAGGGCTTCCTCGTCTACCCCATTTCTCAGCTACCTCTTGTCAGTTCCTCTGCGTTCTCTCCGTGCAGGACTGTGTAACAGGTCTCCTGTCATCAGTTTAAAGCTTACCTGCGGATAGAGAGGGCCCAGGCCTCCTCTCCTGTGGTTTCTAGAACAGACTTCACCACAAACAGACAGCAGTCAATTCTGCCCTGGGCAAGTCCCCTTCTTTAAGGATGCCCACCCTTTGGGCTGAGGTCTTTCAGGAAATGCCTTTCAGCAGCTTTTCCCTAGGTGAACAATGGCATGTTCCAGGGAAGGGGTGGCCAGCTCTTCCCAACCTTGAAGTAAAGCCAAGGGTGAGGGGCCATGAAGGTATGCAGTGGCCATCTGGTCATCTGGAGGGAGGGTCCCAGGGATTCTGGGCTCTGCAGGAAGAATCCATTCAACCTCATCACAGGTGACTCTGCTCCCTCACACTGGAGCCATCTCAAGAAGAGACAGGGAGGCAGGCTCAGATACAAAGCAGTATTTATACATTTATTTATATATGTATATTTACCTCAGGAGAAAAGGACAGTTTGGGGGACAGGAAGCGAGCAGGCCCAGCGGCTTCCCTCTGCCCTCCTCAGAGTCAGAATGGGTACACGATAAATACGAGTCAGAGCTCAAGGAAAAGACTGGGGGTTAGCAGAAGGGAGACACTGTATGAACACGCAGGCTGCTAACGGGGTGTGGCATGGGTAGGGGTCTGCGCTGGGAGGCCTTATATACAGCTTGAAGCTAGGGGGATATTAGCCCAGTGGCTACAGGAACATACACCAGAGGAGAGAGAAGAGAGGGCCGGGCAGGCCCTCAGCCTCCAGGCTGTGGCCCTCACACCTTCCCTAAGCCCTTTTATACCTGGGGCTTAAGGCAACTTTGGTCCAAGGTTGACCCTCTCAAGCAGCTTGGAGCCCAAGTTTGGCCTGAACTCACTGAGGACCCCTTCCTAGGCACTCAAACAGCCAGCTGCCCGTGGGCCTGGGGCTGGCTGTGTCCAGATGGACTCCGGTGGACAGTGAGGGTCATATTCCAGTTAAGGACTGAGAGGCTACAGTCAGGATGCTGTTCCAGGCAGTGGGGCTGGGCAGTCTTAAGGCACTAGAAGAGGGGCTCCCCAATGGAAGGAGGGAAAACAAGGCAGTCCCAAGGAAGGAAAGATGGGCAGTCGTGATTCCCAGGGCAGGATGGGGGTGGAGCCACGCTGGGGAGAGGGCTCAGGGCTCAGCTGCCCCTCCTGTTTCCCGGTCCTCAGGGTAAGTGCTTTAAGATCCACTGCAGAAAGGACCCACAACTCATAGGTTCTCCAACTCCGCTCCCCCTAGAAAGAGCTGAGAGTGGAAGGCAGGCACAGGCCAGGCCTGGTGCACAGCACAGGAAGAAGACCAGGGTCCCTTTCCCACTGACAACTGCAGCTAAGTGACAGCCATGTTCCTTCCAAGAGCCGCCATGTGACCTCGGAACGCTACAGACACCACCCAGAGATGCCGAAGTTAGCAATGGAGAACGTCCTTATCCCCAAGTGGCACTCCTGGGAGTGGCAGAGAGATCGCGCCCACCAACCACGGGTACCCAGCAAGTTGAACTTTGATCCAAAGGGACCAAAATCTTTCTGCCTAAAAGTGTCACTCCAGGCTGTGGCCCACTCGGCTCTCCACCTCCATCTCACTCCTTCCTGCCTGACTTAAGTGCATTTAGTAATTGCCTCGTTAATAATAAAAGTTACTTGCACCCACCCTCCAGTGGAAACCAGCCTGCTGCAGAGATTCCTGCTCCTCTTCTCAGAGAACAAGTGTCACTGACTGCATCATGAGCTTGGAAACCCGAGGAACAGACCTTGGGGGCTCTCGGGGACCCTCCTGAGCCTCCAGGGTATCCCAGGTTCGAGGGCTCAAGGCTTACCTGACCTACTGGCCCCACTGGCCAAGTCAGTGAGGGTGGCTTCGCAGTAGACCTAAGGCACAGTCAGTCTCTCCAGCCATCCGGGGCTGGCCCTGCCCACCCTGGGAATTCTTGGGAGAACTCTCCAGAGCCAATTTAAAGCTTAGAAATCCAAGTCCAGTGTAACAGTCAAACCCCAGAAAGTCGTCTACCAAGCTGCACCTCAGGAACAGCATCAAGGGTGAGTAATCTGCCCTTGGACTCTTGGGCTCCATCTAGGTATCGTAGGGCTGGGTCCAAACCCCCACAGGTCTTCTATCTACGCCAGCTCAGAACGGGAGGCAGGGAGAGTGGAGCTGAGCCAGTGAATGCCACACCTCCCCTCACCTCCAGGGCCCTGAAGCCGGCCCTCCAGCAGCCATGTCTAGACAGCTCGCAGTCCTGCCCGCCCTAAGGTGGTGGCCAGAGGAAGGCCCAGGAGGTTGGGTTCTCTCGCCCCCTCGATGCCGTATGAGGGCCACCAGCAGGCCCAGGGGCTCCAGTGTGAAGACTTCCAGTCTCCCCATTGAGGGGAAGCAGTGAGCGGCAGAGAGCTGGCCGGCAGCAGGCTCCAGTGTAACACTTTACATCCAGTGTGGGGGGCCCGGGGGACCCCTGATCCCTGCTTCAGTGGTGCCTCGCGGGGCAGCTCAGTCACACAGGCGGTAGAAGTGAAAGTAGTAGTCTGTGGCCGGCTGGAGGACAGCCTCTGAGCTGCAGTTGGCCTGGCCCTGTGTGGAAGGGAAGTGAGGAGGGATGTTCAGGGCAGGTGACACTCCCCCAGGTGACAGGGCTTGACACTGCCACATGCTCTGAAAACCCCCATGCCTCTCCCGGGCCCCACACCGCAGATGGAGGTGCCTGGGCCTCTTCAGGAGGGTGGGCCTGTGTGCTCACCAGCAGTGCCACCCGGAAGTGGTACGTGAATTCACGGAAGGACAGGATGGTGACTGGCCACTGATGAGAGGTGCCCTAGAGACAGAAAAGGTGAGACGGTGAGGGCAGGCCCTGTCCTTAGCAACTCCCTCTCAGGGCCACCGCAGCCCCCAGATCAACATGTTCCCCATGTTCCAGGCTCTGGAAGTATCTCATTAACCCTGCCCTCAAGGACAGTGCATTGAGTTCAGAGCTACAGATGAGGAACTGACTCATTTGCCTCATTCAAGTGCAGTGGGCAGAGCTGGGTTCAGACCCAGGTCCGTTCAGCACTCCACCATAGTGACGGAGCTAGCCCTGAGGAGCTCACCTGTCTCCCACCTGAGGCTCTGACTTGGCCTCTGTTGTTTGGATTCAGTCCAGCGCCTGAGCTGGCTGCCTCTCTACTTGAGAGGGCCTCCCCTGGGACCCTTCTCTAGTCCTTCCTCCACTCGGTATTTTGTGCACATCTTCCCTAGGTACCAGGTTCTTGGAAGCCAAAGCCTGAGCTTCCACCTCTGTCTCCCACAGCTGGAAGCCCAGGGCGGAAGACTGAAAGGCCCCACCAAATATTTGTCAGGGAATTAGCACTGCTTTCTGTGATTCCATCCTGAGTTCTCAGGCCGGGGAGAAAACTGGAGGTCCGTCAGCCCCAGAGTAGAGGCACAGGCAATAAGGTAGACAGTGACAGGACCAGAAGGTGGCCCTCCGCCTGGGGCTGAAGACTCGTGACATACCTGCCCATCACTGCCACACCCTAAGTGTGGGAGCTGCAGGGCCTGCACTGCCCAGATTGGTCCCTGTGAACTGTTTTCCCCTGGGTGCTGTGTGAAGACAGAATTGCTCAGCCTTGACTGGAATGAATGAAGGCTCCATGCAAGGCCCCCTCCTCCCGTTAGAGAGGTCTGGCCGGAAGTGCCCCCTGGTGGACACACCTAAACTCCGACTCCCCAGAAAAGACAAGTGAGTCTTCTCCAGCTCAGGGTTTCCAGGCTGCCCTTACCTGGGTGTCCTGCTGCGGGGGGACCCTCTGCAGAAAACTCCCTTCCTCACAGGGCTCCTCCTTCGATGTCAGGCTGCACAGCATCACAGACACTGGGGAGGAAGAGCTAGGACATAGCCAGGTTAGCAGAGAATGGGGTTCCCAGGCCGGGAGTTACAGCGTCCCAGTCCCATCCACTCCAGCCCAGCCAAGACGACAGTGGTCTCCACACGGCCTGGGAAGCACGCTGACTGGCCCGGGGTCTACAACATTAGGGAACGCTCCCCCACAATCCCATGTCCTAGCGAGACATGGCGGTGGCTGTCTGCAGCCCCTCCGCGGGCCGTCTCGGCCCCCCAGGCAGGACATGGAGGTCTCCCCAGTGGCTCCGTCCTCTCCCCATACCATACTCACTTCATCTGCAGGGTCAGGCTGAGGTGCAGTGGGGTGCCGCTGCTGACTGGGATGTGGTAGCTGAAGTTTCCAGGCCTGAAAAGGCAAAGATGGTACCTTTGGAAGGCCACCCTGCTGAAGCCTCTCTCGCTCCTCCTCAGCCCCCTTCTGTACTGAAGCCCTCTGAGGCTGGGGGGAAGGTTCTCCCCTGAGGGGTCCAGATCTAGGCATCTCAATTGGCTGAGCTCATGACACCTTTGGCGTGACAGGAGGGAGCCAAACCCACCTGCAGGCATCCTCTGGCACACAGTACTGGGAGGTGATGGGCATGGAATTCTCCAGGAGCTGGATGGAGCTCAGGGATGGCACTGGGTCTGCAAGGAGAGAGGCTGTTGGGGCAGGGAGGAAGGGGTAGGATACAGATGGCGCATCACGTGACCAAGTCTTTCCTTATCACACAGGGACCATCACACCTTAGTACAAAGGAGTCTCAGATTCTTTGTGGACACTCACAATGGCTAGGATCATGCCACCACCACCACCACCCCCCCCCCGCAGCCCCAGAACTAGCTAGTTCCTGTGAGCCTTCAGTCTGCCTCCTCCGCAGAACCAGGACACCCAAGAGCAGCCCTGAGGCTTCCCTGACAGCAGTGCTCAGGAGCCAGGTCACAGACCTCTGCATTCCTGACTTCTGTACACCTCTCCCAGCTCTGGGCTCAGCGATGGTCCCCCTTACGTCCTGAGAGCAGCCACTGGAGGAGAGGTACACTCAGGGGTCCCCACTGTATGCGGCCCCTACCGAAGTGTGCTGTGTTAGGGATCAAAGGCTCCCTTGTTTAGCTCAGTGTCTTGGGCCTGCTGCTGCCTAGTCCTTCAAACCCAGAAGTAGGAAGATATAGCCATCGGCCTCCGACTATCTGCTCGACCTGGTACATTTTTGGTGCTTTGAGGCACAGCCCAAGGTCCCGGTATGACCCAGAACACCCCGTGTAGCCACTAACCACAGACAAGATGGCTTCCCTCCTGGGCAAACCCCAAGTGTCCTTCAAAGATAGTGTCAATGTCACCTCCAGGGAAGCCTTCCCTGGTTTCGTCCCACATGCGCCCTCCCAACTCCTGGGGCCACCACAGCCAGTGTCTTCATCAGTGTGCTCGGACAGAGCACCCAGAGCTGAGGTGAGCTCCCGCCCCTCGACGTTTCCCAGTGCTGTGAACATCTGTCTCAGCACAGACCACAGTGTGTTCACTAAGCCACAAAGTGGAAGTGAGGAAGCCCATACCATAGTGCAGAGATGCTGACTAAAGGCCCTCAGGGTGGCCAGAGAACCCAAAATGACCAGCCTGAAAACCTTCTGCCATAGAAAGACCTTTAGCTTGTTAAAACCAATGATCTAAGGCTTGCAGACTTGCCACTCTAGCACAGTGACAGGTGAACAGAATCTGGAGTTTGGCAAACTGGAGACAGAATTCCGGCCGGGCTGCCAATGGGCCATGTAACCCTTGGGTGAGGAGTCCCTTCACCTAAGTCTCCGGTTCCTTTGGGGACAGCTGTGAGGATTTGTGTGTGCACAGCCGCGTGGAGGTCAGAGGACAGAGGACAACATCCAGTGATCCTCTTTCACCTTCCGATTTTTTTTTTTTTTTTTTTTAGACAGGGTCTTCCTGTAGCCCCAGCTGGCCTTGAACTCACAGACATTCGCCTGCCTCTGCCTCCTGAGTGCTAGGACTAAAGGCATATTCCACCATGCCTGGGGGATCACCTTCCACTTTTTGTTTGAGAAAAATCTCTCATTAGCCTGGGACACCATCAGTGGGTGGGCTGTCTCTGCCTCCTATCTTGTGTCCCTGGAGCTACAAGTGTGTGCCACCAAACCGGGCAGGTGTTCAGAGCATCAAACTCTGATCCTTATGCTCTCAAGGCAAGCACTTTCCCAACTGAGCTATGTCCCCAACACTGGTTGTAAGGATCACGTGAGATAATCTACAGGAGGCTCTGGCCTAATTCCTAATGTCTGCTGACTAACAATTCCGTGCCCAGGCAACCATGTGACTGGACTGAAGTGGGTCCTGGACAGTGTGGCCTGGCTGTCTGGACTGTGAAGTGTTGGGGAAGGCAAGTACCTGGCTGGCCCTGGGTCTGAGTGGGCTGGTCAGGGCCTGGGCTGGGCTGAGGGGCTCCTCTGCGGGCACGCCCATGGAGAGCGAGACTGACGCTGTTCTTAGTCTTGCTCTGGCCCCCAGGGAAGGGGACTGCGGGGCTGGTCAGAGGCCCCAGGCCCTTGGAATGTTTGGAGTGCCCAATGCCATTAGCTGAAACGCCCCAGGATTTGGCTCTGATGTTGGTGACTGGCAGTGGGGCCATCTGGCCAGGACCTGTGGGCAGAACCAAGGACAGACTGAGAAGAGGGGAGCCAGCTGCTTCCTGTCCAGGGCCTCTTGTGAACCCCGTGTGCTCTCTGGTTCTTTTGGAGAGAATGCCAACCTCCAGCCCATCCTAGGCTCCAGCAACCCCTCTCAGCTTCCCCCGGACCCTTCCACTGGACTCAGAGAACCCTGTCATCCCTGCCAACCCGGGTCCCGACCCGAGATAGTCATACCTGAGTGGTTGGCGCTGGGACGGGGACTGGGGCTGGGACCAGAGGTAAAAGTGGGGCCCAGACTATGGTCTGGTGCAGGACTGAGGCTAGGGGTGGAGCAGCAGACAGTGGGGCACGGCTGCATGGAGCACAGGTCCAGGGTGCGGACAGCCGGAACTAAGGCTGAGCTAGTAACTAAGGAGACCAGACCCTGTATGAGCTGGCGGGCACGCCAGAGTCCCACACCCGGAACACAGCCAGTGCCCACTCCAGTCGCACCCAGCCACGCACCCAGCAGCAAAGAAGGCTGTGTGTCTGGCAGTCCAGTGGTCACAGGGGACTGTCGGAGCTGCGTGGTCCCAAAGCTCTGGCTGGACCTGCTGGGGAAGGGTGGGCTGAGCTCAGGGGCACTGTGGGGAGCCTGAGAAGGGACCTGAGAGTCCCAGAGAGGCAGGAGGAGGTTGTAAGGGAATGTGGAAAGCAAGCAGGAAGAAGGCAGCAGAAGCCAGAGGAGGGAGGGGCTAGATCAGACACGTACCATGGGCACATGGCCTCACTCCCCCCGGGGTGCTGGGGCCGGAGCAGGGCCAGGAGACAGGAAGTAGACACAGCAAGAGAGCTAAGAGACAAGAGAGAGACCAGGAGGGAGACAGACACAGGGAGAGAGAGAAGACACAGTCAGAGGTAGCCCAGGAGTGGCAGTGACAGAGCCCAAGGTCCGCCCTGGTCTTCCCGCGTACCCCCCTCTTCCTACAACCAAACCCCACGGCCTACCTGAAGGAACACTGAACAGGCCAGAGAGGGCCTGGGAAAACCACCCACAGTCCACGAAGACCCTCCTTTCCACCCCAAGAGGCCCAGGCAGGCTTCGAGCCTAAGACTGAAGCCTGTTGTTGAGAGAAAGCTTCCCTGCACCTCTCACCTGGGGCTGCCCCCACAAAGCCCCATCTGGCCTGGGGCTTAGCAACAGCCAAGCCTCCAAGAACATACCCATCAGCACCCACCAGGTCCTCCTCGGAGCGCAGGCTCAGCACATACAGTGTGGACATGGACACCACGCTGGGAGCCACAGAAAAGGCACACTGTCAAAACCCGAGCCACCACCCAGCACCGTCTGTCTGTGGCAGGCTCTTTGGTCCTCCTGAGTGATGTCTGGGGGCCTCC
Organism: Rhizomys pruinosus; assembly: GCA_009823505.1. Lineage (NCBI taxonomy): Eukaryota > Metazoa > Chordata > Mammalia > Rodentia > Spalacidae > Rhizomys > Rhizomys pruinosus. The sequence goes on from VZQC01014891.1 coordinate 2,917,401, forward strand.
TCAGCCCTCAGAGGAGGGGGTAGAAGAGGCAGCCCGCCCTCCCTAACCTCAGCTTCTTGATTCCTAAGCCCTCCTCCCCACCCCAGGTCTGGGTCCATGTACAGCTGACCCCCTAGGCAGCTTCGCTCTCCAAGCCAGCCGCCCTAGAGCCTAAGAAACAAGTCACCTGAAGGCCATGACCACCACCAAGGCAATGATGGTTCCCTGCAGGAAGCGCTGGCTGATGCAGGCTTGGTCCGGGACCACTGGTGATGACTGAGGGCAGGAAAGGGGAACTCAGCACAGGAGGTCAGACTCGGGAATCTGCAGCCTTGCCCTACCTGAAGCCCCACCCCCCATTCCCAGGGGCAGAGGGACAGGGGTAGGAAGCAGAACTGAGCTGGGGGGGTTACAGGGTGGGGGGGGAGGGGAAGAGTCAGAGTAGGCGAGGCTGGAGAGCACACTGACAGGAGGCCATGGGAGATAACCATATAGGCCTCCCAGTCCTGCCCAACCTCACCTTACTGGCCACTTTATGGGGCCTCTTCTTGTGGGGGACACTGCCTGCTCGGCTAAACTGGCTCCCCGCATGGCTGCAACACAAAGCCAGGGTCAGGACTGCCGCCCAAAAGGCCTCTCCCGCCCCACTGCCACCACACAGCCCCACCTGAAGGCACCGGAGCTGCCAGTGGACTTGAGGCTGTCCAGGCGCCGCAGTTTGGCCAGCTTGTGGCTCCAGCGCTCCAGCTCGTCTATGCGCGTCTCCAGGTTGTCGGTGAGCTTGCACAGCTCCTTCACGGCCCCCACGTTCTCCATGAAGATTCGCTCCTGTCCGGGGCAATGGTGGCCTTAAGGGCACCATCAGCCCTACAAGCTCCAGGCTGAGGGCTGATGGGGACGAGAGCAGAGCCCCACTCTCCACGGCCAATGGAGGCCCTGGAACCCTCCCTGTCTGGGCATGGGCCTCTCCTCCAGCCTCGCCTGGGTTCACAGGGCACACCGGCAGCCCTCTGCCAAGGCTAAACACCTGCCTGAATGGCCTTTCCACTCTCACATCAGAGTTCCAGCTCTCAGACCTACTCCCTTGGGTATGGAAAAATATGTTATATGTCAGGGCTGGAGAGATGGCTCACTGGTTAAAAGCACTGGCTGATCTTGTAGAGGACCCAGGTTCATTTCCCAGCATCCACATGGTGGCTAACAACCATCCATAACTCCAGTTCCAGAGGAATCCAACACCCTCTTCTGGCCTCTGCAGGCATTGCCCACTCAGGTAGGCTTACACACATGCAGGCAAACATGCACACATAAAATAAAAATAAATAAATCCCACTGGGCGTGGTGGTGCACGCCTTTAACCCTAGCACTTGGGAGGCAGAGGCAGGTGGATCTTTGTGCATTCAAGGCCAGCCTGGTCTACAGAGTGAGTTCCAGGACAGCTGGGGCTACAGGGAGACCCTGTCTTGAAAAGACTAAATAAATAAATAAATAAATAAATAAATAAATAAATAAATAAATCCCAAACATTTTAAATAATAAAAAAAAAATGTTACTTGTCTCTGAGTTTCAGAAGTACATGACACTAAGGTAAGAACAGCGCCATAGAGGCTGGAAGGACGGCTCAGAGGTTAAGAGCACTGACTGCTCTTGCAGAGGACCCAGGTTCAATTCCCAGCACCCACATGGTGGTTAAGAACCGTCTTTAACTCCAGTTCCAGGGGAATCCGACGCCCTCTTCTGACCTCCGCGGCATTGCACTACATGGGTGCACAAACCTACATGCAGACAGTACACTCATACATATAAAAAAAAATAAATAAATAATTTAAAAAAAAAGATAGCACCATAATAAACCACACATTCAGGCCTTGAGATAACTTCGGGATGGCTTCTCACTCTCTTTTAGTTAACATGGGACCTCAGGCTATTCCTCTTACCCTAGACCAGACAGCCTCCCTTGGTCAACTTCCCTCCCTGCCTTGAACCCAGGCCCCACTCCTGTGGGGGCGGGGAGAGGCTCCAGAGGCAGTGTCGAGGAAGAATAAACTGCTTCTCCCTCCTTCCCGCTGCCAGCCAGTGCCCCCAGCCGGCCAGCCCCTCGGTCTCATCCGGGCCCAATCACTGACCTTGTTCACCACCAGGAAGTTCTCTATGGTTTTCCCATTGGCAAAGACCATATCTCCAGTGTCCTTCACAGCCTCAGGTAGGATCTCCTTCACCTCCTGGGCGATGACACCTGGAGAGGGACAAGCCAAGGGTGTGTTTGCAGGGGAGGGGGGCAGATCCTGCTCACATCTGCCCATAACTTCTTAGAGAGTTGGGCTGTGAGGAGCTTTAGAACAGAGGCTCCTTAGGCTGGCCACAGCCTCCAAGTTCTGAAATTCAAGACAGGATTCGTGGGGTGGGTGGGATTCTAGAAGTACCTCAGGGGAAGGGGGCAGGGTTCCAAGAAGATGCAGGCAGGAAACTCAGTGTCGTGGGACAAAGCTCTGGCCAGGGCTCTTAGAACTGTGAGCCAAGGGGGGTAAGGGGCACGATGTTCAGGGCAGAGGGGCAGGGTGCCTGGGTGTCAGTATTCCCGAAGGGGGAACTCCAAGGATCAGTGTCAGTAGAGGGGTTTGGGGAACAGGATTTCCAGGGGACAGGACAGACCGGCCAAAGCCTGGGGACACAGATGAGCATCTACCTGTCTCTGGTGCGCTGGCCTCGATGCCTGCACTAGCAGCGAACTCGGGCTTGTATCTGTAGTGCACCAACCGCATGCGAGAGATCCTCTTCAGCTGCTCAGTGGTGTCTACCTGCCAGGGAAAGGGGCAGACACTGAGCCTTCCCCCCTGCAGCCATCTTAGAGCAGGCTGTGAGCATGGTAAGGTGGCAGCCTGGAGGCTGCAATGGGGTGGGGGTGGGGGGTTGAGTGCAGAGATCCAGGGCCAGCCTCCTCCCTCCTACCCTGGCAGCCTGTTCCTTCCACCCGGTCCTACCCATCGCCCACAGCCCTACCACCACAGCCCGGTCCTACCCATTGCCCACAGCCTGGTCCCACCCATCGCCCACAGCCTGGTCCTACCCATCGCCCACAGCCCAGTCCCACCCATCACCCACAGCCCTGTCCTACCCATCACCCACAGCCCTACCACCACAGCCCGGTCCTACCTCCTGCACGTGCTCCTTGGCTCGCAAGTCTGAGGGGTGCATGAGCGATCCCATGACCTTGACGTTGCCGTGCACGACTAGTGCCTCATCGGGCCGGTCAGTGTTGATGCCCACTCGGCCATGGTGGAAGACCGTGTCTGGCAACTGTGCCCGTTGCCACAGCACGTCACTGTCACTCTCAAATTGGCCTGGGTTAGAGGCCTAGGGCAAGTTGGGGCTGGATCAGCCTTAGAGCATAGAGGGACCTTCAGGGCACTCAGAAAAGACCTTCAGGGCACCCACACAATGGAGTTCTATGCAGCAGTAAAGAATATTTCTTTAAAGAAAGATTTCTGCTCAACATCACGAGCTTTGCAGGAAAATGGCTGGAGCTAGAGGACATCATGCTGAGTGAAGTAACACAGTCCCAGAAAAACAAACGACGAATGGTATCCCTCATCTGTGGATGGTAGTGCCAATTACCTAGTCATAAGTATTTCTTGTGTAGGGCCCCCTAAGCTTTTGTCCAAAGCAGTCGGGCGTAATGCATATTGGAAACAACAACAANAGTAACACAGTCCCAGAAAAACAAACGACGAATGGTATCCCTCATCTGTGGATGCTAGTGCCAATTACCTAGTTGTAAGTATTTCTTGTATAGGGCCCCCTGAGCTTTTGTCCAAAGCAGTTGGGTGTAATGCATATTGGAAACAACAACAGAAAGGACTGCATCAAAGAACTGACTGAAACAGTGAACTTCTGCTCAAAACAGTCAACTTCCTCATGGAGAATATTGAGAAAGAGATGAAAAGCATGTTTGGCAGAATGCATGAGCTCTGGCGGGGTGGGGGAAAGGGCAGGAACACGGGTCTAGATTTGTTAAAAAAATAAAAATAAATTTATGTGGAAAAAAATAATAATTTTAAAGAAATAAAAAATGAGACTAGGAATATAAAAAAAAGGGGGGGGGGCAAACCCCAGAGCCACCCATCCTAGTCCAGTCAAATCTCACCTCACTATGTCCAACTTAAACTGCCCTGTCTATCATGACAACTTTCAGTCACTTGCGGAACCCAGGAGTCTACCTGATTTGATCTACTTCCACACTTTTAAAGTGAAGGAGGCCCTCCCTGCATCTCAGACAGGGAGACAAGCCCGAGGCCACACGATTAGCGCCCAGCAAGATCTGCATCACAGCCCAGATCCACTCCCCAGTATTTCCTTCCAACTCAGGAGAGAACACTTTCTCGTGGGAAGACGGCCCTCACCCGCACAATGATGCGCTCTGAGATCTGGGCTGCCAGCGTGTAGTTCTGGTTCTGTGCGTGCGCCTGAAGAGCCACCACCAGCATGAAGTACCTGGAACACACAGGGGACTCACAGACAGGGGCCTCTTCCACTGCCCCTTGCCACTCGTCAGGCCAGCTGCATAATGTACACAGCTCTCCGCTGTCATCGCCCACCTGACGCCCCCCAGGAAACAGTTATTGTGCTAGGAAAACCCTGAGCCTCCACCAGGGGGCAGAATTCCCCGTGGGTCCACAGTCAGGGGCCCCAGAACTGCTTTTGAACCTGAGGCAAACTTCTGTTCCTTACGCCAGCTAGGGGATCTGAGCCGTCCGTGGACGCCGTGCCTGGCGCGGCCACCGAGGCCCCTTTCTAACCCTGCTCCTCAGAAGGGAGGGGTCCCGTGGCGTTGCTGTCCTGCTCACCTCTGGTCAGGATTGGGCTTGCCCTTCTTGCGCATGTTGTTGGCCGTGGTCTCGCTGAAATGGAGCCGCCCTACGGTCACCTTTGTGACCTGCTCAGGGGGCAGACTGACCCTGCAGAAGAAAGGCAGGGTGCTCAGGAGGCGGGGAAGGAGACCGCCGGGAGCCAGGCTGCAGAGAGACGGGAAGGAGACCACCGGGAGCCAGGCTGCAGAGAGACGGGAAGGAGACCGCCGGGAGCCAGGCTGCAGAGAGACGGGGAAGGAGACCACCGGGAGCCAGGCTGCAGAGAGACGGGAAGGAGACCGCCGGGAACCAGGCTGCAGAGAGACGGGGAAGGAGACCACCGGGAGCCAGGCTGCAGAGAGACGGGAAGGAGACCACCGGGAGCCAGGCTGCAGAGAGACAGGGAAGGAGACCACCGGGAGCCAGGCTGCAGAGAGACGGGAAGGAGACCGCCGGGAGCCAAGCTGCAGAGAGATGGGGAAGGAGACCACCGGGAGCCAGGCTGCAGAGAGACTCCAGGCAAGAGCATGCCCCCGAGCATTGTGGGTGCCAGCCTGGCTCCCCAGCTCTCAAGCCAGTTCCATGGTGGGTCTTTCCAGGCAATACCCTATACAGGGCTAATTACTCACGTGACAGGGTTGAAGGGCCTCTTGCTTCGGTCAGACTGTGACTGCTCAATGTTGATGGACTGGTTCAGGGCCTCCAGCTGGGCGGGAGAAGGCCCAGATCAAGGTCACCTTGTGACCGGCCTCTCCACTCAACTTCCTACCCTCACCCCCTCAACCCAGGTCCATGCAGACCCTTATGGTAACTGCCGCAGAACCTTGCCTCTATCTCACTTCCCCACACACAGAGCTCCGCGCCCCACACCCCACACCCCCAAGGAAACATAAGGCCTTCAGTACACCTCACAGTACATCACCTCCCCAACTTCTGCCCGCTGAGGCATGGTCACCTACATGATGGCCACAGCCCCACATACCCAGGTGACTCCCTAACTTCTCCATGCACGCCCACATGTCTTCCAGTTGCCCTGGTGACCCATCCCGCATCCGCACATTCCCACACTGCTCACCTGTAGCTAGCCTCCTGAACTCTAGACTCACTCCCACATCTCCTTCCATCCCTCCAGAGACACTGGCTTCCTGAACCATGCCAACATGCCAGTCCTGGCTTGCTACACCAAGGCAGAGCAGACCTGGCCCTGTTCCCAGGGAGCTCACTGCTTCCAAATCACCTGCCATTATGGCTGTGCTGTGGAACCCCAAGTCACTACGAGCCTCAGGGTAAGTTCCCCCTTAGGGCACTTGAATGGGGTCTGCTGAGAGGAATAAAACAGGGTGCTGGAAGGGGGCTGAGGGAAACAGGGTGCTGGAAGGGGGCTGTGGGAAACAGGGTGCTGGAAGGGGGCTGTGGAAGGGCGTTCTAGGGAAAAGGAGCCACGCGGGAGATGGCGGGGGCTGGAAATATGGGACACAGCATAGACAGGGCCCTTGTGAGCTCAGCTTGGAAACCTCTCTATGCTGGGAGGACACTGGAGCTTGGAAGGAAGGACATGCTATGACCACGGTGCTTATGGGAGCGGAAGGCAGAGTAGAAGCTTTTGCAGACATTTGGACAAAGAAGGGGAGTGACTGGAGTCAGGGGAGATGCCAAGGAGAAGAGGACGTGGAAGGATGGTTCAGGGAAAGCAGGGCCAGGTGCCCACTGAAACGAGGGTAGAAGGCCCCTAAATGTACGGCTGGGGTAGCCAGGTCCTTGAGGCCCTATTTGCTGAAGGGGAACAGGAAGGGGGTGGGGCCTAAGAGCTAAGGCAGCTGATGAGGGCCAGGAGATGGGTCTCTTGGGAATGCACACTTAGGGCCGCAGGGTACACAAGAAAGCAGATGGTAAGGAAACTGTGATTGCTGAGCAGCCCCACTGGGAGTCTAAGAGCTAGGCGCTGGGAGAGGCCCAGGGTGGAAGCGGCCTACACCTGTGGGCGTTCCCTCACACCCTGCTTCTCCTAGGAGCCTGTCAGGCTCCTGGGCTTTCCTGGCCCCTCCCACTCTCGCCTCTTGGCCTAACCCCAAACATGCCTTCACTCCATGCAGCTTTAGGTAGAAGCAGTCCAGGGGCTTGAGGCCTTCCGGTGTCTTGACATACTTGGGCTCACCCAGCATGCCAATGTACACAGTCACCTGGAAGTGGTTCTTCTTCTGGCACACAAAGGCGTCATCACCCACAGAAAAGTTGAAGCCTTTGTCAGCATCCACACGATAGGTGAGCATAGGCCTGGAGGCAGGGGAGGGGTGAAGTGGGGAGGGGCACTCGTCATTAGTCCTGTATGCCGAACCTGGGCTGTGGCTTGCTCCCTCCGGTCCGTGTACCAATGTCACTTCCTATACCATACCCCAAGTCCTCAGGCTACCCTGTCAGTCCCCACTGTCCAGACACAGAAGCTGAACTGCCAAGAGGAGGTACGCAGGCTTCTTCTCTACCCACCTGGGGCCACCCACAGTCCTGCACCAGGACGAAGGATGTAGGACAAGGCCCTAAAGGCCCACGGAAGTGAGGAATCTCCAGAGAAGGGGCTTGGCTGCCCGTCCGCACACAGCCATTTCTAATACTTCCTGAAGCCCCTCCCTCATGGAGATGGTATGAGGGGGGCTACATCTGCGAAGCCTCACTGTGCCTGACAGCTGGTTGCCATGGAAACGGTGGAACCAGGAGCCAGCTCTGCCTTGGGCCCGCCCTGGCCCACCCTGTCCTACCCACTTGCTCAAGCCCCCAATGCCCTCATTCTGACTCCCTCCCCTGAGAGAGAGGAGCACTGCTTTCTGGACTCCCACCCTCAGAATCAACTGAGGCTTCCCATCTGTTGTTGAGAAAGTGGCCCCTGTTGGGAACCACCAGGGACAGTAAAGAGAGCACTTGACCTATATGACTCCTGCAGAGAGAACATTTCCTACTTATGAGCAAGTCCACAGGAAGGTCTGGGCTCGGCCTCTCTGGTGTTCTAGGGGAACACCAGAAAGTGTCTGGGCCACACTGGGGACCTCTGCTACTGATCTCTGGCCTTGAGACTAGGTGGGGCCAAAAAGCTGGCAGGTGTGAATAGACGGATTTCTCTCCAGGCCTTAGGCATGGAATCCCATAGATGCCCCTAGGTCACTTCAGTTGCCACAGCAACTGGACATCCCATCCCACCCCACCCCAGCCCTGGGAGCTACTGAAGGAGTCCCAACGCCCAGGGCACCTACTCTTCAGCCAGCGTTCTAAAGAGAAGTCCTAAGCCCCAGCCTCCATGCCCAGGCCTCTCTCAGTTCCCAGTGCACCGAGGGGAGGTGCCCTCTGACCCACTCATTGGCCTACGAGAACAAAGGGAGTGAACCCCACAGGACTCGAGCCCTCGGGCCTGGGAGGCAGCAGAAACCCTCTGAGTGTTGAGGGAGGCCCAGGGCAGCCTCTTGTCCAGTCCCCCCCCCCGCCCCCACCTTGGGGAAGGGCCCAGCTAACACCCAGCTTCCGGCTACCTTCCTGGAATGTAGGAGGAGGAGCCAGAAAACACGTCCGCCCACTTCTTCCTGCCTTGGCCCCCATGGCCCCTCCCCGGCAGATACCACCTCCTTAGGGTGGCTAAGGCTGACCAGCCACCCAGTCGGAAGCCTGAGCCCAGTCTTGTTTCTTCCCTGAGCCTCTGGGCTCTGCCAACAAATGGGACTGTCTTATACCCAGGGCGCTCCCAGGCCCTGACCTAGAACCTCAATAGAGTCCTGGGTTGTCCCAAGACCGGGTGGTTAGGTGGCACAGGTCACTCACAGCTCCTTGTAGTTAGCGTCATACAGTGTCGCCCACTTGTTCTGCTGATGGGGCTGCCACTTGATGGATTGGTAGTTGGGGTCCAGGTAAGAGCCACTGAGGCTGTCACTGTCCTGCAGGAGACCTGGAGGGAGGGAACACCTAGGTGGGACCTCAACCTAGGGCCCACTCCTCAGCATCGATCAATCAGCCACCTACCTGGGGAGGATGCACCTGGTGGGTGCCAAGGCGGTGTCTGGACCCGGGCAATGCTGAGGGGCAAGGAGCCATTGCCGGGTGAGAGCGGGCCCTGGGCAGGCCAGGGTGGGGATGGGGCTCTGGCAGGGTGTGGGGGCAGGGCTGTCACAGTCCCAGGCTCCTGCTTGATCATTCCATTCAGCATTTGGGCATTGAGGGTGTTGGGGGGTGATTCGGAGTGCTTCCTCTTCTTGGAGGGGTGCGGGGGGAGCCTGGGGGACAAAGGTGGGTACCCATGGAGGGTGGTTCTCTTTCCCTGAGCCCTCTCCTCCTGTGCAATGCCCATCCTTCCTCCCCCTATCCCATTTCAGCAGGCTATGCCCAGTGGGGAAGACACATCTTGCAGGAAGCCCTCAGGAAGGCTCTTGGTTCTCTGCCCTGTCACTCAGTGTTGCCATTCTATGCAGTTGTCAGTGTCCCTCTCCACCCATTCCCCCCACCACCACGGAATCTAGGAGGGCAGTGGTCACAAGGGTCTAGTTGGTATCTCCATTACACTCCGTGAAGGCACTGGCACACACCGCATCTTACAATTGTCTGTGGAATGAATAACGTGGTCCCTCTTTCGAATGTCACTGTCGCAAATCTGAGGACTTCATAAGGTGGACAGAAAACCACTGGGTCTGGGTTAAGAGTTCAGTCCCAGGTTCAAGTCCCGATTCTGCCCTTTCCTGGTTCCATAACTTGGGTAAACCATTTTCCCCTCTTAGAACCTCAGTTTACCCATCTGTGAATAAGGTAGCTGTCAAGAATTGGCTGTAGGGCCCCAAAGGCATTGCCCACCATAGGAATATATGTTGTTTCTGCCTCTGCCACGGGACCTCTGTGTTTCTCTGGGGTCGTTCTACCCCCCTCTACCTTTACTGGCCTTCTGCCCCCACCCTACCTTCCTGCCCAGGAGGAGGGACCCAGGCCTTACTCAGCTCCATGCTGCTGAAGCAGCTGGTGTAGCACCTGGGACTGCTGGGTGTGGTGGAGCTCAGGGGGCACCAGACCTGGTCCCATGGCAGCGTAGGAAGGAACAGGGGGCTCGGCCTTCATGTAGAGGTCTCGCTGCAGGACAGGGTAGTGAGGTGGGGGGGGTGGGGGTGGGGGTGGGGCTGGCAAATGGGCTGGAGGTGGGGGCGGGTGCTCCAGCCTGGAGGGAACTCCCACGTGGCACAGTGTCTCCGGGGTTATCGTGCGCAGGAGATGGGGGTCTGTGGGAGAGATGGAGAGGGAGTCAGTGACCCACCTCACCCACTCTCCTAGGCATGGTCTCTTCCTTGCCCTCCTGAGCCATGCGGAGGCTGGACAGGGAGACCGGGCAGCTGGCCACTAAAGGCTGGGCAGGGAAGCAGGACCGTGGGCAGGGGTAGCCGCCCTTCTCCCGAGCCTAGCCGGCCCTCTCTGCCAGGGCCAGCCTCCTCAGGAAGTCCCCAGTCTCCAACTTCCTGCAGCCCCCCAACTCCTCTCAGGCTTGAGGACAACATCTCTGGAGACCCCCATCCCAGTCCCCCACCCAGGCTCCTTCCTCCAGCAGACCCTCTCCTAGTTCCAGGGGCTGCCCCCCCCCCCCAGCTCCCTTTGTTCCTCAGGAAGCATTCCAGGGATGTTTTGGTAAGATAAACAGAACTCTTGACCCCTCTTCAGGCTGCCCGTGGTCATTCTGCTCTTGGCCACGTGGGGGCCACTGCACCCCTGAGTGCCCTGTAAAGTGAGGTGGGCCGAGCGATGGCCTTCCGCAGCTAGCTGTCCACTTACCTCCAAAGGGCGCGTCCATGATGGCGCAGGCGGCCAGGTGGTGGCATCACTGGCAGGGACACTTGCTCTAAGGCAGGGCCAGGCTCCCCACCCGCCCATGGGGGAACAATAGCCAGCGCCGGGGAGTATTTGACCAGTGATAATCTGGCCCGTTGGGCAGCCTCTGGCCCCCTCCCTCCCTCCTCCCTCTCTCCTCGATAAGGCCGCCCCAACCACTTGCCCAAATCCAGAGGGGGGAGGTGGCACTGCCCGCTGGACTCACCATTCACCTGCTGGGGGGAGTAGGCCTCAGAGCCTGAGTCTGGGGGTGAATCCGGCAGTGTGCTGCAGGGGAGGAGGGCTGAGGATGGAGGCTGTTGGGCCCTGAATTGCCCCCAGGCCCAACCCTCAAACCAGGAAGCTCCTCTGACAGGCAGAGTTGCAAAGACCTCCCCAGAGACAGGAGACATTGAGATCTCCTCACACCTACCTAGAAACATCTCTCACTTCCCCCCACCCAAGAGGCCTGGCAGGACCCTGGACTCCACTGTGGATGGAGAGCTTCTGGGTCCTGCCCAGGATCCGTGGACCTAATGGTTACTTATGGGCCAGTGACCAGATTCAAGGACTCCCCCTCCTCAGAACAAGGGGCCAGGCCTACTCCTCCCTCCAGTTCCAGCTTCCTGGAAATCTGGGAACATGGAGGCTGGGTCTGAGGCGGTTCAGTGGGTCACCAGAGGTTGCTTTGCCGGTGGCAGGTGTGAACTGGGCAAGGAGCCAGGTTTTCTGGGCCTTATTTTTTTTCTTGCAAGTTTTATTTTATCAGTGGCTCAGGCAAAAGAACAAACTCAAGCCCAGAGGTCAACACGTCCTGAACAAACCCTGCACTTGCCCAGCGAGAGAGACTGGGGCCACTCAAGAAGTCAGCTTTTGGTGATCTCTCATCCCTAGAGACATTCCCCTCCACCATACCCAAGAAACTTCCAGAAGGGTTGTCAGCATGGACACCACCACCCTACACAGATTCCAAAACTCTACCACATCTCTGAAAAAGCCATGCCTGCTCCTCCTCCCTGCCCCCACTGCAAGTGGAGCCCTCCTTTACAGAGCTCTGAAATCAATTCAGGAATATAGACCCTGAATTTGAGCCTAGCAGTGTAGGCATGAAATCTAAGCTACTCCAGAGGCAGAAGAAGAAGGATCACAAGTTCAAGCCTTGTCTGGGTTGCAGGTGAGTTTAAGGCCAACTTGGCCAACTTACTGAGACACTCATCTCAAAAAGTGAAAAAGGACAGAGGATGTATGTAGCTCAGTGAGAGAGCCCTTGCCTGGCACACATGAAAAAGCCCTGGGTTCAATCCCTGGAATGTGAAAAAAAATATATATATATATATGGACCCTAAAACAAGGTTTCCTAAGGGTGACATGGAAAAGTGGGGGGGGGGGCATGGCCTCAGTCCCAGGGCTGACCAAAGTCTGTGCCCCTCCAAGTCCATTTGCCATCAAGGTTTTTCACACCCTCGAGTCCCTGCCATCAAATGCTCCAAGTCCACAGAACCCTGTAAACTTCTCTCAAAACTTCGTCTCATGTCTTATTTCTCTGTCTGCTGATCCAGTGTTTTGTTGTTGTTGTTGTTTTGTTTTGTTTTGGTTTGGTTTGGTTTTTTTTTTGGTCTTTTTGAAACAGGGTCTCCCTGTAGCCCCAGTTGTCCTGGAACTTACTCTGTAGATCAGGCTGGCCTTGAACTCACAAAGATCCGCCTGCCTCTGCCTCCCAAGTGCTAGGGCTAAAGGCGTGTGCCACCACACCTGGCAGATCTAGTGTTTTATTTTTGTGGTATAATCCAGGGCCTCATAGTCTAGATGGTGCTCTACTACTGAGCAGCACACCAGCCCCGCGATGCATTGCTACCTTTCTCCCTACCTGCAGACTCCATGAGGGGCACGAGTCTGTCTTGTTTATTACAGAGCCTAGGCCAGGGTCCCTGTGTGACTCTGAATAAGCCCTGCCACAGCCATCCAGAGCCAGTTCCCAGGAAAGCCAAGGAGCTTACATGCTGAACGTACATCGATGGAGGCACTTCGAACCCAGAAGGTGCCCATTAAACCTTAGTTCTTTCCCCTTCGCCCTCAGACAGCTTATGTTTAGGGACAGCGTCATGCCCTCAATCAACCACCTATCTTCTGATGCTTGGTTCAACCCTGGCACCCCACACTTGGCCTCCACTACTGTCATCCTATGCCAGAGGTTCAGGAGACCCTGCTGACAAGGTCTGGGTGACCACCATCCCCCTGACTCTCCATCCTTGCTTACTCCCGGTTAATTTCCATCATGAATGTGAGGTTTGCTTTACAGATGAGGAACCCCAGCCTCTGAAAGAAGTCATGGAGTGGGGGTGGGGTCACCAAGAGCAGAAGCTGACAAATGGGAGGACTCAGGCTGGTGTCAGGCTGCTGGGTCCAACATCATCTATGCTCCCTGTGGCCTTCGTCCGCCCAGAGACAAAGCATCTACTCCGAACAGAACCTTCCCCAGTCCCCACTGCAGATGTTGGTAGGCCCGCGTTCTGGGACTTTCCCCTTAAGCATGCTTGGGAGTCTGACCAGCCTACAGCTGGTCAAAGCTAGATACAGGGCTGGCCTTGGGTCAGACTGCCAGTGTGGTCTGCTCAGAGAGATGAGGGAAGCCGGCAGGACCAGGCCTTCGAAGGATGTGACTGACCTCGGTTCTGAAAGGCAGGGCAGCTTGAAGGGACACATCTGAGGCATTGACAGCTCTCATGACCACAGAAAATGCCAGCTAAATACTTGGTGAGGGGATGGGGCAGGGGAGTGGGCTGGGGTTCCCATAACTATCAGTTAGGGTCCACGGTCTTTTCCCTTCTGTCCTAACATTGCTTTGAGATGTTTTTCTAGCATGACCCTCTTCAGAAATGGTGGCCACTGCTTCAGAACAAAGCTCACAAGGCTCCCCTCGGCCTGCTGTCACCCTTATTCCAAGCTATCCACAAAACGGCCTACCATTTAAGCCCTTCCCACCTGCCAGGCCCATGGCCACTATGCCCATGTAGCCTGTCCCTACCCACTCCCTACCCCTACTCACCTTGGGGCATAGGGAGCCTTGGGCTCTGCCTTGATGGGAGGCCCAGGGCCCCCCAGAAAGGGCTTGGGAGCAGCGCCCATGCCATTGTTATTGTTGCAGTTGAGTGGGGTGCCATAGCTTGGGGGTGGGAGGGGGCCGTGGCGCCCTGGGGATGGTCCACTCCCAGGGGGACTCAGGTGATGGAGCCCGCTGGAGCCAGGGACGGCTGGTTGCCCATGGGGGAAGGAGGCTGTGCTGGCTGGAGCAGCGATGTCAGGGAAGCAGCTGTGGGGAAGAGAGGAGGCTCGGCCCCAGGTCCCCAGGCCTCCCGCAGGGAACTGCCCAGGGGGCGCAGCTGAGGGGACTCACAGATCCGAGGCATCCTCCTTGCCAATATACTCCTCCAAGATGCTGGTGTCAATGTTGGAAGGTTCCAGGGCACCACTGATGTCATGGCCTGCAAGATAGGGGCAGCTGGGCTTAGGGGCAGCACCCTGCAGACCCCAGACCTTGTGCCCACCAGCTCCTCAGGCTGGACCCTCTAAAACCTGCAACCCAGCACTGCCTATTTAAGGCCCTTCTTGTCCGGCCCAGACACCACTCCATGAAGGGTATCTTCCCCAACCCCCAAGGCCACCTCCACTTCCCCAGGAAATCAAGAGCCCAGACTGTGGGTTGGGGGACAAAATAATTTTTCTCCTTCCAGGAGAGCCCAGCCTGGCCCACCCCAGGTAGCTAAGTCCACTGCCTCTGTGTTGGGACCTGGGGAGCTCGGACCCCATTTTCCAGAGAGGACAGAGGATGAGAGGCAAGGTTTGCCTTAGCCTAGACAGGAAGTTTAGCAGCCAGAGCCCTTTCACCCACGCCACCTGCTTGTCTGCCAGCGGTCCTCTCCTGGGCCCTACCCCTTGGCCCCAGCCCCATGATGGGGCGGGACTAAGAAAATGCAGCCCAGGACTCCCCAGCATGGCAAGGGAAGAGGGAGGGTGGAGATGGCCTTTCCTCTCCCAGGGTCACCTTGCGGGGGGAGCAGAAGGGAGCAAGAGGGAGGAGTGATAAGGGGGCTGACGTGGGAGATGCGTCAACCCCGATAATGGAGGGCACCCCACCCACACTGCAGGCTTGGACTGGCCAGCCCCACTGAGGCAGGAGGGACCCTCTGGAGTCTCAAGTCTGGGGTATAAACTTTGTGTCCTTTCCCTGGTGAGTCCTGGGAACAGTGCTCAGACACATTGGGGATAAACCCCAACTAGGCCATTCCCTGCTGGGCCATCAGGCAGGCCATACCCTATCTGGACCTCTGGCTCCTTAAATAAAATGGGGGTATGAACAGCTATTTCTCGGGCAATTGTGACAGTTGTAAAGATAAGGACTGTTAAATGCCCAGCACACAGTGGGAACTCTGCAAGTGGAGGGGCTGTCCTCAGCTCCCAACCCCCAGCACCCTGGGGTCTCCAAGCCCCCAACCCAGGACCCTCCTCAGGCCCCAGTCGGCATTTGAAGAATGCTGAGCCCCGCTTAGTTGATTAATGAGCACGAGCTAAGCCTTCCTCGGAGTCACACGCTGCCTGCAACAAGCCAGGGCCTCTTGTTGACCCCCACCTGGGCTTGCCCCAGATGGGAACAGAGGACACCCACCCATCACGAACAGCCACCACCGGCCATGCCCCGTGGGGCTCACGTGGTCGTTCTTCCTCCCCAGGTACCAGCCCCACTCTGTTCCTCCCTGGTAGCTGTAATTCCCAATATTGAGCACCTACTGTGTGCTAAACTCATCCAAGTACATTATATAGCAGGTGTCCTGCCAGGTCTTCTTGGGCAATGTACCCCTGAATCCTACCAAACTATAGTGGCAACAAGAGAAATGACATTGACAGTGACAGCAGTTCATCAAGAAGTGCCTACCAGCCCTTCTGAATTCATATTGTGATGGTGACAGTGACAGGGACTCATGTTGACTGAGTGGCTCTAGGGCTGGGCAACATTCTAAGTACTTTACAAATTTTACCTTTCAGTCACTCCCATGAATTTGATGTTACTATCCTGCCTCCACCAGTCAGAGAGGTCATGTCTTACCCCAAAGCAACACAGCAAAAAAAGAGTCAATCTGACTCCAGGGAGGAAGGTGCAGCTGATGTTGGAGTCTTCCCCAACCTGGTCCCTGCTAGAAGGTTCCTAAACAAGGATCCAGAGAGCAGGGAAGAAGAGACTGGCACCCTACCCCCATCATACCCCAGCCGCTAAAGCTGCAGGTTTTGAGACTGAACTTGGCACATCCAGTGAGCGATGGGCTACAGCGGTCATGGGCCGCTGTTTATAGCCATCTCGCCCCTCCTCTCCTGGCCAGGAGCACTCCTAATCACCCCTAATCCTCCTACCACCTCCTCTGGGGGATGGGGGCCTCAGGCCCAGGCATCCTGGGAGACCCTAACAAGAACCAGATGTGGCTGGTGGGAGGAGGGACCCTCTCGTGCCAGGGGCCGGGAGGACGGAAAGGGGAGGAGGAGGCTGATGGCAGGGTGGGGTGGGCCCATGGCTGGGGAAGAAGCTGAGGCGTCCTGAGGCATGCGGACCCCCCACCTCCTTCTCCCTGCAACCCTCATCTCCCCGCCCTGCCCAGATACAGTGCAGGGGTCTGAGCCTGCTGACAAACCACATGGAAATCAAAGAGCCTTGAGAGAGCCCAGAGATCTTGAGGCTGGAGTATAGTCACATGGGGGGGGGGCACAGCAGCACAGCAGCACAGCCCTCAAGGTATATGCTAGGTGCTACCCCACTGCCAAAAGAATCATAGAACACTGGACCCCAACAAGGGGCACTTTCCAGGCTAGAGGCTCAACAAGGTACCTGTTCACCCTCTAATCTTCAAGGCTGGCTTGGGAAGTGAGTGTTGAGCTTCCATACCCTCCCCTCAAACCCCTACAACCAGAAAGCGGCACCTCAAGGCTACCAGCCAGCATCTGTCTTCCCCCTCCTCAAACCCTCCAATAACTTTGCCCTGCTAGGGATAAACCCAGAGCCCCTCGGTTGTCTGTAGCCTACACGGTCTGCCTTCTACTTACCCCTCAGCCTCCTCTCCTCTGTGCAGTTCTCAGAAGCTGAACCCCTGCTTCCTTCCTGTCCCAGGATAAATAAGCCAACCACACAGGGTCTTTGGGCATTCTGTTGCCTCCACCAGAGAAAGCTGGATCCCATTTTCTTGCAGGTTTCCATTTATCCATAAACCTGACCCAGGAAGCCTCCATGCCCATCCCCATACCCCCTCATGCCAGCCATGAAAAGAGGGAGGGTGAGTGCCCACAATCTGCCTTCCAGATTCCAAAGGCTGCCTCTCCTACGAGGCAAGTGTCCTCCACTTTATAGATGAGGAAGCAGAGGCTGGAGGTGTGTACTTTACCCATGGCTTCCAGGACAGAAACTGGGCCTCCAGTTCTAGGGAATGGCACATGCTTTCTGCTCTCCACGGGCACGTGGTGCACATATGTACATACATGCAGGCAAACATATTACACACATAATATATAATAAAATCTTTTTCAAAAAATATCAGCACACAGAGGGGATAAGATCAATGTTAATAGGATGGATGGATGGATGGATGAATGGATGGACTGATGGATGGATGATGGATGGATGATGGAAGGATGGATGGATGGATGGATGGATGGACAAAATGACAAGCTGAGGATTGGAGGTGGGCCTGCAGGGTCTGGGGACCTCTAATGGGCCATTCTAGGCCTGGAAGCCACAACTATCCAGGGCTCCTTCCAGGTCCTGTCCAGTCCTGCAGTGCTGCACTCCATGGGCTCCACACTAATTAGGCCTTTTATTACCTGCTTGGAACAAGAGCCAGACACTGGCCCTTCCTGCAAAGGCTAGGGCCCAGGCTGTGGGAAAACAAACCTTTCCCTTCTATCCTCTTCCTTTTAAGACCACCCAGCTGGGCATGACGGACTATGAGCACCCAAGCCAGGTGCAGAAGGCCAGCAGGCGGGGACCCAGGTGGTCCCTCTATCCTAGACCCCTCCCTGTCCCCCTTCTCATGCTCATAACCCCCCCCCACCAGCTGTGGCTGCTGGCTGAGTCTTGACCATTGTCCTGGGGAACGGGGGAGGGTGGGGACACAGCACAGTGGGAGGCTTGTGCCCTGCCCACCCCCTCCCCTGCCCGTCAATGGGGCACTTGTCAATTCATGCCCCAAACATGGCGGAAATCCCGTCAGCCACGTGGGCATGGGCAGGGTGGGCCAGGCCTGGCTGATCTGAACTCAGGATGGCCAGGGCACTAGGGCTCTGGCCCCCGAGTGTCCACCCTGAGTATCTGATCTGAGGATACAGCAGCTCCTGACATCTAGCCACTCCCCATCTTAGCATCCTAATGATCTCCCTAGAGGGCCTGGTTCCCAGTACAGACCCCCCCCCATTTCATTGCACACTGACCCCAAATGAAGCAAGAATCCATGTACATGATGTGGTCAGGAGCCCCGGGGACCCATTCCTCAGTCAATAAGGCTGCTCGGTTCCCCTCTCCAGCCTGTTCTCCATCCTGCTTGCCTGGCTCTGCCTAGTTAAGTGCAGCTATAGCCAAACCTCCTGCATATCTGGTTTGGGAACCTCTGAGGTCTGAGGACCCATGTCCAACCCTAAGTCCTCCCGGGATGTGACCAGTACTCTAGGGCCACTCCAGCATATCCGCATGGGTATGTCTTCTGTGTCTCCTTCTACTCTGCCAAGTTAGTGCACATAGCCCCCCCACTCACCAATGCCATGACCTGGCTCTCTGTACAAACTGAGCTACAAACTCCAATCAATTCACAGCAGGGCAAGACATAGGGGGCTGTCACAGCCTCTGATCTGGACTTTTTAATCTGATTTTTATTTATCATTTTATGTGTATGAATATTATGGTTGCATGTACGTTAAGTATACTCATGTCATGCAATGCCTGTGGAGGACAGAACAGGGCATCGGATTCCCTGGAACTGGAGTTACAGATGGTTGTTAGCCGCCATGTGGATGCTGGGAACCAACACCCCCCCCCCCAGTCTTCTGAAAAAGTAACCGGTTCTCTTAACTGCTGAGCCATCTCTTCGGCCCCACTTTTTAATCCTTTAAAAAATTTATTTATTTTTATTTTATGTGTATGAGTGAAATGTTTTGCCTATGTGTATAGTCAGTGTACCACATGTGCACAATGCCTATGGAGGCCAGAAGAAGGCATCGGATCCTCTGGAACTGGGGTTACAGATGGTTGTTAGCTGCTGTGTGGATGTCGGGACTCAAGCTCGGATCCTCTGCAAGAGCAACCAGTGCTCTGAGTCATGTCTTCAGCCCCTGGATTTTTTGTCTTAATCATGCAGTCTTGATATTGCTTGCTAGCTCTGCCTCAAGCTTCAACTGCTGACTAGAATCTTCTTGCTTAAATGCCTACAGGTCGGATGCTTGATTGTATAAGTAGTATTTTGCACCAACACACCGGATTCTCCGCTTGGTCCCAGCAGCCAGACCAGACAACAATGCAGCTCTCCTCCTACCAAATCCTGAGTCTAGTTCCCTCCCAATTCCTCACTAGAAATTGAGAAGCACCCCAGAGCTTGCTTGCAGACTCTGCTCTTCCAGGGGACCCAGAATCTCCAGCTGCCCATGGCTAAAGCCACATCCTCCCTTGGGCCCTACACAGCCACCACCTTGTGCTCAGGACAATATAACCTGAACTTAGCACCGGACACCCCTGTGCCAGGTAAGGAGAACTGAAGCCAGCCAAGCTGCTGTCAGTTCCCAGAGACCTCTGCTTCTCTCCCGGACCCAAGGCCCTAACTCTCCAGGGCCCAAGAGAGCCCCATCCAGTGTCTCTGACCCTCTTTCTCAGGAACCAGGATGGACAAGC
The DNA here is from genome assembly GCA_009823505.1 of Rhizomys pruinosus. Taxonomy (NCBI): domain Eukaryota; kingdom Metazoa; phylum Chordata; class Mammalia; order Rodentia; family Spalacidae; genus Rhizomys; species Rhizomys pruinosus. The sequence continues at coordinate 2,936,955 of VZQC01014891.1, forward strand.
CACACATACTGTTCATGCAGATCCAAAGAGCTTCATGGCTCTTTGGATCTCCACCAGGGTTAGCCCTCGTTTGTGTTAATGCACCAGCAAGACACCCCACTCCTCATGGGCACACTCCATTATATTGGCAGCACACACCTACGTGCTTGCATGGACCTTTTCACTCATTCAAGAAGTTTTCTTCAAGCCCCCAGTGTGTGTCAGGCACAGTGCAAGGCTTTACAGGCAAAAGACAGATACCCCCTGCCCATGTGCAGTTGACATTTTTTTTGAGACAGGGTCTCCCTGTAGCTCTGGCTGTCCTCGAACTCACTCTGTAGACCAGGCTGGCCTCGAACTCACAGAGATCCGCATGCCTCTGCCTCCCAAGTGCTAGGATTAAAGGCATGTGCCACCACGCCCGGCATTTATTTATTTCTGTATGTGTATCAATGTACTGTCTGCATGCAAGTCTGTGCACCCGTGTTGTGCAATGCCGCGGAGGTCAGAAGAGGGTGTTGGATTCCCCTGGAACTGGAGTTCTCCTGGAATTGGGGTTTCAGATGGTTCTTGGCCGCCATGTGGGTGCTGGGGATCGAACCTGGATCCTCTGTAAGAGCAGTCGGCGCTCTTAACCACTAGGCCATCTCTCCAGCCCCGCAGTTGACATTTTTAAGGGACAGAGTCAAATGACGAGATAGCCAATCAAATCCATTTTTGGTTTTCAAGCAGGGTCTCACATAGCTCAGGTTGGCCTTGCACTCAATATGTACCTGGGGATCACCTTGAACTTGGATCTTCCTGCCTATACTTCAGAAGTGCTAGGATTATAAGCAAGCTTGCTCCAATACATGCTGGGGATCAAACCCAGGGTTTCATGCAGGCTATCTAAGCATGCTACCAATGAACCCTTATACTGCATTTTCAAGGGTGCAAGATAGTAGTAACAAAGCCCTCAAGACATGACATGCTGGCCCAAGTTCACATCTCAGCACACCTCCCAGTCATGTCCTCAAGGACGCACATACATGAGTGACACTGGCCCAAAGCAGGCTCAGCCACCACCCTTCCCAGGATACAGCTTCACATTCCTGGGTCAGGATTCCCCAGAACAAGCCCTCCGCTCTTATTCCCTCCATCCCCTCCCTACCATCCATCATCTCAGCTGGAGTGAGATTGAACTGGGCAAATTCATGTCTCAGGCCCAAGTCCCCCAGAAAGGCAGCTCCCTGCCCCTGAGCCACCAAGGCAGGGGTGAGATTCCCCCCCCCCCAGACCACAGACCCCGCCTGGAAGCAAACAGAAGGCAGGACACGAGGGACAAGGATGGCTCTGGAACCAAGCGCATCCCGCCCCGGCGTTACCTCTCCTTCCCCTCCCACTCTGACCTCAGTATTCTTGGGTCCTCACTGCTCACACCCTGCAGCTTGGACCATGTGAGTGAGGCTTCTGTGGCCTAGAGAGGTCAAGGGATGGATGGATGTCACCTAGTGCGAGGCAAGCCCCTTCTCTTACCTAGCCGGGAATGCCCCCAACTGTGGTCCAGGATCCTACCCCATTCGCCGCTGGCCACTCTGAGTGAGCTTGACACATCACCTTTAGTTCCCCTCTCTCTCTCTTTCTTCTTTTTTGGTCTTTTCGAGACAGGGTCTCCCTGTAGCCCCAGCTGTCCTGGAATTCGCTCTGTAGACCAGGATGGCCTTGAACTCACAAAGATCCACCTGCCTCTGCCTCCCAAGAGCTAGGATTAAAGGTGTGCACCACCACGCCCGGCTTGAGTTCCTCTCTCTTGAAAAAGAGAATATACCAACTAACTTCTCCCACACTTTGGGACTCCAGATAGAAAACTCCTTCAGATCTCTCTGGCAAGGATGGTCAAGTCCCTTTCCTGTCCCGAGGAAAAAGCCCCACATCTCCAGAATGGAGGGAGGGACAGACTCAACTGTTGCCATGGACTAGGATATGGCACCAGGCAAAGCAAGGCTGGGCCAGTCACAGTGAAGGTGCCGAACCTAGAATGCGCTTGATAGGTGATGGCTCCCTTATCCTGGAGTTAGGAGCTCAGAGAAGGTGAAGGGCTCTCCCAAAGCACACAAGACAGGCTGTCAGACCTGAAGCCAAGTCAAAGGTGTTAACCTACTGCATGGGAGGACTAAGAATCCTCAGGGCATGCATGTGACACCTGCCCCAGACCTGTGCAGTGGGGCTGTGCAAGCCCATGGGGAGTCGTTGGATAGGCCGACATTCATGGGGTGGTACGCAGCCAGGGCACTATCCTTAAGTCCTTCGAAGGCGCTCTTACCCAATCTCACAGAAGCCCTGAGAGATCACCACTGACTAGTCCAGCTGTGCTCCAAACTTAATAGCTGAGACAATGGTGCCCAGCCAACTGCAGCACCATATCCAAGAGGAGGGCCCTGTGGGGGGCAGCAGGGCTAGACAGACCCCATTGCCTACCAGCAAGTGCATAAAACCATTGCATCAGTTCTCCCAGGCCCTGACCAATGGGCCACCCACACACAGCCATGGAGGTGGTCAGAGACCTTGGGATGAGAGACCCCCATCCCACTCCACTAGGGAAATTTAAGGTACAGAAGAGTACATGAGGCCGTGAGGAAAGAAGGGGAAGCAGGCTGTCTGGGTAGGGTGGGGCTGCCCCAGTTAATAATCCAGTTAATGATTTCTATTCTATCCTTATCAGGGAGGGCAAAGTCCAAGGGCAACAGCCAATCAGCAGCCCAGCTGGGTGATTACCCAGCAGCCTCTGCTACCAGGGCCCCCCCAGGGCTGCAACCCTTTGTGAGTTGTGGGGGCAGGTCTCCCAGGGAAAAGCCATCCTGGCCAGAGTGGCCTATCTGCCCCCAAAAGCTTTCTTGGTTTTGACTAAGACCCCAAGACGTACTCTGGTCAGCCCCCCTAGACTCAGGAAAGGCCTGAGGCCCAGGGGCTGATGACCAACTCCCTTGACTCCTAAAATGACCACAGCCACTCCCAAAGAGTGGCTTTTATGATGCACCCCCACCCCAAGGCTTTCCTTCACATGTAGATGAATCAATCTTGGCCTCTACTGGTGGGAACGGTTTCCTTCCCCACCCTGCGTTCAGTGGCCAAGAGATGGGCGTGAGGACATAGGGATGAGTCAGACCCCCTCTACCTTTCCTCCCTTTCCACCTGGCTTAGGGCCCTAGTGGTGGTGGTACCAGAGATCAGTGCTGGGACCAGGGTAGGGTTAGGAGTGGAGGTTCAGGTAGGCCCAAGACCCCCCTTGTTTCTTCCTCCCAGAATTAGAGTTCTGCAGGAGCCAGGTAAGCTTCCTGATGCCTCCCCACCCACATGCTCCTTGGTGTATCACTGATGGACAGATAGGCAACGCCAAGAGCTACCCCATCCCACAGCCCAGCTCAGCCCACACACCTGCGCAGGTGGCCTCCTCCCTCCCAAACCATCAGGTAGCCTCCACTTGAGACTTCTGCCCTCTGGAGGGGAGGTAAAGATGCTGTCTCCAACTGCTAGCCCCTCCCACAGGGCCCTGATGGCAGAGGAGAGAGTTGGGGACAGAAGCTAGCCTGGGCTACTGGGCTAACCTTGTCTCTCAGGGCCTCAGTCTTAGCCCTTTGGAAAATGGGTTCGTGGCCTCCCTCCCCCGCAACCCCCCAGCATGTTTTCTGCTTTGTATAGCCTATCTGACACCATGAGTTTGTTTCTGTTAGATCACTAAAAATAATCTCAATGATGCAAGGCGTGGTGGTCCACACCTTTAATCCCAGCACTCAGGAGGCAGAGGCAGGCAGATGTCTGTGAGTTCAAAGCCAGCCTGGTCTATATAGTGAGTTCCAGGCCAGCTGAGGCTACAGGAAAACCCTGTCTCAAAAGACCAAAATAATAATAATAATAATAATAATAATCCCACTGGATGCTTCTACTCAGGTCTAACTGAAAGAAACTGAAGCCATATGGGAAAATATCAGGCCAGGCATGCCCGTGGGTTCAGATAGGGTGAGGCTCAGGCCTCCTCCTACAGCTCAGGGGCTCCAGAAGCCAAAACCAGCCCTCAAACCTTTGAGGGCCTGCTCAAAACTTGTTGGAGACTCAGTTCCCTTCAGTGTCTGAGCCACCCCTACATACATCTGCTTTTGGGGACACTAGTTGGGTCATATGAACCCCTAGCTAGCATCAAAGACCAGCACCTCTCCCTCCTAGAAACTTCCATCTATATTCTAAAACGTCCCTTTTCCCCAGCACTGGGACAGAGGGTCATCAGGGCTGAAGGCACCATAGAAACCTCTGTCACTGTGTCCTACGTAATGGGAAAGGACAAAGGCTCTTCCCAGGGTCATAGAGCTCTCAGTGGCCCAGCCCAAATCAGCCCCTCTGAGGTCTTGGCCAAAGCCTCTGAAGTTCTGCTCTGTCCCTGACCTGCTTCTAGGAGGTCAGGGCCCTTGCCAATCAGGTGCTGAGAGTATACCTGCCTCAAGATCCAGTTACCTGCTGTGAGCCAGTGCATCTTGCCCAGATGGCTCCCTCTCCACAGGCCTTGTGCCTTCCACTCTGGGTGCTGGTGCCTCTCTCCAGGGGATTAACTGGGCAGTCACGGGGGCATGGCTGTACCAGCCTCAAGGGGGCCACCCTGTCCCAGCCTCCCACCAGGGGCCCAAAGCGCCTTAGCCCCCAGTCTTACCACCTGCCCAGACCAGGACATGCTCCTGCGGGCTGAGCCACTGGGAGCCACGTCAGCAGAAGAGTCTACCCCTTTAGCAAGATCCATCCTATTTTCCAGGCCAGGCCCAAACCATGGCCATCTCTGCCCACGGTCTAGAGAGAATGAATGTAGGACCCTGGATGGGGGGGTCAGGTGGCCATATTCTGAGATGAGATCCTACACTGTCACCAGAAGCCATCCACAAAGTGAGGCGTCCTGTTGCCTTGGCTGGTCTCGAGCTTACGAACACCGGTACACCACAGCCCTGAGCTTTGCTGGGGCCCCTCTACTCCACACTGAGAACCCCAACCCAATGCTCATCCAATTCCCTGCCTGGCCTGTCCCTCTCGGGCACCCCCTGGAGACCTGGAACTGGTGCCCACCCCCCCTGCCCCCATCCCCAGGCTCTGAGAGGCTTCTCAAGCCTGGCCCTCCTGAGCCAGCGGCCCCACACCCTGCCTGCTCCCCACAGACATTCTTGAGTCTCTTCTTATCTCTCTGGAGGGAGCAGTTCAGCCTCCCTGCCTGGCAGCTGCATGGCTAACTTGTGGCGTCAGCTCCCATCCCCCCCACCACCACCACCACACACAACCCCAGGCCAAGAGGGAAAGTTTGGCTCAGGGATGGGGAGCCCAGGCCAACTAGGCCCTCTCCTGTGCCCAGGGCCCAGGTGTGGGGAGCAAACATAGGGATACCTTCAAAAATCAAAGGACCCTGATTCATGGGCCATTAGCAGACACAAGGCATCCAGTTGGTACCTGTGCCCTCAGCCAGGAACAGTCTCCTCACCTAGAGTTACACTACTTCTTATAAGGTCCCAGAGAGAGCCTACAGTGTCTAGGGAGAGCACTTTTGCTACTGAGGGGTGGGGGGTTGTCTAGCATCCTCAAATGGCCCAGCAGCCTCAGGGTCGGCCATTGAACCTAGTCCAAGCCTGGCTTCTTGGGGCTCCTTGGGGCTAGGTGTGCCTGGGTGTCCAGAGCCTCATGTGTTTATAGCTGGATTTTGAGGATGTCTTCTCCTGGGTTGCTCAGCAAACAGGAATGAACAAAGGTCTATTCTGTGATCCCTGAGTTACAGAAAGAGAAACAGAGGTAGAGGAAAAGCCTTCTCTTGCTCTGGAAAATGGGAACTGGTGACTGGGCTTTAAACTTGGTCCTTGACTTCCACCTTGCACCTCACGGTCCTAGCCCAGTACTGCCAGGGCAAATTCCACTCATGGAAGGAGGAGCAAGCTGTGAACGTAAGGGCTAGAGAAGAGGGTACGGTAGGGATGGGCTCCCCCAAAGTAGCATAGGGGTATACAAAAGGGGCTCAGATGCCTGGCCTTGTTCCAATGAGGGGCCGAGAAGCCCAACAGCCTGGGAGATGTCAGCCTGCACCTCCCCTCCCCCTAGGTCCTGAACCCAGCTCTCAGGGGGGGAGGGGCAGCCCTGGAGGAGGGGCAGGAGCTGCTCAGGAGAAGCAGAGGAAGTAGTTGGACTAGGGGCAGACCTCTAAAACTTATGTTGCGATGAGGTAAAGAAAACATGGTGAGGTGTGCACCAGAGATTTTTTTTTTTTTCAGATCAAAGCTAGCAGGACCTGGTGGGGAAGGGGGGGGGGGGTGCCGACACGGAACGACGGGACGACGCACGGGACAACACGAAACGGACATCGAGCTCTAGGGACAGGTATAAGGGACACAGTGCCTGGGAGCCTGGTGGGTGTGGTGGGATGCCATCCACAGCACTCTGAGGGAGCAGGTGGCAGGGACGCCAGCTTCGAAAGAAGATTCCATCCTTAAGAAAGCATGTTAAGGAGAGGGTCTTGCCCCAGGTACGGTATGGAAGCAACAGAGGAATTTCAGCCTTAAAGGAGGAAGCAGCATTGCCCGAGACAGGTGACAGTCTCAAAGGGCAGCTCAGTCTCCAAGGGTGCCTCAGCCTCCAGGAATCACGGTCCCAGCCCCTGGGAGAAAGGCAGAAGTCCGAGAAGATGGAATGGAAATCTGGTCTGGATGGAGTCTTCTCAGGGCAGTAGAGGGTCCTCAGACTGGAGAAGTGCGCTGATGATGGAGTGTTACCTTTTAGGGGGACTGCAAGACCTGAACGGTTCCAAGGAGAACCGAACCTCGAACAGGAGGATCCAGCCCCCAAAAGAAGCAGTGTGCTAGAGACGGACACCCACCGGGAGCCCAACCAAGGCCAGCGGAGGTGGGCAGGCACCTCCTGGAGACTCCACACCCTGAAGCGGTGCACCGCGCTGCTTCCAGTCTGGAGTCCCCGCCCCAAGGACGCTTTCCAGGGGACCCAGTACGGTAGGAACCCCGTGGGAGTCCTCCTGCCCTCGGACAGAATGGCTGCAGATGCGGGCGCAGGAGGGTGACCGTCCCGTCAGCCCCGCGGTCTCTCACCTTCGAAGAAGCGCTGCAGCGCCTCAGTCTCGTCCACCACCTCCATGGCCCTCCTGCCCCGCGCGCACGCTCCGGCCGCAGCCCCGCTACAGCCCGGCCCGGGGGCGCGGCATCGCCCCGCGCGACCCGCGCGACAGTACCGGCTGGGCTCCGGCTACGGTCCCGCCTGGCCGCCGAGCGCTCGCCCCCCGCAGCCCTGGCCCCTCCTCCGCCCCCTCCGCGCCCCGCCCGCCACTCCTCCGCAGCGCCCTCTGCCGGGAGTCCGGAGCCGTAGGGTTCACCGTCGCCTGCAGGTGGCGCTCGTCCCCGGGGGTCCTCCCTGGCTCGAAAACCTCTGGATGTCTCTCCTTGCAGCAGGAAGAAGGGTGCAGGGAGCTGACAGGAGGATCAACGGCTTCTCGATCTTTCCTTAGGCAGATTAAGGTTCCAGATTATGAATCTGAGATTTTTAGATCCACATCTCAGAGACAGTCCCCATTCCTCTTGTTACCCACCCCATCTCAGCCACAGCAACCTGTGGGCACCAAAGAAACTCTTGTAAAGTGCTAGACCTGCACAGGGGTTACCCGGCAGGCCCCTTCCAAGGAGGGACTACAACTATCTGCATTTACAGAGGAGGAAACTGAGGCTTCATGAGGTCGTGTCCTGTCTGAGGTCCTGCCAGTATATAGAACTTTCTGGAGTGATCGAAATATTCTTGGTATTGTCATTTGCCACAGTAGCAACTGAATACCGAAATCTAGCTATGGAGACTGAGCAATTGACTTTTTCAGTTGATTAGTTTTTTTTTTTGTTTTTTTTTTTTTTTTTTTTTTTTTTTTTTTTTTTTTTTGGAGACAGGGTCTCCCTGTAGCCCCAGCTGTCCAGGAACTCACTCTGTAGACCAGGCTGGCCTTGAACTCACAAAGATCCACCTGCCTCTGCCTCCCGAGTGCTAGGATTAAAGGCATGCACCACCACGCCCGGCTATTTGCTTTTAATTGTTTTAAATAACCATGTGTAGAGGGGGCTTGGTGGCATATGTCTTTAATCCCAGCACTCAGGAGGCAGAGGCAGGCAGATCTCTGTGAATTCAGGCCAGCTGGGACTACAGGGACACCCTGTCTTAAAAAGACTGAGTCGGGGCTGGAGAGATGGCCTAGCGGTTAAGAGTGCCGACTGCCCTTGCAGAGGACCCGGGTTCGATCCCCAGAATCCACATGGCGGCTGAGAACCGTCCTTAACTCCAGTTCCAGGGGAATCTGATGCCCTCTTCTGACCTCCGCAGCATTGCACGACACAGGTGCACAACCTGACATGCAGACAGTACATTCTTACACATAAAAAATAAATTAAAAATTTTAAAACAGACCCGAAAATTAATGAATAAATAAATAATCCAGGTGTGGTGGCGCATGCCTTTAATCCTAGCACTTGGGAGCCAGAGGCAGGCGGATCTTTGTGAGTTCAAACCCATCCTGGTCTACAGAGTGAGTTCCAGGACAGCTGGGGCTACAGGGAGACCCTGTCTTGAAAAGACAAAAAAATAAAAAATAAATAAATAAATAAATAATAAATATGTAAATGTAGACCATGGTACTGGACCAAGCAGGTGGAAGAGTTCAAGGTCAGTAGTGCTAACCCTGACTCACTGGGAGTCACACTCTCCCACCGCTCTGCCTGGAGAAGTAGGACCTGGAGGTTTTACCCTCTCAGCTTATAGGGATGAGGCCACAGCCCCTGTCACCTGCCTTTGCTCACTTCTGTCCTGCCCCATGACAGACTGTCTCCTACAAGATCCTCTACAATCCTCCCAAATGACTCTTCAAAAGCAGAAATCAGAAATCAAAATCCCTGGTTCTTCCTTGCACACAAACATCTAACCTCTCACCCTCTTTCCCATTGCTGGGAAAGTTCAGTCCCAGCTTGAAACCATGACTTCAGCCTCCACCTTCTTCTCCAAGGCTCATTTAGTCCTTACCACCAAGGCCTTCTGCCACCACCCAAACCCACCATGCCCACACCTGTCACAGGGCCATAACAGGCCAGTCCATCTGTTTAGGGTGCTTCTCCCATGCCTGCTTCTTCTCAGCCACCAGATCTCATCAGCGTCCCACCTAAAGCCTTCACACCTCCATTCCAGTGTAGCTTTTCACTTAGTTCCCACTGTCCTCCTCCAGAATGGGAATCCCTGCTATAGTTTCCCCACCACCAGGCACACAGTAGGTATTCAATAAATATAAGTCGAATGAATAAATAATGGAATCTGTGAACTTCAGAATCCTAGATAGACCTCTGAAAGCTCAGAGACAGAGAATTCTGGGATCTGAGACCTGGAGAATCAATCACCCCACTACAGGGTGGCTCAGTGTACAGCCTCAGGGGACCCTTAGAGACAGTCAGAACTGGAAAGACCCACCCCAACGTGGGGGCAGCCTGCCTGCCTATCATCAAACACTTGGAAGGGTGAGGCAGGAGGACTCAAGTGAAAGGCCATTGTGGATTTACAGAATGAAATCATGCCTCAAATAAACAAAAACAAACAGACAAACAGTCACACACACACACACACCACACCATCACCACCACCAACAGCAACAACAACAAGGGCCCAAAAGCATGGGAGAACTTGCTATCAAATCAAGATGCTGACCTGGCCAGCATAGAACTTTTGATTCTCCTTGGCAATGGCCCCTAGACTTACATGAGGCATAGCTCAGCTGTGCAGGAAACCAAAAGAGACCCCATGAGCTTACCACCCTCCCCTGCCTCCTCTTCCTCCTCCTCCCCCTCCTCCTCCTCTTCTTCCTCCTCCTCTTCCTCCTCCTCTTCATCCTCCTCCTCTTCCTCCTCCTCTTCCTCCTCCTCCCCTCCTCCTCCTCTTCTTCCTCCTCCTCTTCCTCCTCCTCTTCATCCTCCTCCTCTTCCTCCTCCTCCTCTTCCTCCCCCTCCTCCTCAGCTTCCTCCTCCCCCCTCCTCCCCCTCTTCCTCCTCTTCCTCCTCCCTTCCTCTTCCTCCTCCTCCTCTTCTTCTCCTCATCCCTCCTCCTCCCCCTCCGCCTCAGGCTCCTCCTCCCCCTCCCTCCCCCCTCCCCTCTTCCTCCTCCCCTTCCTCCTCCTCTTCCTCCTCCTTCCTCCATCTTCCTCCTCCTCCTCTTCCTCCTCCACCAACATTCCCCCTCGCTCCTTCCTCCTCCCCCTCTTCCCACCGCCTCTTCTCCCTCCTCCTCTTCTCCTCCTCCTCCTCCTCCTCCTCCTCCTCCTCCTCCTCCTCCTCCTCCATGGCCAGAGTGGGGGAAGGGTAACCAGTGCCTGCACTCCAGATGTGGCCCAGTCAGCAGGCTTGTGGTAGCCCGCTGAGGAGGGCTTGGGGGAGGGGGTGCCCAGGCCGGCGGGTGCCTCACAATGAGGTTTTGTCCCTCTGGGGGCCGTTCTCCGAGCTGTCCATCTTAGGTATATAGAGTGGGATTTTGCCGGAGGCCCAGCTGTGGGCACTGACTAGAGCTCCCCCTTCCTAATGGGGGGCCTCGCCAAGGGGGGAGGGGCCACACTGAGCAGCCCATTCTTTTCCAGTCCATGCACCCAGAGGTTTGTCCTCTCTGCAGACTCCCCTAAGACAATTGTTATTCTGCACCCAGGGCCCTCCTCCACCCAGGGTCAGGCCTCCTAGGGACAAAGTGGACACCTGGCCACAGCATTTGACTTTCGGAGAGAAATTTATTTACGGAGTTGCCTGGGGCTACCAGAGAAATAGCCTCCCTTTGAGACCACCTACTCAAAAGTCTTCCCTGCACATCATCCACACATTGCGCCATCCGAGGGCTAGCTGAAGACTTCAGTGTTGACTTTGTCCAGGTCACCAAGGGCTGAGGATGCAGGACAGAGCCACCGCGCTATCAGGATGATGTCTCTTCTGACTTTGGGATAGGCAGGTTGCAGGCCCTGTTACTACCATGGAGCGGGCCTGCTGGGGAGCTCAGGAGCCTCAGCTTCCCCTGATTCTACACTTGGTCTTAGCCCAGAGGCCAAGAAGCGATCGCCTGATTCTAATGTCACAGAACAAAGGGGCAACTGCCCCCAGGGTGTCTTGTGTCTGGACTGGGATGAAGGAAGAGACTTTGGGTCCAAGAAGCACAGGTGGGCTTGCCCCCCAGCAAGCCTTTGTACCAGGACTTTGAGGATTGTGCCATCTGTGGAGATGGTTGCCATCTGCCGTGTGACCCAGAGCAAGTAACAGAAACTCTCTGGCCATTTGCTCTACTTCTGCCCCTCTAGGGTGTGAAGATCACTTGCAGACCAGTGAGCTGACCTATGGGAGAGGAGACCTTAGGTGAGAGTGGAGCCCAGAGTCCTAGGCTAGCAGGACAAGCTTCTGGATTTTGGCTTTATGTCCAAATGTGCCTCCTGTGACCTAAAGCAGGCCTGTTTCCTCTTCTATTTTGAATTTGTGAGGGAAGACAGGGTCACATTTAACTTGTGGGGCAGGCTGAGTGGAGAAGGTGGAGTCAACACTCTGGTTGAGCCAGAGCCCCACACTAGGCAGAGAAACAGCGCCCTCTGCTGTGCAGAAGGAGGAGCTCGGAGCCTGAGGCTCACAGGATGCTCAGCACTCTGTCTCCCCACCTTGGGCTCTCCAGCCTCATGGCTGTGGAGCCAGGCTGAGCCAGGGTCCCTGAGCCTCACTGGGTGTTTACATTCCGTTAGAGAAGCCTTCAGTGAAACTTCTAGTGGCTTCTACACTTTACCTACCCTTCTGGAGATCCCCACTTCTGCCCTAGTTCTCAGCATGGTTAGGGGCATGGGGTGGCAGAGAGTGGGCTGGTATCCCAATTGCTACTTCTGCATCTTGGCCACCTGGCTCAGGGAGCGAATAGGGGCTTGCCAGCTTGTGATGGACATACCACAGTACATCTCACAGGGACAGGACTCAGCAAGTGGCTGCTATCACACACGGGGTATTTCAGGATACTTGTGGCTACTTACTCAGTGTCTTCCTGGGCCCTCCTTGACCTATCAAACCACACCTGCATTTTGTTTTGCTTTAAAAACAACTCTGTATTTTTATGTATTTTACTCGCATGTATGTAAGTGCACCTATGTGTGCAATGCCACAGAGACCAGAGGAGGGTGTCAGATTCCCTGGACCTGGAGTTATGGATGGTTGTCAGCTGCCGTGTGGGTGCTGGGAACTGAACCCAGGTCCTCAAGCAGCCAATGCTCTTAGCTACTGAGCCATCTTTCCAGCCCGTATTTCACTTTTTAATTACAATATTAATCGCATTTGTGAGGAGGGGGGTTTGTGTGTGTGTGTGTGTGTGTGTGTGTGTGTGAGAGAGAGAGAGAGAGAGAGAGAGAGAGAGAGAGAGAGAGAGAGAGAGAGAGAGAGAGAGAGAGAGAGAGAGAGAGAGAGAACATGTGTGAAAGAGGACAATTTATTTTGTGGGAGTCAGTTCTCTCCAACCATGTGGTCTCCAGGGATCAAACTCAGGAGGTCATTAGGTTTGGCGACAAGTGATGTCTCACCAACCTGGCACCCACAGTTTAACAAAACCCAGCCACATAGTTCTATCCCACTGGGCTGTTCCTTAATCCACCCACTACACTGTGTCTTGCGTGCTGGAGGGGACGGCAAGTTTCCCCATGTTTCCTGGTTTGCCTAGGGAAGGGGCTGAGATCCTTTTCCCTCGCCCCGCTGTGATCTCATCAGTGGATCCCAATCTTGCCTCCATCCCCATCTGATGAAAAGAAAATCCACGTGAGGCAATGGCGTGCTCCTCCATCCAGTTTATACACAGCTCTATACAATATACAGAAACCTTTATGTACAGATATATTTATAGAATAAGCTATATTAATTTGTCTCTCCTTTTTACAGCAATATTAGTGTGGATCTTTCATACATTAAGTACAAAAAAATTCATGGGCGAATGGCACGTGGAGTGCAGAGGGTTTGTGGGGGCCCGGCTGCTCATTGCATATGGAGGTCGCCCAGACCCCTGCGAGAGAAGGCCGGCGCAGGGCTGGGAGAGCTTGTGCTGGGGTTTGGGGACGGTGTGGGGTTGGTCTGAGCTGGGCCGAGGGGGGTGGCTCAGACCCCCCTAGATGTGGTATGGGGTGGAAGGGGAGGTACAGTAGGCCCACCCTTCAGGGGTAGGGCAGGGAGGGGGCAGGAGAGGGGTGGGCTGGCCCTGGGTGTCTAGGGCTGAGTCCAAGCCTGTCCCAGCCCCAAGCCTGTAACCCGGTAAGGCTGCAGCCTTGGGGGCGGGAGGTCTGTCCCTGATGGCTCAGTCCTGGGCATAGGAGGCGCACCCTAGAGGCCCCCTCCCAGACCCACCCTGCAGAGGAAGAGTGAAAGACCAGACCCAAGTCTCCCTGCTGCTGGCTGAAGTGCTTGTTGGAACTTCCCTCTGATTTAGGATTTGTGTTTAATGGTTTGGATTCTAAGAGCCACTGATTTTTATCTTGCTCCTGTGCTGGGCTGAGGCCTCTGAAGGGGGAGGGTGGCCAGGAGTCCGCTGAGGATAGGAGTCAGAGGGGAGGCTTAGCTCCCAGGTCTCTGGCTCTGTCTGTCACAGTGGACAACCATCCAGGCCACCCCGGCTACCTGGGGTTAGGGTCAGGGCTCAGGTCCAGATACCAATGATCATTAGTTGGGGACAACATGGTGAGGGAAGCCTGGGGGGCCCAGGGAGCTGAGTAGGGCCAGAGTGGGCGTGACCACGCCTCCAAGGAGACGAAGGCACAAGCAGGCAGCTGCTCGCCTGCATGCCTCAGTGACTGGCTTGTCCCAAGGCTCCACTTCACAGGCTATATTCTTGGTAGGCTAGGAGGGGCAAGAGGCAGGCAGGGCAGGCAGGGCAGGCACCCCCAGCAGCCCCTCTCCTCAGGCGTGGTATACATTCATGCACATGCACACACGCGCCTGACACTAGCATGCACGACCTCCCCCACCCCAGCCTAGGGGGGAGGCAGGGTTCCCATCTCTTGGACTGCTTTTCAAACCCATAGGGAATCTGGAGGCCTGGGCTAACCTGGAATAGCCCCTGGGCCCTAGGACCCTCCTCTAGGCAGTGAGCAGGGGCGTCTCCAGACAGATCCCACAATCCCCTACTCTTAGCCCCTCTTCCTCTGGACAGGACATAGGGGAAGTGGAGCCCAGACTCGGGAAGGAGCTAGGCAACCTGGAGAGCTAATGGAGACAGGCGTGTTTGATTTCAGACTCCAGGACCCAGAGCTGCCTAGACATGTTGGGGTGACATAAAGGCAGGACCCTCAGGAGACGGGGGCTTTAGGTGCCTTCTTTCCTCTCAGGGCCCTGACTCTGCAGCCGGGGTGACATCACAGGATTGTCTACCACCCTTAGAATGGCCAGGGTCCCTGGGGCAGAAGGTGGGGCAGAAGGTGAGCCAGGAAGCCAGGAAGTGGCAGGGAGGCGGGGCAGGGCCCAGAAGATGAGGGGCACTGAAAGGGCACCAGGCAGAGAAGGGGCCGACCCCAACCTCCTCCAGGCAGAGAAGAGGCCGACCCCACCCTCCTCCAGGCAGAGAAGGGGCCCAACCCCACCCCCCTCCAGGCAGAGAAGGGGCCCAACCCCACCCTCCTCCAGGCAGAGAAGGGCCCAACCCCACCAGGCAGAGAAGGGGCCGACCCCACCTTCCTCCAGGCAGAGAAGGGGCTGATCCCACCCTCCTCCAGGCCCCTGTGGGTCCCTCTGCTGCCTCAGGCCCTGCTCGCAGGAGGCTCCTGAACACACGATTGGGTGTGGGGCTTCTAGCCCAAGATACGTCTTGAGCCAAGCTCGGCAGATTCTGTAAACATATACAGCACTGCCGGCCACCTTGGCTGGGGGAGTGACCCCAGGGGGACTGGCCAGCAGGCACCAGATCTGGGGGATTGGTGGCCAGGGCAGGTGCCAACCTGAACCACTGTGAGGATATGTGGGAGAGAGCTGCTTTCTACCTCAGCCCTGGGAGAGTGGTCAGAAGGCAGTGCCGGAGCCGGCTTGCCTAGCGCCACTCCCAGAACACAGGCACCAGGCTGCCCCACAGAGCAGTCAGGATAAGGGCTGAGGATGGCCCATCCACCCTGCTGGCTCACCTCTGCTCCAAGCCCACCGGTTTTCCCCAGCCACCTTGGTTCTGGGGTCCTAGGCTGAGGTAGGGAAGCAGACCCCTGCTCAGCAGCACAGCCCCAGGGCCCGAGGCCACCGAGGGGCTGGGAGCCTCTCTTCAAAGCTACCCAGCCTGGAGAGGCCGCCAGGTACCCGCAGGGCCTCCGGTTCTGGCTGGGGAGGGGCTGGCAGCAGCTGCCAGGTGCTAGCGTGCTGAGATGACGAGGTCATCCTGCTTGGTAGGGCTGGCCCCGTGGCCTGTGGGGGTGGAAGTCCGGATCTTGTCTGTGGCCAGGCATTCCTGGCTGCTGAGGCCAGTGGGTGTCAGGTCCATGAGTTCCCCAGAGGAGCTGAGTGGGAAGGAGGGAGACAGCGAGATGCCAGAGGAGGGGTCCGCAGAGCCTGCAAAGAGCCGAGGGGGCTTGGGCACCAGGTTGGGCTCGAACTGGGCCCGAAGCAGGATCTCCTGCTGGCTGGGGGACTTGGGTCCCTCGGCATAGTCGCTAGTGGGGCTCTCAGGGACCATCATGCAGTAGAGGTCCTGGAAGGAGCTGCTCTTGCTGTCCAGGTTGAAAAGGCTGTCAATGAACTCGGCAAATTCCAGCACCTGAGGGCTGGGTGAGTCACCCAGGCGCCCGTTGTGCAGTGCCAGCTCTCCTCGAGGCGCCACTCCGCCACTCTCTCCACCCGCTGCCTCCTCCTCCTCCTCATTGGCTGCACTTGGTGGCCTCTCAGGAGTGACGCCCCCGCTGCCCAGAGCCGCCTCCAGGGGCTGCGTGTCCTGCGAGTGTTTGGACAGGCTGTCAGCTGCCAGCAGCTCCGTTCGGGAGCTGAGGGACGGGTTCTCCTCGGGGATGGCAGGGTCGATGTAAAAGAGGTGACCTTCATCGCGCTCTAGTACAGCATGGAGACTGGGTGAGCCTCGAATGCTGCGGAAGCCCGAGGAACGGCGGGAGTCAAAGCTGTACAGTGACTCTGTGTCCGACAGGCTCTCCATGGTGGCCAGCGGTGCTCTCCGGGACTGCAGCTCTGCAGCCAGCCGCTCCTGGGTGGACAGCAGCAGCAGCTCCACAGGGTCTTGGCGGGCTGCTGATGCGGCTCCCACTGGAGACAGCAGCCGCCCCTCAGAGAAGCCCTCCAGACTCATCTCGGACTGAGACTTGCTCCTGCAGAGAAAGAGCGGAGTCAGGAATGAGACTCAGAGGGCAGAGGAGACTGCTTCCCGGTGCCCAGGCTGGAAGGAATGGGGCGAGGACGGAGTTCAATAGCTTGGAACAGGAGATCCTGATGTTTCTGGAAGGAATGGGGCGAGGACGGAGTTCAATAGCTTGGAACAGGAGATCCTGATGTTTAAGAACCAAATCACAGGGCTCAGTGGTTAAGGGAACTTCTTGCTCAGTCTCAAGGATGGGAGTTCAGGTGGCTCACAAATCCCTGTAACTCCTGCTCCGAGGGATCCAATGCCCTCTTCTGGTCTCAGTGAGTACCCACACACACAAGCACATCCTCCCACACGGACACATACATGCCTGAACATACATGAATAAAATATAGTTAAATAAATAAAATTAAAAACCAACTCCTAAGAAACTAAGATAGAAAATGAAAAGTGGATACTGGGTGGACAGGGGAGGGGCCTCTAGGGACTAAAACTCCACTCAATGCATTAGGATTCCTGGATCACCTTTAGGGTCCTATGCACCCATACCCGTCACTACTGACTTAGGCTTCAAGAGACTGGCTGTCTGGGTTACTCATGAAGCCACAATGGAATCGGAGAAACACAGGAAAGGGCAGAGGGATTGGGGCAGGGGGAGGGGGGAGGGGGAAGGGAAGGGAGGGTTCCTGCTCTAACCCTCGGGTCAGCACCCTTCCATGCCTCTCTGTCACCTCCTTCCTCACGTGGGAGTCCTCCACATCTCTCGTGGTACAGCCCTATGCTGGAGAGGACGGAAGCTTGCAGCCTCTTGCTCTGCTGAGAGGAAGGAAAGGAAGGAGGGAAGGAGAGCGGGAGAGAGAGGGAAGGCTGGAGGGACTGGGAAATAGGAGGCTTCAGTGGGTACAGCGGCCAAGAATAGACCCTGGGTTCCCCACGGAGTCCTGCGGCTACCACAGGAAACACACAGATGGTGGGGAAGCTGTGCAGGGATGGCTCTCAAAGACCAGGAAGTAGAGACCCCATCCTCACCCTCAGCAGACAGACCTACGAGGGAGGATGCAGGGCCTGGGGCCAGGGTCCCAGAAAGAAAAGACAGCCTTTCCCTGAAGAGCCTGTGACAGTGACTGCACACATCTGTGAGCGTGCATGTGTGTCTTGATGCCTATGTGCTGCTGAGTGTGACAATGAGTGCACGCATCTGTGAGCGTGCATGTGTGTCTTGGTGTCTATGTGCTCCTGAGCTGTGACAATGAGTGCACACATTTGTGAGTGTGCATGTGTGTCTTGGTGTCTATGTGCTGCTGAGCTGTGACAATGACTACACGCATCTGTGAGCGTGCATGTGTGTCTTGGTGTCTATCTGCTGCTGACTGTGACAATGAGTGCACGCATCTGTGAGCGTGCATGTGTGTCTTGGTGTCTATGTGCTGCTGAGTGTGACAATGAGTGCACGCATCTGTGAGCGTGCATGTGTGTCTTGGTGTCTATGTGCTGCTGAGTGTGACAATGAGTGCACACATCTGTGAGCGTGCATGTGTGTCTTGGTGTCTATGTGCTGCTGAGTGTGACAATGAGTACACACATCTGTGAGCGTGCACGTGTGTCTTGGTGTCTATGTGCTGCTGAGTGTGACAATGAGTGCACACATCTGTGAGCGTGCATGTGTGTCTTGGTGTCTATGTGCTGCTGAGTGTGACAATGAGTGCACGCATCTGTGAGCGTGCATGTGTGTCTTGGTGTCTATGTGCTGCTGACTGTGACAATGAGTGCACACATCTGTGAGCGTGCATGTGTATCTTGGTGTCTATGTGCTGCTGAGTGTGACAATGAGTGCACACATCTGTGAGCGTGCATCTGTGTCTTGGTGTCTATGTGCTGCTGAGCTGTGCTAATGAGTGCACGCATCTGTGAGCGTGCACGTGTGTCTTGGT
Organism: Rhizomys pruinosus; assembly: GCA_009823505.1. Taxonomy (NCBI): domain Eukaryota; kingdom Metazoa; phylum Chordata; class Mammalia; order Rodentia; family Spalacidae; genus Rhizomys; species Rhizomys pruinosus. The sequence goes on from VZQC01014891.1 coordinate 2,955,206, forward strand.
GTCTATCTGCTGCTGACTGTGACAATGAGTGCACACATCTGTGAGCGTGCATGTGTATCTTGGTGTCTATGTGCTGCTGACTGTGACAATGAGTGCACACATCTGTGAGTGTGCATGTGTGTCTTGGTGTCTATGTGCTGCTGAGTGTGACAATGAGTGCACACATCTGTGAGCGTGCATGTGTGTCTTGGTGTCTATGTGCCGCTGACAGTGACAATGAGTGCACACATCTGTGAGTGTGTGTGTGTGTGTATCTTGATGCCTATGTGCCGCTGAGTGTGACAATGAGTGCACACATCTGTGAGCATGCATGTGTATCTTGGTGTCTATGTGCTGCTGACTGTGACAATGAGTGCACACATCTGTGAGCGTGCATGTGTGTCTTGGTGTCTATGTGCTGCTGAGTGTGACAATGAGTGCACACATCTGTGAGCATGCATGTGTATCTTGGTGCCTATATGATGCTGAACTGTGTGCCCCTATGTGCTGTGGGTTCCCATGGTTACATCCATGCATTTACATGTCCTGTAGCTGTATTTGACTGGATGGAGCAATCTGTGCATTTGTGAGTTAATACTGGTCATAAGCTCCAACATTGGGGGGCATAGCTGTGTCTGTGTAAGTACACCTGTGTACATCTGTCTGGATCCAAGTGGGAATGAGAGAATTGGCATTTGGGCCTTGTGTATACAGATCTGTATGTGCCTTGAAGCCCCCTACCTAACCTGAGAAATGCCTGAGACACAGCTTCCTTCAGTGATGGCAGGCAGACAGACATCTCCGCCTGCCATCACTGAAGTGGGTAAGACCCTGGGTAAGACCCTGGGCAGAGGGGCAAGTTCCATCCTCTCTATGCATGGTGCAGAGCTTTGGGAAGATACGTGGGCCCAGCAGGCACAGAGAAGGCATGAATGTGAACACACACAAGTGTGCAGACTGTGAGCCACATGCCCCTCGGGTGAGGCGGGGAGGCAGGACTCACCTGACACTGCTGTTATGGTGGTCTGTGGCAGGAAGCTCCAGGGCCAGGCCAGTGGGCAGGGGTGGGCCAGTGGGCAGCGGCTGCTGTTGAAAAATGAGCTCAGGAGTCAGGTCCACCTCCGTGGGGCTCACCATGACCTTCGCAGCAGAGAGCAGTGCTGTCTTCCCCTTGTTGTAGTTCTCCAGCACCTAGGGACAGGGTGGAGGTACTGACGATGGCAGGGTGTCCTACCTAGCCCTGGGGTCGCCCAGAACGAAGAGCCTGATGGCTCCGTGGGGCCCCTTTCCTCCTCAGGGACTTGCCGCAGGATGCCTGCCCCTAGAGTAGTGGGTTGGAGTGCTTCTCCCTGTGTTCAGCCTTCAGTAGCCACTGAGAGCAGAGGCTGTCCCGGCGTGGCTAAGTCATGACCAGCTGGCCTTCGGGGCCTCAGCTCAGCCTGCTGCAGGGATACACCCCCAGGAATCTCCTAAACCCCCTCTCCCCACCATGGTGGCAATGTGTGCAAAGAGCCAGGGGTGTGAGTTGCCCGGGGGCATTCGGTCCCCCAGGCTCAGCTGGGGCCCAGGGCTGGGCTGTACATTCTCTTGAGCCTCAGCTCTAGTCTTTGGGAAAGGGTAGAGGGACTCATTCTGTAGGGCACCCAGGGGCCCTGCCTGCACTCACCTTGTTGAGCCCCTCCATGACCACGTAGGGCAGGTGTTCATGGAGCATGGCCGGGGAGATGATCACCTCGTTGAAGGCTTTGTTGTCACCCCAGATGGCAAAGTACGTGGGATCCTCCTGTTCGCAGCAGCTGAGCAGGACAAGAGCAGAGAAGGAAGGGGTCAGGGTGGCTCTGCTCTGTGCACTGGCTTAGGGAGCTGGGGAAGGACTGACAGCCGAGGCAGCAGGCCATGGCCCCAGGCCTGGCTCTCTGACCCCAACTGTAAAGGGCTGACTTGGAGCCTCCGCTGCGGTCCCTGCGAGGCCCAGGCTACACTTGCTACCCTCAGGGTAGGGCCCAACTTCCCTGTTTCTTGTCAGGGGATGCATGCAGCCTACGTTGGGGAAGAGGGGCTAGGGCTCAAGGCTCTGCGAAGTGGGAGCCTGCAAACCCGTTCTGTTTCTGCCCACAAGTGTCTGCCATATAACCCGGGAACATGGAGGTGCAAGCTGGCCCAGAGCCTTAGGTGCTTCGTAAAGAATACTGACTCGTGAGATCTCCTGAGCCCAGCGGAAGGAAGAGGGGGAGACAGGTAGGAACTGGGTGTCTCAGTGAGCAGATTGTTGATCCTTTGGTCCTGCAGTCTTTGGCTTGATTGGCCTTTGTGGCTGTGAGGTTGGAGTTATCCTCCCAGCTGGGATTAAAGGTGTGGTCTTTGGCTTGATTAGATCTAGTGGCTGTGGGGGCGGAGTTATCCTCCCAGCCGGTATTAAAGGCACGCTTGTGTGACTCTTGAGATTTGAGATCTCCTGAGCCCAGCGGCAGGAAGAGGGGAAGACAGGTAGGAACTGGGTGCCTTGGCGAGCTGATTGCTGATCGTTTGGTCCTGCTGTCTTTGGTTTGATTGGCCTTTGTGGCTGTGAGGTTGG
>VZQC01014891.1:2963241-3079612 GCA_009823505.1 Rhizomys pruinosus
AAAAAAAAAAAAAAAAAAAAAAAAAAGAATACTGACTCCTAAGTGCATCCACAGGGAGAACTGCCCTGGAGGCCACCAGGGAAGGGCTGACACAGGGGCCAAGGCCAGATTGTCAAGAGGGGCCTGGAAGCCGCTCTCCAATGGCCTTCTGCTCCCTTTCCATAGCTTGCAGCTAAGGAAACCCATCTGTGGGGTACTGGGTCACTGTCTCCAAATCACTGCCGCAGTTCTGTGTGGTAACCAAACAGAGGCTAGCTCAGCCTTCTGCAGCCCCTGCCCTGGAACCTAAAGCAGTGGCCCCGGGCCTTCAGCACCTACCAGCACTGCTCTGCAGGGTGGTTGTGGACCACGTGGATGATGCGACCGGGTGGGTAAAGCGGGGTGCTGGCCGAAAGGGCGATGGTCAGATCACTGGGGTGGGTCCAGAGCCGCGTGCTAGCCAGAGTGGTTGCCTCCACCTCCTCAGGCAGCTCTGACTTGGGGATGCACTTGGTGGCCCCCACGATGATCCGCCACTGCATAGGGCCAGGGAGACGGGAAGAGAGGTGAGCAGCGCTGATTGGCGGGCAGGACTGAAGGATGCTGACGGGGAGGGACGGTGACAGCAAGGCAGTGGCCAGAGCATTAAAGGTCAGTGCCCACCTGAAGAGACACTGGCTGAGGTGTACAGTGGCCAGGAGGCCAATAAGATGCCAAGGACAGATGCCATGGAACTGCTGCATCTCAGGGTTGGCAAGGGCCTGGAAAAGCAGCCAAGCCCTCATCTAGCAGATGGGAGACATAACCACTGAGGGCTTCCTCGCTGTGGAAGTCAGAGGCCAGGTCCTAATTACCTGCTTCTGTATCCGATGAACCAGGCTCCTTTAGGGGAGACACAGTCTCAATGCTCTACCCACTGCCTGGGACCTGACCCAGCACCCTCTTGCCACAGGGTCACAGGCACCAAAGCTAGGAAGATCACGGACAGGTACACAGGGGATGAGGACCCACCCAAGGAATGGAGAGGGGAGGGGAGGGGCTGGGGAGGGTGCCCTCACAGAGGACCCTGATCCAAGAGAATCTCATCCTACCCCTGACCTACCCCAGGTGCCTGGCACAGCACCCTACCCTACCCCTGACCTACCCCAGGTGCCTGGCACAGCACCCTGCCCTACCCCTGACCTACCCCAGGTGCCTGGCACAGAACCCTGCCCTACCCCTGACCTACCCCAGGTGCCTGGCACAGCACCCTGCCCTACCCCTGACCTACCCCAGGTGCCTGGCACAGCACCCTGCCCTACCCCTGACCTACCCCAGGTGCCTGGCACAGCACCCTGCCCTACCCCTGACCTACCCCGGGTTCCTGGCACAGCACTCTGCCCTACCCCTGACCTACCCCAGATGCCTGGCACAGCACCCTGCCCTACCCCTGACCCCAGGTGCCTAGCGCAGCACCCTACCCTACCCCTGACCTACCCCAGGTGCCCAGCACAGCACCCTACCCTACCCCTGACCTACCCCAGGTACCCGGCACAGCACCCTGCCCTACCCCTGACCTACCCCAGGTGCCCGGCAGAGCATCCTACCCTACTCCTGACCTACCCCAGGTGCCCGGCACAGCACCCTATCCTACCCCTGACTTACCCCAGGTGCCTGGCACAGCACCCTACCCTATCCCTGACCTACCCCAGGTGCCTGGCACAGCACCCTACCCTACCCCTGAAGGTCTCTTTGTATAGGAAGGGCCCCTGGGATCCTCTGAAACCTGAGGTGGGTCAGGATAAGCTACCTCTCTCCTCCTGGACCCAGCAGATCAGGACAATCTAAGCCCAAACCCTTCCAATGCGGTACCAGCCCGGTACCTTGAGCCCGGGGAACCTCAGCCACCCTTTCCTTGCCTGATCAAAGCCCCAGGCCTTAGGAATCACCCTTTTCTTGCCTGATCAAAGCCCAGGCCTTAGGAATCACCCTTTCCTTGCCTGATCAAAGCCCAGGCTTTAGGAATCACCCTTTCCTTGCCTGATCAAAGCCCAGGCCTTAGGAATCACCCTTTCCTTTCTCACTCCCGGAGCTCTGTGTGGCAGGAATACCTTGGTTTCAGTTCTGATAGGATAAGAACTTGCTATGTAAGCAAAGTTCCTCCTGCACTGGGCCTCGGTCTCCCCACACTACAGAGGGCAGAGGGTCTGATAGCCTAAAGCTTCCGGGACACAGCTGTGGCCTCTTATGATGTGTCCTTGGGATTGGTGGGACAGGCAGGGCTTCCTGGTGGTCAGGAGGCTGGTGGGACAGCCAGGGTTTCCTGGTGGTCAGGAGGCTGGTGGGACAGCCAGGGTTTCCTGGTGGTCAGGAGGCTAGTGGGAGCTCACTTTGGGCTTGGTACTTCGCTGCAGGACGTCCAGGAGCTGCCGGCGGAACCCTTCCAGCTGAGAGAGGCCAATCCTATAGAAGGGACAAGATGACGTCAGCCAGGCCTGGTCACAGGCTGGGAGATGGCAGGAGACGGGGCGGCAGGGCCAGCTGGCCCCCAGGAACAAGAGGACAAGTCCACATGGGTCGTGATGAGCACTGTACCTGTCTTCTCACTGCAGGACCACCAAGGGTGGGGAGGGAACTAGAGTCCTTAGGAAAGTGGTGGTAGGGCTGACTGTGATGTAGGGGCTGGGGAGCAGGGTGAGGAGAGGACTAGAGTCCTTAGGAAAGCGGTGGTAGGGCTGGGAGGCAGGGTGAGGAGGGGACTAGAGTCCTTAGGAAAGCAGTGGTAGGGCTGACTGCTGCGATGTGGGGCTGGGAGGCAGGGTGAGGAGGGGACTAGTGGTAGGGCTGACTGCGATGAGGGGCTGGGGAGCAGTGTGGGGAGGGGACTAGTGGTAGGGCTGACTGCGATGTGGGGCTGGGGAGCAGTGTGGGGAGGGGACTAGTGGTAGGGTTGACTGCGATGTGGGGCTGGGGAGCAGGGTGGGGAGGGGACTAGTGGTAGGGCTGACTGCGATGTGGGGCTGGGGAGCAGGGTGAGGCCCTGCCAGCAGACCCCAGCAAGAAAGAGAGACTCACCTGGGCACGAGGTCTTTGCCCAGAACCACAGCAGTCACAAACTCCTTGGAGTACTCCATGGCATCCTCGCTGCAAGGGAAGCCAAGGAAGGGGCTCAGGCTCACAGAGGCTTGGCAGGATCGGCCCCACTCCACATTCCCAGAGCTGACTCCTGGTCTCGAGGCCTTCCAGGGAGCACATGGGGCCAGGCTGGGCTTCCTCTGTGGCCTTCCTGCCCACGTTTAGCACAGGGCTTCAGGGAGATCCACCTGGCATGCTATGCAGCCCGCATCTTACCATTACAACCCTCATACTGGGCTACCACCTCTGTCTAGCCCCAGCCAGCTCTTGACCCTCAAGGGTCTCAGCTGCCCCAGCCCACTCTGAGGCCCACGCTGCTCACCTCAGCAAGCCCCCTGGGGGTGAGTAGGCGAAGCACTTGAGGGTCGGGTACTGAGGGCGCAGGAGGAAGGAGAGAATGGCAGCTGTGCCCGCGCCCAGAGAGTGGCCCACCACAATCAGGCCGTAATGTTTGGTTCCTCGGCCCTGGAGACCAAGAGATGCCTGAGAGCCCTGCCTCAGTGTCCCAGCTTACACTGGGTGGCGGGGCGGGGGTCTTCTCTAGTCCTGGGATCATGCTGTCCTGCACAGATGCTAGGGCTGAGGGAGAGCCCAGCTAGGTCCAGCTAGGTCCTCACAGAGAATACGCTTAGAGAGACTGTCACAAACTCCTGTTCATCCTCCAAAGCACTGCTGGGTAGGTACCCCAAGGAAGCCCTTCCTGACTTTCCAGGAGCAGCTCCCTCCTCCCAGGCATTCCATGTGACCCTTTACCACATAGTGACAGGTCCCTAAAATGCACTCCAGTGATGCAACACAGAGCAATCACTTGGTTGCCCGACCGACTGCCCATACCATACAGGGAGTGGTGGCTGGGCTGAACAGCAGGCTTTCTTCCAGCTCTGTGACTGTTTCTACTACTGGTCTCTGCATTTTAAGCATCTTTAACAAGTGGTCCTGGCTATGAGGCTGGCTCAGAGCAGACATTTGGTAACTGGGGTAGGGGGTGGGGGGGGGATGAAGAAAAGGGGGCGGGGCTGAATGGAGAGCAAGAAGGGGCTGGGAGCAGGTGGAGGAGAGAAGGAAACCAGCTCTAGGGAGGGGAGGTGCCATTATTCACCACTCCTTCCCGGGCTGGACAACATGGAAGACACCTCACCAGGTCTCGTCCGAAGGCCTGGGACAGGACCATCTCCTGCTCCAGCTTCTTCTTGATGTACTCTGCTGACAGCACCATACCCTGGCCCGGAGGAACAGAGTGGGGTTGGTGGGAGGCCCTGGGGACCAGCACAGCCAGTGACCCCAGCTGGTGCTGCCCCTCCACCCTTTGACAAACAGGCTTTGGGAGCTGTGGTTACTTCTTTGGTTATATCAAGTCCATTTCACAGACGAGGAAATGGAGGCAGCTCGGGGGTCCTGCTTGACAGAAACCGGTGTGACATTTCCTCAGCTACTTCCCAGGTGCTTCTGGGGACAAATCCCACCCCAGGCCCTGGGCCAGGCAGGCTGTGGGGTCCCTGGGGTGGGCCACATAGACCTTCCAGATTAAACCACACCCCTCTGGCTCATCTCTGCCAAGCGCACAGTGAGTGGAGAGGACCCCGACTGTAGGCCTCTGAGTGCTGGGGGAGGGCAGAGTGAAGGTGAGGGGCCCTCAGGGTGCACAAGGCTAGTACCTTGTGGCCCAGCCAGGTGCCGCGATGGCCCTCCACGGGGAGGCGCTCGGCATCACCTGTCAGGTCAGTCAGGGCATCCTTGGGAAGAGAGAAGAGGCAAGTGAGGCTGACAAGGACAGGCAGGGGACAGGCACTTGGGCCTGTGGGGGAGCCACGGGAGCATACCTTGGGGGACAGGGTTCCACGGATACTGATCACCACCTTCTTCTTGTCATGGTCCACTGCCACATAGAAGGGAGTTTCATAGACCTAGGGGTAGCAGCTCATGAGCCAAGTGGCCCCTGGATGAGGCCAGATCTGGGAAACGTGACTGAAGCTAGTGTCCTTCCCACGCACAGGGGCCCTAGCATCTGAACAGATTCCTTGCTCCCTGCGTTCCTTCTCTTCTCAGCTCAGGCAGCCCTGCGGTCTGTCCCATCCATGAGCCCAGTTGGCTCGCCGACCCCCCAGCCCCAGCCCCCCCGCCTTGGTGTTTCCCTGCTTCTTCCACGTCCTTGAAGCTGGGCCTGGAGGCCTCAATGCTGAGGGGAACTAGCCTGGACCCCCTCCTCAGCTCAGCTGCTCAAGGCAGGGCAGGCCTCAGGTACCAAAAAGGAGAGGGCCGCCTCGGCCCGTCCACCGGAGGGAGGCATCGTGGGAACTGCAGCTTGGCCCCATTAGCCTCGAGGGACGATTTTGGTGGCTTGGGCCCCCAGTGGCCTAGCACAGTACTCAGGCACCAGCTCTGCATGTCCCCGCCTGGTCCCTCACCGCATCGTGACAGGAAGTGTAGACGATGTCCACTGCAGTCATGTTCTCATCCAGGAAGTGGCGGCGGATGGCGATGGCATTGCAACCACAACAGTTGTCTTCCTCAATGGTGACTCCTGGGGCGAATCGGGGCCTCGCAGGGCAGAGACAGCACCTGAGGTGGGGCAGGGTAGAGAGTTCAGGCTGGCAAGGACGGGTTGGGTAATTTTTTTTCCTCCTGTCCTCTCTGGAAGTGGCTCTAGGTAAGGTTTTGCCCGACCTATCAATGTCTTGAATCTCCCTTGTTAAGCCGTGATGACTTCTGGGTGCCAAGCGTGTCGTAAGCTCATTACTTGGTCTCTTGGCAGCCCCTGATCCACAGAGCCCTCCTCGTTTGGCTGGAGACATCACCACTCTTTTTGTTTCCCAGGATGGACCTTCTCCCCGGCTTGTTCTCCATCACCGAGGCCCAGGGTCTAGCCTAGACCTCCCTCCACTCTGTCCACACTTCCTGCTTTGCATACCTGCCATCAGTTCACTCAGGACCCCACCAGACCTTCTGACGACCCCCAGGGACCTCTGACTCCGACACGGCATCTCCCCTTAGCTGTGGGGCTCCTGCCTGGTCCTTATTGCTGTCCCAGCTGTCCCTCCCACTCTGTACAGCAGGCCGCTTTGCCTTCCTATTCAGATCCAGACCCGCCTGCTGTCCTTCCCCATCCTCTCCCGCGGACTCCCCTGTCCCTGCTCTCCCAACCTGGCAGCACAGGGACTATTAGAGGGTACAAGTCACCATCCTTTTTCCTAGTAGGAGCCCAAGGATACTGTTCTTGTTCAGCATAAAAGTCCGCTCTTTCCGGCTCTGCCCTATCCGGCCCTAGCCTGACCTATCCTCCCACTCCATTCCCTTACACCCCCAGCCCCCCCATGCCCTCACTCCTAGCTTGCCTTTCTTCCTGTCTCAATGGCTCCCTCACCAGATTCTCACGCCTCACCCCCCCCCATCCTTTTATCTCTGTCCAAATGTGACGCTACAGTGAGGTCTGCACCAGCCACTTCGCCGACAGGGCCAGCCCTGTTCTGACCTCCACTCCGATGCCCAGCTGTCATTCTTCCAAAGCATACACTTGGTCCTCCCAGAGAGGGCGACCGAACACCAGGGCATGGAAGAGGAGGCTCTGGCCCATCAGGCCGGCCTTTACAGAACTGAAGCCCCGGGGACTGTCCTTTAGCCTTCCTCATCTGTCTTGGCAGGCGCCACACAGGACAGGGTCTGCTCTGTGCTGGTCACAGGTGTCCTCGGCACCCAATCTGCCAGGCGCACAGGAGGCTCCTCACAAGGAGAGGAGATGAGGAGCCATTGCTGAGGTAGTCACTCAGTTGGGGGAGGTGCAGCTGCTCCTCAGGCCACCAGAGGGAGCCAGCACCCAATGAATTGGGTGCCAGGAGCCTAGAGCCAGGGTGACTAGGGCTGCTGGCTGCCCAGAGAGGACATTCAGTGTGAGGTGTTTGGCTTCTCAGGGCAGTGCCTGTCCGACTCTTTCTTCCCACAGAGAGGCCTCTCGGAGAAACCCCAGAGCCAAGCCAAAACCTGGAAATTCATGAGCCTGGGGGTGGGGCCGGCCCCATTCTCGGGATAGGGTACACAGCAGATAACACACGAGTACACCCCGAGAGCTGGGCTGCCAGCCCAGAGAAGCCACCACACCACCAGGACAAGTGGCAGCAGGCCTCGCCCAGGCTCGAACTCCTGCACCAGGCAGCTGTCCCCTCTTCCCTGAGCTGATCAGGAGACAGATGAGGCAGCTCTGAGGCTGGACTTGGGTTCAAATGCTTCCTGGGATGTCCCTTCCTGATTTTGCACCTAAGTCTGCTGCTTCCCAGGCTACTGTGAAAGCCAAGCCTGTCCCCTGTGCTGTGTCCCTCGTCCTACTCCCCCTCTTCACACACACACACACACACACACACACACACACACAGGCCCTTATAAAGTGGTGATATCCCACCCTTTGGGGTGGACTGCCAGCATGCAAGACGTGAGGGGCGGAGGACCACAGGCAGTAGCACAAGCAGATGCTAATAAGAGGATGTAGCCCTCTCTCTAGTTACCCCGTGCTATGGGCTGGGGCCTTGGATCCTTTTCTTCTCTACCTCATCCTAACAAGCAAGACCTGACTGGACCCTCTGAAGGCCAAGGGCTCTGTTCTCTGCCTCTATGGTACTGGCTCGTGCAGGTGCTCGTGTCTCTGGCTTCCACTGGTATCCTGATTCTGAAACATCCTATGGTCGACAGCCCCTGCTAGAACCAGGGAGTAGTGGATCAGGACCCGCCTGAGCACAGCTCTCATGGATTGTGGCCCGGTGCTTATCTTGAAAAGCTGTCCAATCAGAGTGTGGTGTCCCAGGAATGCAAGGAAGAGCGCACGTGCAGAGATGGGAGGGGCACAAAGTGCCCTGAGCTCAGGTCAGCTGTTAGGGTGCTGAGAACCAAGTCCCAAGAGCGACAAGCTTCCTCAAGGAGGAGGAGGCCCTGTAGGTTGGACGGGGCCACTGTGGCCCCAGGGAGGGGCATGGAGGAAAGAGGCACTGGTCCACTGGGCCAGGCTTTCTGGAACGGGAGCCCAGGGACCTTTCCTGCTTTCGCCTGGCAGAAGCTAAGGGCAGAGCCACCACAGAAGGACTGGGTCCTTCCAAAAGCCCTTCCCCCTGGCCCACTGACGGGCACAGAACCCACTCTCTCCACCTCCGCCCCAGGCCTGCTTCCAGCTCAGGTCTGGGCCTAGGCTTTCCCAGCTCCCTAGCATTTGCTACTGGGTCTCTTAGTGCCTCTCTGAAGACCTCCATAGCTTAGGCCTCCGTCCCAAGAATGTTCTAGAAAGGCAGAGCACAGAAGGGGAGCCAAAGGGCAAAATGACTGACCAGGACAGAATGGGGGGCAGAGAAAGGCAGAAAGAGAGGGGACACCCTGCAGTGGAGACACTGCAGTGGAGACACTGCAGCATGGCTTTGAATTTCTCAAAAACTTCCAGAAGCCAGGTATTCGCATCCCATTTCATGGATGCAGAAACTGAGGCTCACAGAGTGACCTGCCCAAGATTGCAAGTGATAGTCTGCATTCAGACGAGTGCTGTGTGATTCCAAAGCTCAGGGAGGATGCAGGAGAAAGGTGGAAGCCCAGTGAGGGTATGGAGAGCACCGTCTGGGCTGAGGGGAGGTGGGACAGGAGAGCAGTGCTGGGGACCCTACGACCCAGGGGAAGACGTGGGTACTACTCATCATCCCATCCCCTCCCTCAACCTTCTAATGGCATGGCCAGGGACTGGCGGGATACTCACGAGCAGGACCGAGCCAGCTGGCAGAGGCCACAGGTAGGCTTCCGCATCAGATACATGGGCCAGCCGTAGGCAGCCAGGGCGAAGAGCATGTAGTAGCAGACTTCCTTGTAGCGTAGCATCTCTTGCTGGAAGACAGGATGAAGCGGGCGGTGACTGCTGCGCCTCCTGCCAGCCCACCAGTCCCAGAGGTGGGAGCAGGCCCACCTGCCCCCACAGGGCGGGGCTGTCCGGCCCCAGGGTAAGGAGGGACGGCCCCTCTAGACACTGATTACATTTGTCTAATTATCTCCCTGCACCCGAGCACACATCCTCCTGAGACCTGTCCTATCGCTACAGTGTCTCGGAATTAATGATTTGGGGACAGAAAATCACTCAGAGCACTGGATCGATTTCCTGGCTTGTTTACCCAAGAAGGAAAGGAGCATGGGGCTTGAGTGGCAATCACTCCGCCTCAGTAATCAGGCCCTGGAAAGGGACTTCTCTGCTGAGGAAATTTAACCGTGTGAAGCTCTAGGTCGCACAGCTCAAGGCATCTGACTGTGGGCAGCGGGGCGGGCCAGGCCGGGGCTGGAGACACATCACCAAACGTCCCTGGCTCTCTGGTTCTCTCAGGCTTGACTCATGGAGGTGCAGGCTCCCAAGGTGGAGGGAGGCTGTCTCCACAAGATTGGGATCAGGCGCCAGTTTGAAATCCAGGAGTCTGATGCCCAGCAACCACTCGCTGCTATGGCTGGTATCAGTGCTAAAAGCTGGCCAGAGGCAGGAACAGTGGTGCCCCAGCAAAGCCTGTCCCCAGCCCCTGGGCACTAGGACTGCAGCACTTAGAGGGAATTAGTCACCTTGTAAAAGTTAAGGAGGGTGATTAGTCATCTTGTGGAGTAAAACAGGTAGGCCTCAATCAGCGCCCTCTGCCTGCTCTTCAGGAACTCAGGAAGGAGCCAGTAGCTGCAGAGGCAATTACCTTGGGTGACAGGACAGGGAGCGTGGGGCACCGGCAGCCTCTGCCAGGTGGCAGGTGCAGACTCTGCACCTCCCCCCAGGGGGTGGTAACAGCTAGCCAGGCAAGGCCTGTTGAGTGGCAGACAGACAGGGCTGGCTAGGAGGACTTGCTGTATGTGCAGCTGTTAGAATGAAAGGCATTTGCCTTGGGGACACAGACATCAGAGCTTTTCTAAAGATGTAGATCCCCAAGGGCTGAAGCCTCTTCAGCCACGTCCTGATTAGCTCTGCCTCCAGCACCTTGCCAGACTGGATTTAGGATGGGTCACTTGCTACTGTTTCAGCTCTGGGTGCAAGGCCTGCCTAGGGCATTTTACAGCTGCAGAGACAGACTCTGAGGGAGACAGACTTGCTCTAGGTCATAGAGACAAGAGACGGAGCAGAGGTATACCTAAATTACTTTCCTTTTCCTGAGCCAGGTGGACAAAGTGAGCGCCCAGGGCTGGGCCTCAGCATCATGGAACTCACTTTCCCTGTAACACTGGTTTCCACAAAAGATGCTTAAGAAAAGTTTCCACTACTGACAAAGCTTGCAAATGACACCGCCACGCCCCACTGGCCTTCGGGGCAGCCATAATGTCACAGCTCAACCCAGTGGAGCACTCTGCAATCTCAAGAGGCCAGGGTCAAGCATTTTGGAGCTTGGCTAAGAGACTAGGGTTCTGCTTCTAGAGACAGCACAATGTGAGGGGCTCTAGGGGACATGATCTGAGAAGGAGGCTCTCGGGGCTGAGAAGAGCCTGAGCAGCAGTGAGGGCTGGCTGGCTCGCACTGTGTGGTTGAGGCTGGGACTGGAGAGGGGAGAGACTTCCGACTCACCGAGTTCTTGAGGTCGAGGTACTTGGTGTTTCTGGTCACTGGCATCCCAGACAGGAAAGCCAAGATGTCATTGTTTGCCTATAAAACACGCACGTTAAGATGGGTGGCTGTGCATGGTGGCATGTGCCTTTAATCCCAGCATTCAGGAGGAAGAGACAGGGGAATCTCTGTGAATCGGAGGCCAGCCTGCTCTATGTAGTAAGTTCCAGGCCAGCCAGCAGACACACAGTATAACTGCCTCAAAACAACAACAACAAAAAAACCTCAAAACAATAACGACAACAAAAATGATCAACGGCCTAGCTGCAGGGTAAGGAGGGGGTTCACTTCTGCCTGCTTCGTGGAGGAGGAGCGCGTGGCCTGCAGCTCTTCCAGTACCCGGCAGTTTTACAAAATCAGGTTTTCCCACTTTCCTAGTTGCTCCCATTGTACACAGAGCACCAACTCCAGGGGACGCTCCTGGACCACTCCAGAGGGAAAGGGCATTTGTACCAGTGTGTTGGCAGGGTTTACAAGGGGTAGGACACAGACACCAGAAAGCTGGCACACTGAGCTGGCATTGCTCATCCAGCTCTAGTGACCAGAGGCCCTCGGGTTGGCCACACATAGCCCAGAGAGGCACGTCACCCTACCTGGAGTCAGCTGAAGGTCTTAGCTGGGATAGTGGAGGGCATTCAGCAGTAAACAGTGGCCTGAGGGCAGGTGGGGCAAGGATGCCCATGGCCAGCAGCAGGTCTGCAGGAGGGCTGGGAGGGCACTCACCTCATCCAGCACCGCGTTGCGCTTGGCTCGCTGCCGCTGCCTGAGCAGCACTAGGCCAGCAATGATGTCAGAGGGCACAATGTCGAGGTCACGGAAAAATTCAGCAAAGAGGTAGGCAATTTCTGAGTAGGCATCCTATCACAGTCCAGGAAGGCAGGAGGCAGTGACGGGGCAGCAGGTGAGAGAGAGACCATGCGTGAATCCCCAAGCCAGGCTCACTGGAACCTCCATGACCCTGACCGAGCGTGCCCCTGCCCCCATCCTGACAAGCGTGCCCCCAGATGGCTCTGCAGCAGAAACCTGAGGGTGCTGGCCTGGGTCCTGAGTCCCTACCAGCCTGGCTCTTGACCCTTCCTCTACCTCCTTGGCCTCTTCGCTCCCACGAGGTCGTACAGCTTCTGCTGCCCTCTTCACAGATGCCAACCTGAGCTACCGCCTCTTCTTTCTCTAGACACCAAGAATCGGGGCCCAGAAGCTCTGGCTTTGCTTCTCCCGTAGAGAAGCTACACAGAGCATCGAGCTGCTCCTGCCCTCCAACTGTGACCCTGGATGCCCTGCTAAGGGCTCTATGGGCTCTATGAGCCTCTCAGGTCTCCCTGGAGAGGACACTAGTTCCCCAATGCTTCCAGGGTCCTCAGCTCAGCAACCACCATAATGTGCCCGAGAAGGAGAGTGATTGTGAAGTCTGTGGCCTCTCTGGCTCCAGGCAAGGTCTGGGCTTTGGGGCAGGAGGCAAGGGAAGGGGCCAGTCCTGCTAGCTGTGGGTCCTCAGTCTCTCCTGCCTTTAGCTGCCCTGAGGCCTAGAGTCCCTACCTTAACCTGTGAGGAGAGGCCAGGGTGGGAACAGACTTATAGTACCTGGTTTACCTCACTGATTCCCATCCTTGAGTGCCTGGCACAGGAGAAAAAAAAAATCCAGTGGTCATAAGGTCTAAGGGGCCACAGAGGGACTGCTTACTGCTCAGCTCCAACTGCCCAGCATGAAGTGCCAGATTCAGACACTCAATTCTTTTTTTTTTTTTTTTTTTGGTCTTTTTTGAGACAGGGTCATCCTGTCCTAGAACTTGCTATGTAGACCAGGCTGGCCTTGACCTCACAGAAATCCACCTGCCTCTGCCTCCCAAGTGCTAGGATTGCAGGCGTGCACCACCATGCCTGGCAGACTCAATTCTAATTCTTAAGCAATATCACGCAAGCTGATGAAAAACACTTGGACAGAACCTTCCCCTTGGCTGTCTGTGCCTAACAGGACCATGCTTCAAGCACGTGTAACCTTTCCACCTGCTTCTCACAACAGCTGACTCTATGTTGTGCCCAGGAGGGGACTATGTCCTTCACAGGCCTAGAAAGCCCCAGATTCCACCTGCTGGGGCCCACCCCTGTATGCCATCTGCATGGCCCACTGCCAGCCCCACCCTCCAGGGAATACTGGGGGTCTCTTTTTACTAGGTTACTCACTCTAAGGTCCCTTGGAGGGTGCTGGATTTCTTGGGGCATCTAAGGGGAGCACTTGCTGTCTACCTTGGGGCAGAGGGGTCTCCTGACTATTCTGACTTTGCTCCTAACTAGCTGGGGGTCGATGAGCAAGTCATTCCACCTCTCTGGGTCTCAGCTGCCTGATCTGCAAAATGAAGGGTGGGGACTAGATGCTCTCTGAGCTCCCAGCCCTGCGCCGAGGGGCCCTGGCTCCCTCTCTACTCAGAGCTGCCCTGAGCTGATGGTGCCTCCCTTCTGCGGAGCTTATAGCCTCAGTTCTGTAAGTATGGCCACTCCGCAGAGCTTCAGAGCTGAAGGCTGGCTGTGTGGCATCCAGCCCTGGGCTAAGCACTTGCCAGCATCTCCAGACCTTCTAGATCCATCTGCTGCTGGCCACGTGCTGCTTTTCCGTGTTATGGGGTCTCTGCCTTTTGAGCAGTACTTCGAAACTACACTGTTCCAAGGGTCTTCACATCTGTTCCCTTGATAAAGCTGCTTTATAGATGGGACAACTGGTCCATGAAGAGATGAGTGTCCCATAAGCAGACTGCCACTCTCTTCACACTCAAGACCTCTTGCCGTCCCCCCTTCCTGGCATTGTCAGAGGACTAAAAGCTGCATGGAAGGCAGGTGGGGACCTGCGACCCTGGGTACTTACTGACTGGGAGTCTTTTGTCCGGGTGCAGCAGAGGAACACTTTGAGCCGGCGGGACCAGCTGGTGGCCTGACCCTCCTCTAAGCGGTGCCTGTGAAGGAACAGAGTAAACAACGTCTGACCCAGCTTCTCGGGTCAGAGGAGCTGGGTCAGATGTTGTTATAGAAACAGGGTAACCTGTTCCAGGACCCACCAAAGAGCTGCCCAATGGGCCTAGGGGAAAACAGGCTGTAGGCTAGCCACTGGGTGGCCACTAACTTGGTCATCAGCCAGCCAGGGGACTCTCTGAAGAGTCCTACTCGGTAAGCTGTTATAGGAGAGGGGAGTTGACTTTTGGAAGACTGACTTACAGGCACAACCTGGGGGCTTCAGAGCTGGAAGTCGGAACTAATGGCTACTCTACAGCCCCGGTATCTAAACGCTTAATCAAGAGCCCCAGAGATGTGAGCCAGTGGGGTCTCTCTGTCCTCTTGTTCCAAGGGCTGGAACAGACTTGTCAGACAAATCCACTTTTCCTAGCAAAGGACTTAAAAACCCATGTATTTGGCACTTACAGGAATCTGTGGGGTGGAAGAGGCCCTGCATTTCCCAGCTCCTTGCAGCTGTTGTCTGGGCAGGGCCAGGTACCCTCCCTGCACAGCTGCCCCATCCGTTCTCTCCTCCCTCCCTAGCCCAAGGGGTCTGATTGAACAGATGAGGAGCCAGGGGTTTTGGGAGTCAGTGACTGGAGGCAGAAGAGCGGACCACTTTCCCACAGCGATACTTCTTGAGCATAAATAGCCCTGACATCAAACACGAAGATCTCCAAACTGAGCATGTCACGGGGTGGCGAGGGGAAGAGGCCAGGGTGGCCCTCAGAGGCATTCAAGGCACTTAACAGTCATCAGGAAGGACAGGCTGGCTCTCGCTGAGCTTCTTGGCTCCTCTGTGCAGCCAAGAGCTTCTCCCTGCTTCTTCAACCCTGGCTGCATGGGCAGCTGGCCAAAAGGAGAAGAGAGCAGGGTCTCCCGGGACTCCAAGAGGGGGCTGGGGAAGTTTCAAGGTACCAGCTGTGGATGGGACAGTCTCTCCCTTAGAGACCCAGGCGGCCTTGCATCCTGAACCAATGCTCCACTTCCAAGGGCCAAGCTGGGTTCTCAGAGCATCACTTACTTTAATGCTTTCTAACCTAAACACAATGAGAATTTCTCTCCCAGCCTCTGGCCAGATGGAAGTGCAGGCTCCACACCACTGAAGTACTTTTCATGAACACCAGGGGGAGATGATGGTAGAACCATGTATGAGAAAGTGACAGGTTTGGTTGAGTGTACCACCCCCCCCCACACACCCCCACCCCACCCCCCGTGAGGCTGCTGAGCAAGCCAGGGAGATATGCACGAAGTTTATGGACCCCAGCAACCCTCTGCTGGGCTCTCACTATGTGAAAGGGGGGGCAGACATTCCTTCTGCAAATACCCAAGGTCAAGGCTCTGGGAATAACTATCCCAGGCCCCACCAGATTTCACTGGAAAGAAAAAGGGCCAAAGACTCACACATCCTCCTGACTTCCAGAAACGAAAATACCCTAACCCGTAGGCAGCAGGGGTGCATGTGTCCCTGCCCCAGGGAATTTCTGGCTTAAAACTGTTCCTGCTAGAAAAACTCTTAGTTTTAGAGCAAACAGAGGACCGTCAGGCCTGTGGTCAGGCTTCATAACTCCCCCGAGCCAGGCCATGCTCTCGAGCTTCCCAGGAGACCTGGAGAAACCACAACAGGTCAAGAGCCTGTGAGCTGGGGCCTCTCTTATTCACCTCCACAGGGCCTGGAAACACAGAGAGCTTCCTAATTAAAATGACAGCAAGTGCCAGCCCCCTGCTGCACAGGCTCAGACCACTAGCAGCGCCAAGGCCATCACGCAGAGTCAGGAAGGGAAGGAAGTTTTCTCCAGGGTCCAGAAAGCAGGTCGGGTGGGGTGGGGCACACGCTTAGAGCAGGCAAAGTGGGACAGGGGGAGGAACCAGCTGCGCTGCAAGGGAAAATGGGCTCTTGAGTCTCAGCTCCAAGGCCTGACATTTGGGCTGGGAGGTGTCCAGCCCAGGCAGGGGCATGGCACTGGCTGCAGTGACAAGTTTATGGGCTGACGTGGAGGATCTGAGGTGTAAGAATGAGGTGGGGGCAGTCCCTTTGGGCAGGGGTCTGAGCAGCCCCTGGGGCAAAGAACTGGGACCCTCATCGTAGAATGGGTCTCATGGCTGCACTGGGATGGCTAAAGGATTAACCGGACTAACCACCAAGGGCTAAGCATGGGGGTCTGCCTTCCAGAAGCCTGATCATAGGGCTGTTGTGATTTATCCTGGAAGCCACCCTTCCTTGTTCTCAGTAACAGAATTCACAGTGTGCCAAATGCCTTCTCTCATTTTCTGCCACGCCCTTCTTTAAAATACTAGGTGAAGCTGGGTGTAGTGGCCCATGCCTTTAAACCCTGTACTCCAGAGGCAGAGGCAGGAGGATCTCTGTACAATTGAGACTATCTGGTGGAACAGGGAGACCCTGTATCAAAAAAAAAAACAACAACAAACAACCAAATAACCCAGGTGAACCCCTCCAGGAAGCCTTCCTTTGATGAACTTCTCCCCTGAAACCTAAAGGCAGTATCACCTAGTGGTTAGAGAGGGTTCCCAAAATGGTTGTTGCCAGGCTCACCCCTAACTGGTTGTATTGCATTAGGCAAATCAGAGACCTCTTCATGCCTTCTCCCTCTGTCATAGGGAGGATCTGGGCAATGTTTGTGTCCTGCTGTTACTACCATTGAGACTGTCAGTTCTGCTGCTGCTGCTGCTGCTGCTGCTAACAACAACAGCTGCATTAACTTAGTTGGGCCTTGCTGATGTGAGCATCATGTTAGCCACTTTACAATACTATCTCACTTAAATGACAAAGGAACTGAGACAGAGAGAGGTGAGGCTTTCACAAAGAGCCACACCTCACATGAGGTTGACACACAGGTTTTGGGGAGGCAGGGGGAGCCAGCTGGGGAACAGGACCATTCTCTGCCCACTGATCTACAAGGCCCACTAAGGGATTACCCATCTACCCTGGTGACTGACCTCAGGTTGTAAGTCCGCAGGTTGCGCTGTCTCCTCTTGGTGGCTCTCAGCTTGACGAACGTGCGGCCCGTAGGGTCAAAGACGCAGAGGACAGTGATGCAGACGCTGAGGATAACCACCCAGTTGCAGACAACCATTCCTGTTGAGGGCAGTAATGAGAAGGAAGAGGTAGCATTTGGGGCACTCTCCTAGGACATCGGATCTGGAAAAGGGTCTCTGCAACTTCCCTATCTCCAGCTGCTTTGGAGACCCAAGAGCAAGTCTCAAAAGTCCCAGCCTTGGAGAGTCCCCTCTCCATGGCCCGTCCTCCACGGCCCCCTCTCCATGGCCTACTCTTGCCCTCTTGTCATGGAGCATGCAGTTCTGTGGGCTTTGGGGAAGGAGGGGGAGTCCTAGCTAATGCCTGGACAGTTCCGTGTGTGTCACTGCCCACCCTGGTCAAGGTCCCAGAAAAGATGGTAGAGTATGGGGTGAAGCAGCCTCACTTGGGCGTGTCCCTGCAGTGCTGCCCAAGCCCGTTCCTCTGCTGTCTGGTCCTATCACCTCCATCCCCGGTGCTGCCTTCAGCTGATGGGACAGTGGGGTGCATACCGAGGGTGACGTTCTTGGCAGTGAGGTCATTGCAGGAGGTGTAGTACTGCGTGAGCCAGACAATGCCCACAATAGCGTAGATGAACTCAATCACCAAGATGGCTGCAAGGAGAGGTAAGTCCTGGCTGAAGGCTGAAGGCCATTGTCTGCCATCAGGGACAGGCCCAGGAGCCCATGTCTGGCTCCTACTGCCAGGCCTCGGCCAGCTCCCAGCAAGAGCACAGATACTGTCCCACCATCACTCTGTACTGTGGGCCTAGTCTGGTCCCTTGCACTGTGCCCTCAGGTCCCCAGTGCCTCCCTGAGAAGACGACTGATAGGTGAACAAGGAAGAAATACTTCATTTTAGCAGGATTTCAGAAGCATATGGATGAGCTCTGGAACCCGACACATCTCAGGCAAGGTACCTAATCTCTCAGCCTCCATCTTCTCATTCATAAAATGCCAGTGATGATGTCTATGTGACAGGACATTGAGGACTGGAACTCATGAACACTGCTAATTCTCAACAGAAGCTTCTGGAACTTGTGGGGTGGGGATAAGAGAGGTGTCCCAGCATCGAGCCTGTGGGGCATGTGCTCAGCCCATCAGTGCAGTCGACCCAGAGCTGGGTGGGAGTGACAAAGCAACCTGAGAGCCTGGAAGCAGGCAGGACAGTGTAGGAGCCGGACACCTACAGTGGAGCGGTCAGCAGCACGAGTTCAAACCCTAGCTCAGACTCTTCCATCCTGACTTAGCTATGCGACCTTGAAAGAGCTAATTAGCCTTCCTGGGCCCTAATGTTCTCATCTACAAAACTAGGCTAACACTTTTGTATGTGCTGTGGAAAATCTCAGAAGTGCTCTTTGGGAATATCCTAAAGGCTTTTGGGACATGGCCTGAAAGAGATATGGGCTGGTCCTCCAGGGAGCTGTCCCAGCGTGGCCTGGAGGGACGTCTTACTCTATTCCAGAAGGAACACAGATTCACTTTGCAGACACACCCAAGGTTTTGAATAGGGGACAACAAAGTTTGTCTATGAAGGGCCAGTATGAAGTCTCAAAGGCAATATCCCAGTCTAGCCATTATGGTACCAAATGCATGGGTGTGTTCCAATGAAAAGATCCACAAGGCAGCTGGTGAGATGGACTGAGTGAGACCTTGGGTGAAGGATGTCAGTCCACGCAGGCACCCAAGCCTAAGTGAGGCTCTAGCTCTTAGAGTGTGTTCAATAACTATCTCCTGAGGGAATGAATGCATGCAGGAGAAGGGTGGCCAGCCCCTGGCACGCAGCCCTTACCCAGTCGCACGTAGAGCACATACTGCATGGAGTCACGGGGCTCTGTGTAGAGGATGCCCCCACGCATGCTCAGCCAGATGATGGCCATCTCGGCGATCATGCAGCTCAGCAGGATGCCCAGGTAGCCGCGGCCGTGGTCCACCAGGTTCAGGGAGCAGGCCTCGTGGGGATTGTAGACCAGGCCAAAGAGCACCACGGACAGGATCACGAACCTGCAGAAGGGCGCATGTGAGCGAGGACAGCTGCCTCCTTACCTCGTGCTGCCCTTGGGAGGTAACCTGGGCTCGGTGGGAGGAGGGGACAGCAGCTGTCTCCCCGACAAGGCCACTGTCCATCTGACTCTAGGTGCCTCTGAGGCATGGGGAAGTGGGAGCCAGGAGCCCTGCTGTCTGCATGGGGAGGCAGCAGCAGCTACTGTGCCCAGTCCTGAGCTCGGGAGCTGCGGTGGTTGGAGGGTGGACCATGACTCCATGTGGTCGTTACCTGGAGGAGTTCTGTGTTTCAGGCATCTCTGCCTGGGAGCAGGACAGGTCAGGACTGGGTCTGGCACGGAGCAACAGCTAGCCGGAAAGCTCTCTTCCAGACCTTTCTCCCCAACCCCAGGACTGTGGTCCCAGCTCTGAGACTCACCAGGTGGTGTGGAGGAGGAAGAGGAAGATGGCTGGCAGGACGAGGTCATCGCTGCCCACAGACCAGCGCCGCCGGAACACCACAATCCCGGGCATGGCTGGCGGCTCTGGGAGGCTCAGTGGGCCTGGTGTTCACCTCCTGAAAGCAAGCAGAGGCCCCTGAGGCTGTCTAGCTGGACTCAGCTGTGCTTAGGGCCAGCGTTCTCTGGAGCTGCTGGGCCACTTCCAGGTGTGAACGCGGCACAGGCCTCCCAGGCCCTGGCCCCAAGCGCCCACCCACGGCTCCAGGGCCTCTGGCCACTTGAAATGCTGACCCATCTCCAAGCAGGAGCTGTCTCCTGCCCCCCTCACAATTCC
Source organism: Rhizomys pruinosus (assembly GCA_009823505.1). Classification (NCBI taxonomy): domain Eukaryota; kingdom Metazoa; phylum Chordata; class Mammalia; order Rodentia; family Spalacidae; genus Rhizomys; species Rhizomys pruinosus. The sequence goes on from VZQC01014891.1 coordinate 2,982,707, forward strand.
CACAATGCCAAGGGCTTAGCAGTAGGACAGTTAGCTTCAGCCTGTCACATGAGGTCACTCCTGTCCCCCACCAAACTGCCACTGTCTGGAGTCATTCCCACAGTAACTGCTCAGCTCTACTAAAGACCTGGGCTCTGGCTGGGGTGGTGCTGCAGGCCTGTGACCCCAGCACTTTAAAGCGGGAGAAGCAGAGTCTGAGACCAGCCTAGGTTCCATAGCAAGACCCTGTCTTTAAATAAAAAAAAAAAGTTCCCGCCTTCTTTGCCCTTAGACAGGATCAATGGGGCGCTCAGCCTCAAGGCCTCTACTGCCCTTCCTGTACCCCCAGTCCCTGGGTCCTGACCACCAAGACCAAGAACAAGCACCCTCAGCATAAAGCCCGGCAGGGCAGCAGGAATGCTGGTGGCTCTGGGGGGGGGGGGGACAAGAGCACATGAATGATGGCGGCCAGGACTTAGGAACACCAAGGGAAAGGAATGCCCAGCACATAGTAGGACTCAATAAGTCTTTGCCAAGTAAGGTCCTTGATGTCTTGCTCTGCCGGAGCTCTGCGGCTGTGAATGTGCTTTAACTTGGTTTTGTGCCCATCTGACAAAACTCTTCACAGCCATGGCTCTGGGCAGGGAAGGCTTGTGCTGCAGTAGACACAGGCTGGGGTCATCTGCCCCTTGCTGAACAATCACTCTTACACGCTCACTCTTAGCCCTTCTCTGCCTGATGCCTACCTCTATGAAGCTAGATACGAACTAGCCACAAGTGGCCAGGAGATTGGCAGCCCAGAGGTTGGTCCCAACAGAGATCTGGGAGCTGTTCCAGGGCAGCCCCGCACTGTCCTGTACAAAGGGGGCCCCTTGCTGTGGAAGTCTAGGCACCCTACTGGAGGGCAGCTGTCCCCCAAGGCTAGCAGAGGCTTACATGGCGCACAGTCCGGGGTGGGCAGCAGGTCCTCCTCTCCCCAGTGACTGCTCCAGGGAAAACCTGTTTCCAGAAGACTGGCATCACTTGGGAAGGAAGCAGCCAAGCCTTCCTGGGTCAATGAGTGGATTCCCTGGGGCGCATGAGGGGACATGGGGCAGTGGAGGGGGGCAGGTGGCCAGGCCGTGCTGGACTAAGCTCCACGCGCAGCAACTGCATGTTCCTGGAGCCCTGGCAGCGGAGCTGGGCCCCGAGGAGCAGGCTGGGCTAGCCAGCTGGGGTCCTGCCTTCTCTCCCCTCAGGAAGGGGCATCATCCCAGTCCCAAGGAGGAGTCAAGCTCTGATAATGGGAAGCGGGAGGAGGCTGGGGAGTGAGGAAGCTGTACCCTACCAGGGACATGGAGCTATGTCAGTGACAGGCAGCCCACAACGCAGCTTGGGGTTTAAGAGATGGGACAGGAAAGGAGAGGGCTCTTCAGGAGGCAGCTAGGCAGAGGCAGGACAGAGGTGCTGACAGTGGTGCACCCGGCCCTCCCTGCCTGCAGGCCAGGGAAGATGGGGGCAGTGCCTGCCTGGAGGGGCTGGTCAGGGAGGGTCCTACCCACCCCAGACTGCCCTCTGTCCTACCCAAATAGCAGCTCAGAGCATCTCCTTCCCAGTTCTCCACCCTTTCTCAAGGAATCTAGAGAGGCTGAAACTCTCGCTCACAGGCACCCAGCACCCTGGTACTTACATTTGGAACCCCATGTCCCATCCTGGCCTGGCTCCTCCATCTTGTGCCTAGGGCAAGCCAATACTATGCAGTCTCAGGACTGGCGGGAGGGAGGTTGTTGGAGTCTAGGTCCAGGAGCTTCAAACCTGGACTCTACCACCCAACTGTGTGACTTATTAGTTGTGCCTCAGTTTCCTCATATGTGAAATGCCAATTATGCCTCCCTCCTGAAGTTCAGGCCTACAGGGCTGGAGGGCTGCCGAAGCCCATCACTGTGGGTGGAGGGGTGGAGAGATTGTGTGCAAAGGCTGGTGGACCAGCCACCCAGAACGGCCAGCCAGTGGATCTTCAGCTGGTCATCACCAGGTCACAGGGTAGGGGCAGCAGGGTACATTCCCTGTGAAGACTCATAAATCCTGGGGATTCTATTTTACAGTCTGAAAGGGGTCCTTTCTTTGGAGACCCCAGCCCATCACAATGGGGGCCTGTTCTTCTGCTGGGGCTACGATTTCATCTGGAGGAAATGTCTCAGGAGGGGGAGGGCACTAGCCACTTCCTGGCCTCAGGCAGCCATAGAGCACCTCCTCTGTCTCTCCTCCCCATCCCCAGAGCAGACTCAAAGAACCAAACAGTAGTGGGGCAGGATTCTGCCTCCTCTTCCTCCCCAGACCCTGAGGGCTTATGAGCAGGCCCCCACTCCAGCAGGAGCCCTCCACAGAAGCGTGAATGGGGTACCAGGCCTCATGTGGGAGAATCACTTAATTAAAGGTACTCACTTTATGGTATGATTTAAGCAGTAGCCTTAAAGAGCCTCTCCCGCTTCCATGGTCCAATTTCCCTGCCAGTGATTCAGGCCTCTGGGTTAAATACTAACCATTCTGGGAGTTCCTCTTTCCTGCTTTTTTTTTTTTTTTAAGATTTACTTATTTAATGTGTGTGTGTGTGTGTGTGTGTGTACCTGAGTGTGTACCTGAGTATGTACACCACATGTGTGCAGGAGCCCATGGAGGTAAGAAGAGGGCGTTTGTTTCCCTGGAACTGTAGTTACAGGAGGTTGTGAGCTGCAATGTTGGTCCTGAGAACTGAACCTGTGTCCTTTGCAAGAGCAGCCAGTGCTCTTAACCATTGAGACTTCACTCCACCCTGAGTTCCTCTTTCTAACAATACAAACTTTCTTTCAAATGCATGTGGTCTCTTATCTGTTGAGAACGATTTTGTTTTTGAGATAAGAGCCTCAAAATTTATTTCAGGCTGGCCTCAAATTCTGTGCTGAGACTTTTTTTTGTTTTTTGTTTTTTTGTTTTTTTGTATTTTTGAGACAGGGTCTCCCTGTAGCCCCGGCTGTCCTGGAACTCACTCTATAGACCAGGCTGGCCTTGAGACTTTGAACTGCTGATGCATCTGCACCTTCAGAGTGCTCGGGTTATAGGTAGTGTGCTACCACATCCAGTTTTACGGTGTTATGTGGAGCTGGAGATCAAACCCAGGCCTTGGGAGCAAGTTAGGCTAGATCCCCAGTCCCTGTTAAAACAACAGGGAGCTGGAGAGATGGCCTAGCGGCTAAGAGCTCCAACTGCTCTTGCAGAGGACCCGGGTTCAATCCCCAGCACCCACATGGTGGCTGAAAACCATCTTTAACTCCAGTTCCAGGGGAATCCAACACCCTCTTCTGACCTCCACGGCATTGCACGACGGGTGCACCAACCTACATGCAGACAATACATTCATACACATATGAAAATAAAAAACAATTTAAAACAAGTTTAAAACAACAACAACAAAAAAACCCCACAACAACAAAATCTTCCTATTGCTCCCGTGATCAGTAGGATAAAGTCCAAGCCACTTACGTGAGTGGCTAAGACCCTTGGGCACCGAAGGCAGTGCGACCTTGCACACAAGCCTTACCCTCTCTGAGTCCAGATACTGACCCCTGAGCAGGAAAGATACTCGCCAACTGTCTGCGGTCAGGGTGCACTCAACCTGCCCTCTGGTAGCAGGAATCTTTTGGCTGGTGAGGTTGTCCCTCACAAAGCTCTACATTCCCTTCTCACAAGGCCCCCCATTTCCTTCAAGCTTTCTGTTCCCTGCAGAGGCCTGGCTGGAAGGCCCTTGGTTACTCTGCTCTTTCTGCTTCCTTACAGGCGCTAGAGGCCTCACAACCCAACCTGGTCCAGGACAACCTGTGCTGGAGTTAACTTGCTGAATCCTTGCTGCCTGCTTCTGCCTGGGATCAAATGAAAGTCTGGGGGACCTGGGGATTTAACACCTTTACTAGACCCCTGCAATCTCACTCAAGAACCAACTACCCAGCAACAGCCCCCTCCTATTCAGGAGGACAGAAGTAGCCCCCTCCTAGTCAGGAGGACGGCAGTAGCCCCTCCTCCCCTTTCTTAGACACACCCTTGAGGCATGCTTGCCAGCCCTAGCAGCTCAGTGGAATGCCCCCCTCACCCCCCAAGTCACTTGAATGCTGCTAGGCATTCGGTTTCTGCTTCTGTAAAATGGGATGTCACCCTCATAAGGCTAAGAGAGAATGGACGGGGATGATCACCATAAAGGGCTTGACAGAGTCTAAGCATATCTTCAAGGCTTGGTGGTCACTGCAGGGGCGGAACACTCAGCGGCTCCTACAAACTTGTGATGTGATTCATGGCTGGGTTCTGGGGTCTGGGAAGGGGCTGCTGCTCCAGGACCGGCCTTATGAACCAACAAGGGCAACACCCAGCAGAAAATCCTGGCTGGGAATGCCAGTGGCCTGGGACTGCTGCCGTGATATGCCCCAGGCTGGACTTCCTTCTTACCCTGAGGTCCGAGGACTCTTGCCTGGCAGTGTAGAGAGCTCACCAGAGGAGGAAGGTACACTGGACCCTCTGATGGCCCCAGAGCTCAGGTCAGGATGGTTGGGGGCCAGGGCACCTGCCTGCAATGTGGCCAGCGCATCAGAGTACCCCATGGGGACAAGATGCCATGCTTAGGAGGCCTGTCCAAAGCCGCTTCCAGCCCATAACATGTCCCACATGGATGGATGTGGCCTTGGGCATCTGGGCACAGGGATGGGCTGGAAAGCCAACCAGGAGGGAGGACAGCCAGGTCCAGGTCACAGGGATTCCTCTGACGTCATCTGAGCACTCCTGTGTCCCTGGTCCTGGGATAACTGTCTTCAGTCATCCAGGAGTGATGCAGGTGACCATTCTAATCCATACCTGCATCTGGGTTCTGCCATCTACTGGCTGTATGACCTTGGCCATGTTACTTAACCTCTCTGTCACCTCAGTTTCCCTCCCTTCTAAAATGGGCATAGAAAAGCTACCAACTCAGAACTGCCATGAAGGTTACAGGAGTCCTGCGTGAAATGCACTTGTGTGGGGCTGGAGAGATGGCCTAGCGGTTAAGAGCACTGACTGCTCTTGCAGAGGACCCGGGTTCGATCCCCAGCACCCACATGGCAGCTGAGAACCGTCTGTAACTCCAATTCCAGGAGAACTCCAGTTCCAGGGAAATCCGACGCCCTCTTCTGATGTCTGCGGCGTTGCACGACACAGGTGCACAAATTTACATGCAGACAGTACATTCATACACATAAAAAAAAAAAGAAATGCACTTGTGACCTCAAGTGCTTGGCCAGTCGAATGCTGCTTCCTCTGTTACTGCTACTGTCTAAGGAGGAGAAGGAGGAACAGGCAGGAGGCCAGGCCACCTGAGCCTCCCTCTAGGGCCTACGACAAATGCAAGACTGTTGGGATAGAAGGACTTCAGCATGTTCCTTTTACAGCTCATCCCAGAGATTACACAGCCAGCCACCCCCTTCTTACACACACACACACACACACACACACACACACACACACTCACTCAAACTCTCTTATAACACTACTATGAGCAGCAGTCCTGGGGGAGCTGATGCCCGGACTTCTCTACCCTGTTCTTAAGATGCATAACCTTCGCAGAGGCTGGTTTCTGTAGCTGGAGACAGATACAGACAAACACATCAGCCATGTGCCATTTTCTACAGTCACGATGGGAGGTGGTGTCCCCTCCCCATCACTCTGACAATGCACGGTCCCTGAGGCAGTTCCCTGAACTCCCATCCATCATCCCTGCTGGGGTTGGTGATGGGGAACAGGATTAGTCACACCCTAGAACTGCCATGGACCAAGGAAGTGTCTACTGAACAGACAGAAGGTCGTGGCCCATCAAGGGAAGATCAAACAGAAGTCTGGGGACAAATCAGTTATGCACGTGGGGAGACAGAGAGGCCCTCTTATGTTATTGCATATTGGCTGTGACTAGGCACCAAATGTGGCCAAAGTACGATGGGTGACTGGGCAGGCCAAGAGGACTTTTGCAGACCCCTGGCTGCCTGAGTGGAGAGCCTGTAGACCCCATCTCCACGATGCAAGGCTGGGATATATAACTAACTGTTGCTGTCACCTACTCTGTCCTCCATCTGTCTGCTCTCTATCTGTGCGGGGCACTGGGGCCTATCTTGTGGGGGAAATCTGAATTTGGGAGAGTAATCCCAGTAAGGCCGGGTCCCCTGAAGCCTGGAGCTAAGTGGTGGCCCCAGAGCACAGCAACACACCCATGGGCTCCACCCTCGGGTGGGAAGGCTAGCCCTTGGGTCTTTCTTGCCTAGCTGGGGACTCCTACTCTCTGGTGCTGTCAGAGCCCAGGCTTCAGTGGGGGCTGAGTCCCGCCCGTCCATCTCTTCTCAGTGACTCAATAATCTATCTGTGCTGACTTAGGACGGGGCTCAACACTAATAGCTAGAATGGGTTTGGGGACTGCCGGGTGGGTCCAGAGTGTTGGAGGAGGGCGATCTCACTAGGCTGGCCACTAGGCTGGCCACTGGGCTGGCCACTAGTCTGCTTCCCCACTTCTAACATTTGAGTTGTCTACAGCATTTGCTGCCCCCCCCCCCGGTCTAAGCTGTCACAACCTCATTTTTAACCCTCTTACCATCACTATGAAGAAGGTATTTTGCAGATGAGATAAGGTGACCTGTGCAAGGCCTGGACCTCTATGTGCAGCTCAAGATGCAGGCTCCAGCTGGTCACTTGAACTCGAGAACTGGCCTCCACCTCCCCTTACTGCATGGGCAGCAGGGCCTCGGGGTATAAAGCAATTTCTGTGGTTTCATCTGGTTCCCGTTCACAATCATGTGGTCCCATTCTATAGAGGAGGAAAACTGAGACCAGCAGTGCTCCCTGGAACAGGCAGGGAGGGTCAGGGAAAGCAGAGTAGAAGAAACCCCTGCCTGCTTCCCAGACTCATCAGCTGTAGGGCCACTCCCAACTCTGCAGCTGAGGAGACTGAGTTCAGAGCAGACATGCCTGGCCTGTAGCTCCCACAGGGAGGACGGCAGAGCTACTGTGTCAAGCAGTCCATCTTGACTGACTCCTTATTCTCAGACACACTCCAGGACCACTGCCCCAGATCCCTGAGGAACCACAGGCTTGCCTTTCTCCCTTCTAGGTAGGTCTACAGCCCACCTGGGCAGAGTGGCTGTGGGGCTGACCTTTAAAGGCACAGGAAGGGAGAAGGCAGCAGAGAGAGTCGCGTGGGCTGAGGGCAGCGTGCGCCAACCAGCCTGTGCCCAAGTGTGTGCAACCCAAGTTAGGGGCCCAAAAGCTGTCACTTTTCACACATCAGCTGAGCCAGAGCAGAAGGCACAGCCAAACCTGCCCAGGGCTGGGACAGCATTTCAAAGTCCTCACATGCCCGGCCCCCAGGGCAAAGACAGCATGCCTGGGGCAGCTGGGCCAGGAGCAAGGAGCAAATCCTTGGTTCCCTAGCTGTGCTCTGAGGTCAAGACACCAAGACACCTGTCATATTCCTACCCCACCCCATGGCCTCCAAGGTCAGAGCTGTACTTTCTTTTTTTTTTTTTTTTTTTTTTTTTTTTGGTCTTTAGACAGGGTCTCTCTGTAGCCCCAGCTGTCCTGGAACTCACTCTGTAGACGAGGCTGGCCTTGAACTCACAAAGATCCACCTGCTTCTGCCTCCCAAGTGCTAGGATTAAAGGCGTGTGCCACCACGCCCAGCTTCAGAGCTGTACTTCCTCTGCCCACTTGCCATTAGGGGTCCTCATCAAACCCACAGGTGGGTCTGCCTGAAACTAAGGCTTCAAGAGGTTAGTGATATAGCAAGTGTGGAGCCTGGCTTTGAAGCCTGACCTAACTGCTGTGTTCTGTCAGATGCAATAAGCTTGTGACCAGAGACCCTTCTCTATAAAAACTGCCTAGGAGTAACACAGGGAGTTCTAAGAAGGGAATTATCCGGAAGCAACTCTACAAATGGATGGTGTCCATCGCTACCTGTGTGGGACCAGACATGGCTGCGACAATTATTCAGTCACATGGCTGCTTTTTAATTATACAGTGTTTACTATTGCTAGATACAATAGCCAGACGTCACAGAGATTCCCTCTTAATACTTCTAAGACACACTATGAAATGGGTCTTATAGCTGAGGAAACTGAGGCTCAGAGAGCTTAAGTAACTGGCCCAAGTTCACTTAGCTCAGTGAGCAACAGGGCCAGGCCTACGACTGCAGAGCCTGAGGCTGTCTTCTCTCCACCAACCCTCACCAGGCTCCATTTATCACCAGGCTCCACTTCTTGTTCTCACGCTAATTATTTTCCCGTCTTCTACAATGAGAAGAATTTGCCATCTGCCACAGGCCCTGCCACTGACACCAGCCAACTCCCCAGGAATCAATCGGGGCCTTTTGCTTCCTGATGGCTGCTTGGAAGGGCTGCTGGGGAACGGGGCAGGGGAGGTCCTTGAGGGTGGTGGGATCCTTCTCTTGGTGGTGAGGCTGGATTTTCTTCTCCACGTTCAGTCCTGGGCAGAAGGGCTTGCCGGCAGTGGAAGGACCTGCAGGCTTTGGCCAGACCAGGCTTCATTTTTTGTTCTTCCTCGCCATGGGTAGTACTCCTCCCCTGGGAGCTGCTGAGCTACTTTCCTGTCCACCTGGGGCTGGTGCAGGCAGGCGGCGGCCAGCATTTGGCCAGTCTCCTCCCATCCCTTGTGATCTAGCTTCCACTCGATATTCCAACTACTCCTGTAGGCCTAGAGGCTGTGGCTGCACGAGTGGCTGCTGCCCTCCCTCCTCGCAGCTGCTGGAGCAGGGCGGCTGCATCTTGGTTCTGTCACTCATACTGCTGTGTGACCATCACTTCTCTGAGCCCCATTTGTGTGCAAAATGGGGTAATGAAGGTACTCACTTCATGGGGGCCTTGAAGGGCGGATGAGACTGTGCCCGGAGAGCTCAGCTCAAAGAAGCCCTGTCTGCTTCCATTCTGGCTCATTCACCAGCTTCCCAGTAGGCATGGAGACTCTACCTTGGCAGCAAGCCTACTGCCAGGCAACAGGAAGGCCCTGGCTCTGCCCCTGTCCTTGCTTGAGTGACCTTCTCAGACAGGACTGGTGGCATCTCTGAGGAGACTACCAGGTACCAGCTCCTTGAATCCACAAGTCAGTGATGCAGTGTCATACAGGGCCATCCTTGAGCCGAACTGCCACCACCTTCCCGGTTGAGCTCACTGAAGATCATCACAGCTGGACTTGTTGACTCTTGGTGTTCCTTCACAGAATGAGGGGCAGGGAGGGCCACAGACCCCCATGAGTATCCAGCCACTCCTCCCAAACTGCCCTATTTGCATAAGGCCTCGGGGAGGGACAGGGAGGGGAGGATTAGGGAGGGGCCTCTATCTTGCACGCTGGATACAGACCTTCCAGTGTGTTTGCCTTGAGACTACCCTGGCTCCCACCTGTAACCCCTCACCCATTGCCCTCTAAGCCCAATAAACTCCCTGGCTCCCCAGGATGAACTTTGGTGGGACTGAACTGTGGTTTGTCACTGGATCCTTGTGAGGAGGGGGAGTGGACAGTGCCTAGTTCCCCCAAGGAGAAAGTTCTAGGAACAGTTGGAATACCATCACCCCCACATGGGACAGCTTGGACCACGGAGCTCCTGCCCAAGGCTACAAGGCTGTAGAACACAAACCCACATTCCCATAAGAAGGCTGCATACCTATCTGCCTCACAACTGAGTTTGAGGTTGTCATAGTACAGACCCCTTCTCCACCCAAACTCAGGATGCCCGAGGGGCGGAGGCCCCCCCCCACTTATACTCCCTGCCCTCTCCTAGCACTCTGCTCCTCCCCACAAACCTCCCCTCCTGGCCCTCCAGATGGCTCCAGTGCAGGGAGGTTCACAGCTGTGCTGTACCCCATTCCCAGGTCCTCAGAGCTTCCTTCAGAGGAGACTGTCAGCTCCCAGCGCTGGGGACACCTCAGAGAGGAATTAGCACCTTCCGCTTCATTAGGGCTTCCCTAATAAGGCCATTAATGAGGTGCTAAGTGGGTAAATCTAGCACGACACTTCCTCTCTGGGGACCCCTACACAGCCCCGTTCCCAGGCACAGCCTACCCTGAGCCTGTCCTCAGGCAGTGGGTGGGCCAGCCCTTGGGCCTGCCTCTTTAAGCACATGCTGCTCAAAGACGAGGGAAAGCCTCCAGGTGAGGAGCTGCCCAGGTCTTGGAGGGCCACCTCCTGGGCAGCACTGCCATGTAGGGCACAGGCCAGAGGCTCGGGCTCTTGGGTTTCAGCCACTCCCCAGGCATCTCCACAGCCAGCGGGGATCAAGTGACTGCAAGCAGAGCCCCTTCCCTGGGGAGCTGGCTGGGCTGCACAGCTCTGGTGGCCATGCAGAGCGGAGGCTGTGTGCAGCCCGGTGCTCCCTTTCTTGGCTCTCGCGCCTTCTGTGTCTTTCGGCCTGGCGTGCCATGTTATTCAGAACAGCGTTATGAATCTCAAGGTTCTAACACGCTAAGCCCCATGCTCGAAAGTAAACTGAAAGCCTCAGTAGGAGGAGCCCCTCAGGTCCACTCTGGCTCTGACTATTTCAGACAGCCCTGGGATTCCGCTTAAGGGCCTGGGCTTGTGGGACTATCACTGGTCTCTTCCCATTGTCTGAGCCAGGAGGGCAGAAAACTACTGACCTCGAGACATCTTCCATCCTTAGACCCCTATCCCTTAGTAGGACAAAGCCGGACACATCATAAATTCCATGAACCTGAAAAGGGGAAGGATGTGGGAGGGTTCTGCTGCTGGGTGAGTACAGGACGGACTGGATCTGACACTGACTCTAGGGGCTCTAATTTCTCAGCCGTCCACTGGGCCAGAGCCTCAGAGTGTAACACAGGGGCCAGCCACTTCCTATGATGAGTCAACAACCATTTCCCCATCCAAAAAGGGCTGATGATGATGACAGTGCCTCTTTCATGGGCTATGGGGAAGACACACCATTCAGAGCTGCAGTGTTGGGTGCAGGCTCTCCCACTGCTGGAGTGCTTGGTAACATGAATTACAGACACTCAGCTCTATGAAATCACTCCCCTTCTCAAAAACATATCATAGGGCTGGCAAGATGGCTCAGCAGGTGAAGGTGCTTGCCACGCAAGCCTGATGAGCTGGGCTGGAGTCACAGGATCCCCGTAAAGGTGGATAGAGAACGAACTTTCCCAAGCATACTGTGGTGCGTGCCTACCAGCATGCATCATACCACATAATAATGATTTAAAAATAAAAAGTCAGTATATCATAGTTCCTAAGTGTTTTTTAAAATTTTTTTTATTATTAATTTTATTTATTTCTGTATGTGTATGAATGTACTGTCTGCATGCAAGTTTGTGCACCCGTGTCGTGCAATGCCATGGAGGTCAGAAGAGGGTGTTGGATTCCCCAGGAACTGGAGTTCTCCTGGAACTGGAGTTTCGGACGGTTCTCGGCCGCCATGTGGTGGTGGGGATCAAACCCGGGTCCTCTGCAAGAGCGGTCGGCGCTATTAACCACTAGGCCATCTCTCCAGCCCCCTAAGTGCTTTTTAAATAAGATTAAAACTCCCAGCTATTGGCTCTAAAGCTGTCCACCAACTGCCCAGACCCTGTAGGTCCTCCATCAGCACCAACACCATCTACCATGTCCCATGATTCCTATGAGCCACCTCTGTCCTGTCCACAGTTCCCACCAAACACACCTGGTCAGAGACTCTGTCCTTCCCTGACTCCCTTGCTTTGGGTGCTCCTGTGGACACAGTCTCAGAGGCCGACTGCCTGCAAGCCCTCGCCCTGGCGGGGGCAGCTCTGCCTGTGGACACAGTCTCAGAGGCCAACTGCCTGCAAGCCCTCACTCCGGTGGGGGGCAGCTCTGCCTGAGGACACAGTCTCAGAGGCCGACTGCCTGCAAGCCCTCGCCCTGGTGGAGGGCAGCTCTGCCTGAGGACACAGTCTCAGAGGCCGACTGCCTGCAAGCCCTCACCCCGGTGGGGGGCAGCTCTGCCTGTGGCAGATTTTCTGCAGGTTTCTGGTGCATCAGCTTCACATTCTATGTTTCACTACAACCTTCCAGGGACAAAGTTCTGGCCTGGGCTGGAGTGTGTCAAGCCACTGAACAGCCAGGAGGCTGAAGATGAGAGGCCTGGAGGGGGCACATGCCTCTGGGATGTGGCAGCCCGTGTGGGACCTGAGTGGAACCCATAGCCCACTTTGCCCTGGACAGGGAGAGGCCGGGCAGAAGCAACCTGCTGATCGCTGACTCCAGACTTTAGTGTCACCTTCCTCCCCAGAGGACTTGTCCTTGCTAGCCAGACAGCTGGTTTGTCACACTGTGGCTCCTGCGGTTTGGCAGGCAGTGGAGCTGGGCACACTGGCTGCAGGGACACACTGCTGCCACTTAGCAAGGCCACCGTGGGGCAGTAGCAGGGATCTGGCAGGCCTTGTCTCAGCCAGCCTGGGCCTGTTGCTCTTGGCCACCCTACTGCCCACCCCCAACACCCCACTGTGGGTTGAGGCCTGTGCTGACCCTCACTGCCGGAGGGAGGTCAGCAGAGCCACGTAGGCTATCTCCAGGGGGTGGACCTTTCAAGGAAAAAAGCTGGTGGCAACATACGTGAGAGCCCGGCAAAGCAGCCACGGGTGCTAATGGGATGCCCATCTGGGGCTGTCAGGCCAGACAAGGTCCCGCAGAGGCCAAGGCTCCTGCCAGGCCGAGAGCGGCACCTCTTCTCCCCCAGGGCTCAGGCCAGCAATGTGACAAGGCCTGCTTCCTCAGCAACCAGTCTTCCATGTGCAGCCCAGGAAGGCTCTGGAGTGGGGGATGGCAGTGAGGGGGGTCGGCCTGCGTCATAGCTCGTGCTGGCTTCTCCACCCTCAGTGGCCGCTGGCAGCTATAAATACCACTCCATTCTTTGGATGTTGCAGGAGGTGACCTAGAATCGTGGGCTCAGAGGCCTCCTGGGGCCCCCTCCCTGCTTGTTTCAGATACAGCCTGCCTGACCAGACATCCTTGCAGCTGAGAGTCAGCCCCCAGCGGCAGCGGAGCAGGAACAGGGCCTCGGTCAGGTACGGGAACCTCCAGACCTGAGGGACAGAGTTTTGACTCCTGAGCTGAGTTTCCCTTGACTGACCAGCAAGCATTTCTAACCTCTTCATGGGCAAGGTATTGAAGGACACCAAGTCCTGGCTAGCCTGAAAAACACCAAAGAGCTACATTTCCTAAGGTCAACAGCGACCTCAGGGCTGCTGCCATCTTACCACCAACCTCAGCCTCCCACTGGCCTTTGGGTCTTTGTGGAGTCCCCCTCACGGCTGAGGGCTCCAAAGCCTTCCTCTCCCACTGGGTGCTAAGCCTTCCTCTCCCACTGGGTGCGAAGCCTTCTTCTCCCACTGGATGCTAAGCCTTCCTCTCCCACTGGGTGCTAAATCTTCCCCTCCCACTGGATGCTAAGCCTTCCTCTCCCACTGGGTGCTGTCTTCCTCTCCCCCTGGGTGCTAAGCCTTCCTCTCCCACTGGATGCTAGACCTTCTTCTACTGGATGCTAAGTCTTCCTCTCCCACTGGATGCTAAGCCTTCTACTGGGTGCTAAGCCTTCCTCTCCCACTGGATGCTAAGTCTTCCTCTCCCACTGGGTGTTAAGTCTTCCTCTCCCACTGGGTGCTAAGTCTTCCTCTCCTATTGGATGCTAAGCCTTCCTCTCCCACTGGGTGCTAAGTCTTCCTCTCCCACTGGATGCTAAGCCTTCCTCTCCCACTGGGTGCTAAGCCTTCCTCTCCCACTAGATGCTAAGTCTTCTTCTCCTATTGGATGCTAAGCCTTCCTCTCCTACTGGGTGCTAAGTCTTCCTCTCCCACTGAATGCTGTCTTCCTCTCCCACTGGGTGCTAAGCCTTCCTCTCCCACTGGGTGCTAAGTCTTCCTCTCCTAACAGTCGTTTTCTGATTCTTGGGTCAAGCTGGATTCCAAACTCGCCATCACCCTGGGAGCCTCTCTGGGATGCACTCGACCTTGACCGGAACCTGTGGAGTGCTTAGTGGTTGTTGAATCAGGCTCTCGGTGGCTTCTTCCTTCACCTGGCAGCTTGCCTCTGAGGAAGACCTCCCCTCTCAGGAGCCCAGGCCCGGCTGACCTGAGAACACAGGACAGAAGGTGGTCCCTGGACCTGGAAGCATGAGAGCACGAATCCTCACAGTGGCAGGGTTTGTCTCTGAGTTCCCCAGCTTGAGGCAAGGCAGGCTCCAGGAAGGACCAAGCACAAAGCAAGGAATATCCATCATCTCTACCTATAGGACAGAGTACCCACCATATGCCAGGGACCAGGGGGTCAGCAGTAAAAAAAGAGTTGACATGGGATGATAATGGGCCAGGCTCCTGTGATGTCCAAAAGGAAAAAAGAGAGTCACATATGACAAGGTGGAAAAGGTACACATGACAAGGCAGAGAAGTCACATAGGCTAAGCTGGCTGAAGAGCACAGAGCTGGAGTGAGTCAAGACAGACAGACCACAGGAGGAGACAAGCCCAGAGCACACACCTCAACAGGAGCCTATGTGTGGAGAAAAAGAGAGTGCCACCAAGACCAGGTCATCAGGACAGGAGCAGAGAGGAGGCTGAGGGAAAGGCTGGGACGGGGGACAGGAGGCAGGCCCAGTTCTGGTCCTTGACCATGGGGAACATGATGGCAGGATGTGGGTGGTCCAGATGGAGAACAGCATCCTAACAGCGACAGGCAGGACACCGGTGAGGAAGAGGGTACTGTCAAGGATGAGCCCAGATGGAGAACAGCATCCTAACAGCGACAGGCAGGACACACCGGTGAGGAAGAGGGTACTGTCAAGGATGAGCCCAGATAGAGAACAGCATCCTAACAGCAACATGCAGGACACACCGGTGAGGAAGAGGGTACTGTCAAGGATGAACCCAGATGGAGAACAGCATCCTAACAGCAACAGGCAGGACACACCGGTGAGGAAGAGGGTACTGTCAAGGATGAGCCCAGATAGAGAACAGCATCCTAACAGCGACAGGCAGGACACACCGGTGAGGAAGAGGGTACTGTCAAGGATGAGCCCAGTTTTCTGGCCTATGCAATGGACAGCAGATCCTGGAGCAATGCTATGAAAGCAGAGACCTGGGGCTGTCTGCCCCACCCCAAAGCAACATACTTCCCCAAGAGTTCTGGTTCTTGACTCAAGGTAGGCTGCGATGTCCCCAGGGAAGGCAAGACTCAGACGTGGCCATTGGGTTCTGTTCTCAAAGTACACTTGAGGTTTGTTTGTGGCATTTCCCCTCGACAGCCATCTCCTCATTCTTTCTGCTGCCCGTGATAATGACCATGGGATGCTTAACTCAGGAGGAAGACTCAGCCAATGTAAGCCCCTCACAGGGAGGGAAATGGAAAGCACATCTGTCTATAGTCAACCATCTATCCATTTATCCATCAATCTATCCAACCATCCATCCATCCATCCATCCACAATCTACCCATCCAACCATCCATCCATCCAATCAACCATCCATCCAAGCATCCATCCATCCATCCATTCATCTATTCATCCATCCATCCAACCAACCATCTATCTATCCATCCATCCATCCACTCAAGCATCTGTTCATCTATCCAACTATCCAATCATTTACCCATCCAACAATCCACCCATATACCTACCCACTCACTCAAGCATCCATCTGCCCACCCTCCCACCCATCACATCCATCCATCCAGCCATCCAAGCATCCATTCAAGCATCCATTCATCCACCAACCATCCAATCATCCATCTATCTAGCCATCCATCCATGTACTTATCTACCCACTCAAGCATCCATCTATCCATCTACTCAAGTATCCATCCATCTACCCAACCTCCCACCCAAAATATCCATCTATCCATCCACTCAAGCATTCATTTACAGATCCATCCTTCCTCCACCCTCCCCCATTTCTATTCATTTCACAATGCCCATCACACTGGGCTGCGGCTCCTATAGGTCCTGGCCTCTGCCTGCCCTCACCTCCTCTCATGCTAGTTCACCTCTTTCCCAAGTACAACCAGCCTTTATCTTTCCAACCAACCTGCCTTCCCTTCTCCCCTTGTCCCCCATCGCCCATCTCTGAATGCCTGGGACCCTTGCTTGTGTCATTCAGTTCCTAGCTCAAAGTTTCTCTTCTTGGGTCTGCCTGGCCTGTCTCACGTAGCTCTCCACATCACACATTTTCCTCTCAGCACTGTGCCTCCTAAGGCTCCCTAGTTTACTGTGTCTTCCCTACCAAGCTGTGGCTCCAAGGGCAAAGGCCTATCCTGTTCTTGTCCCTGCTACGTCTTCAGCACCCGGCTTGACAGGTGGATGGAACTCACCAAGCTCCTGGAGCCTGAAGGAAGAACCATTTCTGAGCAAGGCCCAAGGGACGGAGATAGATGGTATGTAGGAGCCAGTACAGAACTGATCCCAGGGGCTGGAGAGATGGCTCAGCGGTTAAGAGCACCGACTGCTCTTGCAGAGGACCCGGGTTCGATCCCCAGCACCCACATGGCAGCTAAGAACTGTCTTTAACTCCAGTTCCGGGGGAATCCAACACCCTCTTCTAACCTCCGAGGCATTGCACGACACGGGTGCACAAACCTACATGTAGACAGTACACTCATACACATAAAAAATAATAAATAAATAAATTTTAAAAAGACCAAAAAAAGAGATTCATTTATTAAAAAAAAAAAAAAAGAAAAAAAAACTGATCTCAGAGCCCAGGGCTCCTGACAGCTAGTGGCAGGCTTTNAAAAAAAAAAAAAAAAAAAAAGAACTGATCTCAGAGCCCAGGGCTCCTGACAGCTAGTGGCAGGCTTTGTCCACATCAGCCGATGGCAGGCAGACAAAGCCGAATGGCCCCTGCAGCAAGAACCACACATCTGACATGTGACAAGTGCGCTGTGAGTGGGGCAAGAATAAGCATGGTGTCCTCATCCTAGGGAAGAGGCTTGTGGCAGGAAGGAGACGTTGAGTGATCTGCTTACAGTAACACCTCAAGCAGGCCCGGCTGTCTACGGGGCTCAGCAGCAGCGATAACTGGCTCTGCTCCATTTCCCAGACCTATGCACCAGGTCTCCTTGGGCATCTGAACAAGTCGCTGAGACTCTCGGGGTCTACGTAGGGATTGGGGTTGACCTGATGGCCTCACTTCCCTTCCCTGTATACCCAGTTTCCACCATCTGCAACCTCTGGCTTGGGAACACAGCCCCTGGGAGACAGGGCACCCGAGCCCACTACTGCCTTTCTCAGAACTTTCTCAGGAACCATGCCATGCCCTGAACATAGATGAGACAGAAATCACTGCCATGGCCAGCTTTGGAAGGCCTCCATTTTGAAGCTCACTGCATCAGAATGAACTCATTCAAACCTAACACCTCCGTGGCTCTGTGTGACTTGGGCAAGGCTCTAGGCTCCAGGTAGTCTCACACAATGAGAACAAGAACAGCCACTGCATCCATGGCCACTGGGGCAAGAAGTGAAACCCTAGGCATCAAGCCAGCTCTCAGGATGCTCAGTGTGCCCTTCCCTGGAACTTCATCTTTGCTGTGCCAGCCTCCTACGAGGAGGTGCTACAACAGCTTACCTCCTGATGGAACCCTCATCCTTCCTGTACCAGCCTCCTACGAGGAGGTGCTTCAACAGCCTACCTCCTGATGGAACCCTCACCTTCCTGTACCAGCCTCCTACAAGGAGGTGCTACAACAGCCTACCTCCTGATGGAACCCTCACCTTCCTGTACCAGCCTCCTACGAGGAGGTGCTACAACAGCCTACCTCCTGATGGAACCCTCACCCTTCTTGTACCAGCCTCCTACGAGGAGGTGCTACAACAGCCTACCTCCTGATGGAACCCTCACCCTTCTTGTACCAGCCTCCTACGAGGAGGTGCTACAACAGCCTACCTCCTGATGGAACCCTCACCTTCCTGTACCAGCCTCCTACGAGGAGGTGCTACAACAGCCTACCTCCTGATGGAACCCTCACCCTCCTGTACCAGCCTCCTACGAGGAGGTGCTACAACAGCCTACCTCCTGATGGAACNGAGTATCCAGCCACTCCTCCCAAACTGCCCTATTTGCATAAGGCCTCGGGGAGGGACAGGGAGGGGCGCGATTAGGGAGGGCCTCTCTTCTTGCACGCTGGATTACAGACCTCCAGTGTGTTTGCCTTAGGACTACCCGGCTCCCCCGTAACCCTCACCATTGCCCTCTCAAGCCCAATAAACTCCCTGGCTCCCCAGGATGAACTTTGGTGGGACTGAACTGTGGTTTGTCACTGGATCCTTGTGAGGAGGGGGAGTGGACAGTGCCTAGTTCCCCCAAGGAGAAAGTTCTAGGAACAGTTGGAATACCATCACCCCCACATGGGACAGCTTGGACCACGGAGCTCCTGCCCAAGGCTACAAGGCTGTAGAACACAAACCCACATTCCCATAAGAAGGCTGCATACCTATCTGCCTCACAACTGAGTTTGAGGTTGTCATAGTACAGACCCCTTCTCCACCCAAACTCAGGATGCCCGAGGGGCGGAGGCCCCCCCCCCCACTTATAACGTCCCTGCCCTATCTAGCACTCTCCTCCTCCCCACAAACCTCCCCTCCTGGCCCTCCAGATGGCTCCAGTGCAGGGAGGTTCACAGCTGTGCTGTACCCCATTCCCAGGTCCTCAGAGCTTCCTTCAGAGGAGACTGTCAGCTCCCAGCGCTGGGGACACCTCAGAGAGGAATTAGCACCTTCCGCTTCATTAGGGCTTCCCTAATAAGGCCATTAATGAGGTGCTAAGTGGGTAAATCTAGCACGACACTTCCTCTCTGGGGATCCCCTACCACGCCCGTTCCAGGGCACAGCCTACCCTGAGCTGTCTCAGGCAGTGGTGGGACAGCCCTTGGGCCCGTCCTCTTTTAAGCACATGCTGCTCAAAGACGAGGGAAAGCCTCCAGGTGAGGAGCTGCCCAGGTCTTGGAGGGCCACCTCCTGGGCAGCACTGCCATGTAGGGCACAGGCCAGAGGCTCGGGCTCTTGGGTTTCAGCCACTCCCCAGGCATCTCCACAGCCAGCGGGGATCAAGTGACTGCAAGCAGAGCCCCTTCCCTGGGGAGCTGGCTGGGCTGCACAGCTCTGGTGGCCATGCAGAGCGGAGGCTGTGTGCAGCCCGGTGCTCCCTTTCTTGGCTCTCGCGCCTTCTGTGTCTTTCGGCCTGGCGTGCCATGTTATTCAGAACAGCGTTATGAATCTCAAGGTTCTAACACGCTAAGCCCCATGCTCGAAAGTAAACTGAAAGCCTCAGTAGGAGGAGCCCCTCAGGTCCACTCTGGCTCTGACTATTTCAGACAGCCCTGGGATTCCGCTTAAGGGCCTGGGCTTGTGGGACTATCACTGGTCTCTTCCCATTGTCTGAGCCAGGAGGGCAGAAAACTACTGACCTCGAGACATCTTCCATCCTTAGACCCCTATCCCTTAGTAGGACAAAGCCGGACACATCATAAATTCCATGAACCTGAAAAGGGGAAGGATGTGGGAGGGTTCTGCTGCTGGGTGAGTACAGGACGGACTGGATCTGACACTGACTCTAGGGGCTCTAATTTCTCAGCCGTCCACTGGGCCAGAGCCTCAGAGTGTAACACAGGGGCCAGCCACTTCCTATGATGAGTCAACAACCATTTCCCCATCCAAAAAGGGCTGATGATGATGACAGTGCCTCTTTCATGGGCTATGGGGAAGACACACCATTCAGAGCTGCAGTGTTGGGTGCAGGCTCTCCCACTGCTGGAGTGCTTGGTAACATGAATTACAGACACTCAGCTCTATGAAATCACTCCCCTTCTCAAAAAACATATCTAGGGCTGGCCAGATGGCTCACAAGGTGGAAGGTGCTTGCCACGCAAGCCTGATGAGCTGGGCTGGAGTCACAGGATCCCCGTAAAGGTGGATAGAGAACGAACTTTCCCAAGCATACTGTGGTGCGTGACCTACCAGCAGCATCATACACATAAAATGATTTAAAAATAAAAGTCAGTATTATCATAGTTCCTAAGTGTTTTAAAATTTCTTTTATTATTAATTTTATTTATTTCTGTATGTGTATGAATGTACTGTCTGCATGCAAGTTGCTGCACCCGTGTCGTGCATGCCATGGAGGTCAAAAGAGCGGTGTTGGCTTCCCAGGAAACTTGGAGTTATCCTGACCCTGGAACTGGAGTGTTCGGTACGCGTTCTCCGGCCGCATGTGGTGGTGGGGATCCAACCCGGGTCCTCTGCAAGAGCGGTCGGACCTCTTAACCCACACGATAGGCCAATCTCTCCAGCCCCCTACGTGCTTTTTAAATAAGATTAAAACTCCCAGCTATTGGCTCTAAAGCTGTCCACCAACTGCCCAGACCCTGTAGGTCCTCCATCAGCACCAACACCATCTACCATGTCCCATGATCTCCATGAGCCACCCTCTGTTTCCTGTCCACAGTCACCACCAAACACACCTGGTCGAGACTCTGTCCTTCCATGACTCCCTTGCTTTGGGTTTGCTCCTGTGGACACCAGGTCCTCAGAGGGCCGAATGCCTTGCAAGGCCCTCGCACTGCTGGGGGCAGCTCTGCCTGTGGGACCCCCCACAGTCTCAGAGGCCAACTGCCTGCAAGCCCTCACTCCGGTGGGGGGCAGCTCTGCCTGAGGACACAGTCTCAGAGGCCGACTGCCTGCAAGCCCTCGCCCTGGTGGAGGGCAGCTCTGCCTGAGGACACAGTCTCAGAGGCCGACTGCCTGCAAGCCCTCACCCCGGTGGGGGGCAGCTCTGCCTGTGGCAGATTTTCTGCAGGTTTCTGGTGCCTCGCTTCACTTCTGTTTCCTACAACCCTTCCCGGGACAAGCTTCTGGCAATGGGCTGGGTGTGGTCAAGCCACTGAACAGCCAGGAGGCTGAAGATGAGAGGCCTGGAGGGGGCACATGCCTCTGGGATGTGGCAGCCCGTGTGGGACCTGAGTGGAACCCATAGCCCACTTTGCCCTGGACAGGGAGAGGCCGGGCAGAAGCAACCTGCTGATCGCTGACTCCAGACTTTCGTGTACCTTCCTCCCAGAGGCCTTGTCTGTGCCAGAGTGGTTGTCCCACACTGTGGCTCCTGCGGTTTGGCAGGCAGTGGAGCTGGGCACACTGGCTGCAGGGACACACTGCTGCCACTTAGCAAGGCCACCGTGGGGCAGTAGCAGGGATCTGGCAGGCCTTGTCTCAGCCAGCCTGGGCCTGTTGCTCTTGGCCACCCTACTGCCCACCCCCAACACCCCACTGTGGGTTGAGGCCTGTGCTGACCCTCACTGCCGGAGGGAGGTCAGCAGAGCCACGTAGGCTATCTCCAGGGGGTGGACCTTTCAAGGAAAAAAGCTGGTGGCAACATACGTGAGAGCCCGGCAAAGCAGCCACGGGTGCTAATGGGATGCCCATCTGGGGCTGTCAGGCCAGACAAGGTCCCGCAGAGGCCAAGGCTCCTGCCAGGCCGAGAGCGGCACCTCTTCTCCCCCAGGGCTCAGGCCAGCAATGTGACAAGGCCTGCTTCCTCAGCAACCAGTCTTCCATGTGCAGCCCAGGAAGGCTCTGGAGTGGGGGATGGCAGTGAGGGGGGTCGGCCTGCGTCATAGCTCGTGCTGGCTTCTCCACCCTCAGTGGCCGCTGGCAGCTATAAATACCACTCCATTCTTTGGATGTTGCAGGAGGTGACCTAGAATCGTGGGCTCAGAGGCCTCCTGGGGCCCCCTCCCTGCTTGTTTCAGATACAGCCTGCCTGACCAGACATCCTTGCAGCTGAGAGTCAGCCCCCAGCGGCAGCGGAGCAGGAACAGGGCCTCGGTCAGGTACGGGAACCTCCAGACCTGAGGGACAGAGTTTTGACTCCTGAGCTGAGTTTCCCTTGACTGACCAGCAAGCATTTCTAACCTCTTCATGGGCAAGGTATTGAAGGACACCAAGTCCTGGCTAGCCTGAAAAACACCAAAGAGCTACATTTCCTAAGGTCAACAGCGACCTCAGGGCTGCTGCCATCTTACCACCAACCTCAGCCTCCCACTGGCCTTTGGGTCTTTGTGGAGTCCCCCTCACGGCTGAGGGCTCCAAAGCCTTCCTCTCCCACTGGGTGCTAAGTCTTCCTCTCCCACTGAATGCTGTCTTCCTCTCCCACTGGGTGTTAAGTCTTCCTCTCCCACTGAATGCTGTCTTCCTCTCCCACTGGGTGCGAAGCCTTCTTCTCCCACTGGATGCTAAGCCTTCTACTGGGTGCTAAGCCTTCCTCTCCCACTGGGTGCTGTCTTCCTCTCCCCCTGGGTGCTAAGCCTTCCTCTCCCACTAGATGCTAAGTCTTCTTCTCCTATTGGATGCTAAGCCTTCCTCTCCCACTAGATGCTAAGTCTTCTTCTCCTATTGGATGCTAAGCCTTCCTCTCCCACTAGATGCTAAGTCTTCTTCTCCTATTGGATGCTAAGCCTTCCTCTCCCACTAGATGCTAAGTCTTCTTCTCCTATTGGATGCTAAGCCTTCCTCTCCCACTGGATGCTAAGCCTTCCTCTCCCACTGGATGCTAAGCCTTCCTCTCCCACTGGGTGCTAAGCCTTCCTCTCCCACTAGATGCTAAGTCTTCTTCTCCTATTGGATGCTAAGCCTTCCTCTCCTACTGGGTGCTAAGTCTTCCTCTCCCACTGAATGCTGTCTTCCTCTCCCACTGGGTGCTAAGCCTTCCTCTCCCACTGGGTGCTAAGTCTTCCTCTCCTAACAGTCGTTTTCTGATTCTTGGGTCAAGCTGGATTCCAAACTCGCCATCACCCTGGGAGCCTCTCTGGGATGCACTCGACCTTGACCGGAACCTGTGGAGTGCTTAGTGGTTGTTGAATCAGGCTCTCGGTGGCTTCTTCCTTCACCTGGCAGCTTGCCTCTGAGGAAGACCTCCCCTCTCAGGAGCCCAGGCCCGGCTGACCTGAGAACACAGGACAGAAGGTGGTCCCTGGACCTGGAAGCATGAGAGCACGAATCCTCACAGTGGCAGGGTTTGTCTCTGAGTTCCCCAGCTTGAGGCAAGGCAGGCTCCAGGAAGGACCAAGCACAAAGCAAGGAATATCCATCATCTCTACCTATAGGACAGAGTACCCACCATATGCCAGGGACCAGGGGGTCAGCAGTAAAAAAAGAGTTGACATGGGATGATAATGGGCCAGGCTCCTGTGATGTCCAAAAGGAAAAAAGAGAGTCACATATGACAAGGTGGAAAAGGTACACATGACAAGGCAGAGAAGTCACATAGGCTAAGCTGGCTGAAGAGCACAGAGCTGGAGTGAGTCAAGACAGACAGACCACAGGAGGAGACAAGCCCAGAGCACACACCTCAACAGGAGCCTATGTGTGGAGAAAAAGAGAGTGCCACCAAGACCAGGTCATCAGGACAGGAGCAGAGAGGAGGCTGAGGGAAAGGCTGGGACGGGGGACAGGAGGCAGGCCCAGTTCTGGTCCTTGACCATGGGGAACATGATGGCAGGATGTGGGTGGTCCAGATGGAGAACAGCATCCTAACAGCGACAGGCAGGACACCGGTGAGGAAGAGGGTACTGTCAAGGATGAGCCCAGATGGAGAACAGCATCCTAACAGTGACATGCAGGACACACCGGTGAGGAAGAGGGTACTGTCAAGGATGAGCCCAGATGGAGAACAGCATCCTAACAGCGACAGGCAGGACACACCAGTGAGGAAGAGGGTACTGTCAAGGATGAGCCCAGATGGAGAACAGCATCCTAACAGCGACAGGCAGGACACACCGGTGAGGAAGAGGGTACTGTCAAGGATGAGCCCAGATGGAGAACAGCATCCTAACAGCAACAGGCAGGACACACCGGTGAGGAAGAGGGTACTGTCAAGGATGAGCCCAGATAGAGAACAGCATCCTAACAGCAACATGCAGGACACACCGGTGAGGAAGAGGGTACTGTCAAGGATGAACCCAGATGGAGAACAGCATCCTAACAGCAACAGGCAGGACACACCGGTGAGGAAGAGGGTACTGTCAAGGATGAGCCCAGATAGAGAACAGCATCCTAACAGCGACAGGCAGGACACACCGGTGAGGAAGAGGGTACTGTCAAGGATGAGCCCAGTTTTCTGGCCTATGCAATGGACAGCAGATCCTGGAGCAATGCTATGAAAGCAGAGACCTGGGGCTGTCTGCCCCACCCCAAAGCAACATACTTCCCCAAGAGTTCTGGTTCTTGACTCAAGGTAGGCTGCGATGTCCCCAGGGAAGGCAAGACTCAGACGTGGCCATTGGGTTCTGTTCTCAAAGTACACTTGAGGTTTGTTTGTGGCATTTCCCCTCGACAGCCATCTCCTCATTCTTTCTGCTGCCCGTGATAATGACCATGGGATGCTTAACTCAGGAGGAAGACTCAGCCAATGTAAGCCCCTCACAGGGAGGGAAATGGAAAGCACATCTTGTTCTATAGTCAACAATCTATTCCCATTTATCCAATCAAATCTATCCAACCATCCATCACTCCATTTCCATCCACAATCTACCCATCCAAACCATCCATCCATCCCAATCAACCATCATCCAAGCCCATCCCATCCATCCATCCCTTCATCTATTCATCCATCCATCCACCCAACCATCTATCTATGCCATCCATCCATCCACTCAAGCATCTGTTCATCTATCCAACTATCCAATCATTTACCCATCCAACAATCCACCCATATACCTACCCACTCACTCAAGCATCCATCTGCCCACCCTCCCAAAAAATACCATCCATCATCCATCCAGCCATCCAAAAGGCATCCATTCAAGCATCCATTCATCCACCAACCATCCAATCATCCATCTATCTAGCCATCCATCCAGGGACTGTAGCGACCACCGCCGATCCAGCGATCAATCGAACGCAAGGAGCCATGACATTCGTACCAAACCTCCCACCCAAAAAATACCATCTATCCATCCACTTTCAAGCATTGCATTTAACAGATCCATCCTTCCTCCACCCTCCCCCATTTCTATTCATTTCACAATGCCCATCACACTGGGCTGCGGCTCCTATAGGTCCTGGCCTCTGCCTGCCCTCACCTCCTCTCATGCTAGTTCACCTCTTTCCCAAGTACAACCAGCCTTTATCTTTCCAACCAACCTGCCTTCCCTTCTCCCCTTGTCCCCCATCGCCCATCTCTGAATGCCTGGGACCCTTGCTTGTGTCATTCAGTTCCTAGCTCAAAGTTTCTCTTCTTGGGTCTGCCTGGCCTGTCTCACGTAGCTCTCCACATCACACATTTTCCTCTCAGCACTGTGCCTCCTAAGGCTCCCTAGTTTACTGTGTCTTCCCTACCAAGCTGTGGCTCCAAGGGCAAAGGCCTATCCTGTTCTTGTCCCTGCTACGTCTTCAGCACCCGGCTTGACAGGTGGATGGAACTCACCAAGCTCCTGGAGCCTGAAGGAAGAACCATTTCTGAGCAAGGCCCAAGGGACGGAGATAGATGGTATGTAGGAGCCAGTACAGAACTGATCCCAGGGGCTGGAGAGATGGCCTCAGCGGTTAAGAGCCCACCGACCTGCTCTTGTAGAGGACCCGGGTGTGATCCACAGCACCCACTGGGCAAGCTAAGAACTGTCTTTTAACTTCCAGTTCCGGGGAATCCAACACCCCTCTTCTAACCTCCGAGGCATTGAACGGACACGGCTTGAACAAACCTACATGTTAGAAAGTACCACTTAATTACACAATTTAAAAAATAATACAATAAATAATTTTAAAAAAGACCAAAAAAAAGAGATAATTTATTAAAAAAAAAAAAAAAAAAAAATAAAAGAAATGATCTCAGGAGCCCAGGGCTCTGACAGCTAGTGGGCAGGCTTTGTCCACATCAGCCGATGGCAGGCAGACAAAGCCGAATGGCCCCTGCAGCAAGAACCACACATCTGACATGTGACAAGTGCGCTGTGAGTGGGGCAAGAATAAGCATGGTGTCCTCATCCTAGGGAAGAGGCTTGTGGCAGGAAGGAGACGTTGAGTGATCTGCTTACAGTAACACCTCAAGCAGGCCCGGCTGTCTACGGGGCTCAGCAGCAGCGATAACTGGCTCTGCTCCATTTCCCAGACCTATGCACCAGGTCTCCTTGGGCATCTGAACAAGTCGCTGAGACTCTCGGGGTCTACGTAGGGATTGGGGTTGACCTGATGGCCTCACTTCCCTTCCCTGTATACCCAGTTTCCACCATCTGCAACCTCTGGCTTGGGAACACAGCCCCTGGGAGACAGGGCACCCGAGCCCACTACTGCCTTTCTCAGAACTTTCTCAGGAACCATGCCATGCCCTGAACATAGATGAGACAGAAATCACTGCCATGGCCAGCTTTGGAAGGCCTCCATTTTGAAGCTCACTGCATCAGAATGAACTCATTCAAACCTAACACCTCCGTGGCTCTGTGTGACTTGGGCAAGGCTCTAGGCTCCAGGTAGTCTCACACAATGAGAACAAGAACAGCCACTGCATCCATGGCCACTGGGGCAAGAAGTGAAACCCTAGGCATCAAGCCAGCTCTCAGGATGCTCAGTGTGCCCTTCCCTGGAACTTCATCTTTGCTGTGCCAGCCTCCTACGAGGAGGTGCTACAACAGCTTACCTCCTGATGGAACCCTCATCCTTCCTGTACCAGCCTCCTACGAGGAGGTGCTTCAACAGCCTACCTCCTGATGGAACCCTCACCCTCCTGTACAGCCTCCTACGAGGAGTTGCTACAACAGCCTACCTCCTGAGGAACCCTCACCTTCCTGTCACCAGCTCTCCTACCTGAGGAGGCGGCTTATAACAGGCCTTACCTCCTGATGGCAACCCTCTACCCTGCGTGTCCCAGCCGCCAATGAGGAGTGCTTACAACAAGCAAGACCTACTGATGGAAAACATAAACCTTATTGTACCAGCCTCCTCCGAGGAGGTGCTACAACAGCCTACCTCCTGATGGAACCCTCACTCTTCCTGTACCAGCCTCCTACGAGGAGGTGCTACAACAGCTTACCTCCTGATGGAACCCTCACCCTTCTTGTACCAGCCTCCTACGAGGAGGTGCTACAACAGCTTATCTCCTGATGGAACCCTCACCTTCCTGTACAAGCCTCCTACGAGGAGGTGCTACAACAGCTTATCTCCTGATGGAACCCTCACCCTTCTTGTACCAGCCTCCTACGAGGAGGTGCTACAACAAGCCTACCTCCTGATGGAACCCTCACCCTCCTGTATCCAGCCTCCTCCGAGGAGGTGCTACAACAGCTTATCTCCTGATGGAACCCTCACCTTCCTTTTTTTTTTTTTTTTTTTTTAATTTATTTCTGTATGTGTATGAATGTATTGTCTGCATGCAGGTCTGTGACAGTGTCGTGCAATGCAGCGGAGGTCAGAAGGAGGGTCTTGGTTACTGGAACTCTGGAAGTTCGACTCTTGGGTAATTGGAGTTTCGAAGGTTCCGGCCGCCATTTGTGGGTGCTGGGGGTATCGAACCCGTGGGGTCCCTTCTGCAAGAGCGGTCGGAGCTGTTAACCGCTAGCATCTCTCCAGCCCCGGAACCCTCACCTTCCTGTACCAGCCTCCTACGAGGAGGTACTACAACAAGCCTACCTCCTGATGGAACCCTCACCTTCCTGTGCCAGCCTCCTACGAGGAGGTGCTACAACAGCCTACCTCCTGATGGAACCCTCACCCTTCTTGTACCAGCCTCCTACGAGGACGGTGCTACAACAGCCCACCTCCTGATGGAACCCTCACCTTCCTGTGCCAGCCTCCTACGAGGAGGTGCTACAACAGCCTACCTCCTGATGGAACGTTCCCTCACCTTCCTGTACCAGCCTCCTACGAGGAGGTGCTACAACAGCCTACCTCCTGATGGAACCCTCACCTTCCTGTACCAGCCTCCTACGAGGAGGTGCTACAAGAGCCTACCTCCTGATGGAACCCTCACCTTCCTGTACAAGCCTCCTACGAGGAGGTGCTACAACAGCCTACCTCCTGATGGAACCCTCACCCTCCTTTACCAGCCTCCTACGAGGAGGTGCTTCAACAGCCTACCTCCTGATGGAACCCTCACCCTTCTGTACCAGCCTCCTACGCGAGGTTGCTACAACAGCCTACCTCCTGATGGAACCCTCACCCTTCCTGTACCAGCCTCCTACAAGGAGGTGCTACAACAGCCTACCTCCTGATGGAACCCTCACCCTTCCTGTACCAGCCTCCTACGAGGAGGTGCTACAACAGCCTACCTCCTGATGGAACCCTCACTCTTCCTGTACCAGCCTCCTACGAGGAGGTGCTACAACAAGCCTACCTCCTGATGGAACCCTCACCTTCCTGTGCCAGCCTCCTACGAGGAGGTGCTACAACAGCCTACCTCCTGATGGAACCCTCACCTTCCTGTGCCAGCCTCCTACGAGGAGTTGCTACAACAGCCTACCTCCTGATGGAACCCTCACCCTTCCTGTACCAGCCTCCTACGAGGAGGCGCTACAACAGCCTATCTCCTGATGGAACCCTCACCTTCCTGTACCAGCCTCCTATGAGGAGGTGCTACAACAGCCTACCTCCTGATGGAACCCTCACCCTTCCTGTACCAGCGTCCTACGAGGAGGCGCTACAACAGCCTACCTCCTGATGCTCCCTCAGACATACCCACATACAGATAAACCCTGCCATGGGGGTGAAAGGGGGCTCACCCCAATTAGCTTCCTCTGAGTAGCCCTATCATAATGCCAAAAGACCAGAGGAGAGGTACATGTGAGACTTCACCCCAACACCTCTTACTCAGAGGCTAAGGGGCCAAGGGAGGGCAGCGGGTGGGTGTTGAGACTAAGAGTGGGTAAGGGCTGCTCTGAGTACTTATGAACCCTGGGAACCAGCCCTTCTCCGTTGTCTCCACAAGGCCTTCTCATAGCTCTTCTGGGGCTTTGGCAGGATGCATGAGATCACGTCTGGGAAGCTCTCAGTGTGTTTCAGAAGAAAAGGCCAGAGGGATCGAGGTGGGATTAATTATGTATTAATGTGTTTGTTTTATTAGCACTTCTGGTGACTGCAGCAGCAGAGTGGAAAATACATGGGGTCTGGGGTCAGGGAATCTGGGCTGGAACTGGGCCTGACCACTTAACAGGTGTGAGCAAGTTGCAGCTTCTTGGAGTCCCAATTCCATGCTGAGGCAAGTGCATCACAGACCAACTGCCTTACCTTTAAATAACACCAAGATCCCTAGTCCGGGAGCCAAGGTATGTGAGCGATGTATAGTATGCATCTTCTTGCTGCTGAAAGACAAGGCTCAGGAAGAGGGCCCCGAGAGCAGAGCTCTTCAATGCCCCCGCCCGCCCTGAAGCTGGCCGACTCTGTGTTAGTCCCCATCCCTGAACCAGAAGGACAGCATTCTCTCATCCATCCTGCTTAGGTCTTGGGGCACCTGGGGTCCCCACAGTTAGGGGTTAGAGGTTGTATCTGGAATCCAAGCTGTGGTCTTACCCCTAGTACGTGGTTAAACTCTCCCAGGCCGGCAAGGCGGGGACCGGGCAACCTCCTAAAGCTGCACCTTCCTAGAAGGGCTGTCACCAAGTCAAGCGAATGTGCTCTCTCACAGTTTACAGAGCTCTTCACCCATGGGAGGTCTTGGTGAAAGCCTGCTTGTCCTCATGGCTCTTTATGGCAGGTGACAAGATAGTGACAGAGAGACCGTGGGCCCCAGCGCTGACTTCGCTAAAGGGAACCACACGAAGCAGAATGGAAACTCGAGGATGGTGCTTAGAGCCCCCGACAGCACTGAAGCCCTCCACAGGCTGCCCAACAGGCAAGACCTCAGGGAAGGAGGCGCCAGGCTCCTCACTTGGGTAACACAAGCCCTATCTCAGGCTGCCAGTTAAAGGAGAAAGGGGGCACCTCACTCCTGGAACACCAGCTCGGCCACTGGTACCTAACTTGTTCCCTTTGGCCCTGGGGACCCATATCACAGCTTCAAGGAGCCACTGTGGATGACCTCTGATAGCCCCGGGGAGAGGCGCTGGAAGGTTAGACTCTTAGGAGACAGGTGCAATACTGGAGAAGTTCAAGTTCAAGTTGCTTGAGCTGATTCATCTGGAAGGGGGTGAGGGAAGGTCAGGGACAGCTTGAATCAAGACAAGTTCCCCTGCTGGGAGGAAGGGTGGGGCCTGCAGACTGGCTGCTCTGGGAAGGAAAGGAGCAGATGTGTCTGCACGGGCTCCTGGCTCCGGCCATGTGCTCCTCTGCCCCAGCCACACAAAAGTCTCATTGATGCTGCCCCTCACCCCCACGCCCTGGGGCCAGTGCCCCGGCACAGGGCTCTGGGGGCCTCTCCTGCTCCTAGCTGGCAGTCCAGCTGTTGCTGTGGCTGCCACTGCTGCCCAGGCACGCCAGGCATGCCAGACCCGGGCAAGGCAAGGTCACATGCACTGCGTGGGCGAGGCTAGGCACTGCTGGGATGGTGTCAGGGAACACAGGAAGACGTGACTTTAATGTACAGGCCAGAGGCGCGGGCGAGGCTAGGCACTACTGGGATGGTGTCAGGGACCACAGGAAGACGTGACTTTAATGTGCAGGCCAGAGGGACAGAAAAGCTGGGTGATCTGAAGCAATGCCACCTGCCTGCCTCCCTCCTTCAGCCCCGCCCATCTTCCAGGAGGGCAAATCCTTGGGCAAACAGTCAGACAGGTGCAAGAGGCAGGGCTGGGAAAAGCAAACACCAGGGCTTCCACTCTGCCAGCTGCTGTCCTGCCTGGAGAAGCCGCCAACATCCCAACACTGAGCCTGCACAGGGTGAATGAGTTGTCTCCTTCCTGTGCACTCCCCCAGAGTTCCTGACTGTGAAGCGGGGGAGGGAACAACAGGAAGAATGGGCAGGGCCTGAGGTCTCCAAACTGGGCTCCTGAGAGTTGCCTGCCACCCACCCACCTTGGCCCACTACATGAGCTCCCTTGGGTCTTGTCTGCAGACAGGGTAAGTGACCCCACAGAAGACATACTGGAGACGGGCAGGCTGATTTGGGTTTGGAGTCTGTTGAGGGACTGAACCATCATAGGGCTTCAGGGCCAGACAGCCATGGCTTGTCAAGGGTAGAGGGACGAGGCCTGTGTGGGAGCACTCTACCCGTGTCTGGCAGGTGAGGACATACTCTAAAGAGAGAAACTTGTGCCCCTCCCTTTGGTTATTGGGCAATCGAAACAATAGTCCCCCAAAGAATTAAAATTTTCCCGGGAACCTCTTGCTGGGGTCGGGGGGGGGGGGTCTGAAGCCTGGCTCCAGGCAGAGGAGGAAGGTGCCTCCCAGGAAGAGATTTCACTCAGTTCTGACAACTTATTAGACCACACTGCAGGACAGACTGGAGCAGAGACATGTGGGACAGATGGGAGGGACCACCCCTTGACCAGGACTGCTTCGCTGTACATGCCACTTGTTCACTATTTAAACCTGAGCATCAAAGCAGGACACCACCTCAGGACAGACTTAGGGGCAGTCACTGGATCCTTTGATCATCTCTTCCTCCTCCTCCTCCTCCTCCTCCTCCTCCTCCTCGAAGTGTGTCCACATTAAATAAATCCCCTTTCTTTTTTTACGCTATTAGTTGTCTCTAGTTGGAGAACCGGGGACAGATGGTCAAGCCTAGCTTGTTGGGTCTGAGCCTCAGCTCAAGCTTTGACCTTAACAAGTCCAGTAACAAGCACAGAATTCAGCACAAACAAATCCCTCACTATATGGATTCTTGGCCCAGTGCTGACTGTGGGTATGGGTGGCCCGGGGCCAGGATGTGGAATGAAGGCACTGCTGCAGGGGTCTGCTAGCATGCCCTCGAAGGACATGCCCACCCAGCTGCTCTTGGAACTCCTGGGCAAACAGTGCCAACAGCTAACTGCTGACTTGTGGCTGCAGGGCCAGGTCTACTCCACTGCTGGGGGCTGCTTTTGGTGGTCTCAAACCCAGGGCAGAATTCCCAAAGCTCAGAGAGACTTGCCAGTCCCTTGTAGAGCTTTGGTTTCGGGCTGACCCTAACCCCACTGCAGACAAAACAGGGGCTATCTTCTCCAGAAATGAACAGCAAAGTCGAGTGAAGGCAAAATGGTCTTCCTCTGCTCTTGGGTGTACCTCAGCCTCAGGGAGGGTCTCCACACACAGGGCCGTGCAGGCCTCTGGGCCTTTGCACAACCTGTTCTCAGCCCACCATGGTTTTCCCAACCTTGCTGTCCAGAGAGCTCTTCAACTTTCCCAGATTTAGCCCAAGCACTGCCTCTCCATGATGTTATTGGGACTCACCAACTTCCTAGGTGGACCAATCAGTGCCCGCACCCACTCTGGGCTCCCCTGCAAGCTGGGGGTTGCTGGAGGGCCGGGCTGCACGCCTTGCATCTCCACGTCCTTGGCACCCAGCACAGCGCCTGGTGCCTAGCAGCTGCTCAAGAAATGTCAACCAAGGCCCCAGCCGGCTCACTTGCTCCTCGCAGATCGTGCTGCCAAGCACATTTGGCCAAAAAGTTTCAGTTGACCAGCAGGAACCAGAGTAAGGCCGCTCGCTTCCCGGAGGAAGCAGAGGGAGGAAGGCTCCTGCTCCATCAGACAGTGCCCACCCAGTGTGCATCAAGCGTCACCCACAATCAGACTCAGCTTGGGGACTAGCAGGCTGCCTCCCCAGCTCCAAAGGCAGAAACCACAGTTCCCAGGGGGTGAGCGAGGGAACTGCACCGGAAAGCAGGGGAAGGCGGTTGTGGCTGCCATCTGCTGTGAGCAAGATGCTCGGAGAACACGCATGCCTAGCTCTGAGGTCTCCCAGCCAGCTTGGGAGGGTGGAGCCGCCCCGCTGCAGATGGGAGCGGGCAGCTCAGCCAAGCCTGGAGAGGCCATTGAGAGGTGCTACGGCCCTGTCCCACCCTTCCAAACCCTGCGGCTAGGCAGGCCTGACCTTCTGATTCTTGGGCATGCAGGGCTGTGATGCCACCCTAGGACACTGCCTCTTCTAGGGAGCCGGATGGACTCTGGGGAGTCAACTCCACAATAATGACAGTGGTAACTTAACCATGAGGGAATGAGAGGAATAGAGTCAGCTACTATCTACTGAGAGCCTAGGTGCCTGCCCAAGTCTCTGTGGGAGCTGCCAGTCATCACCTCATTTCACCCCTTCACTCCCATGGGAGGAAGACACAGAGGGCCCAAGAAACAGTGGCCAGTTCCTGCTCCTCCTCCCTGCACAGGAAGCTGGCCACCTAGGGTCCACCCAGACAAGGCCCCAGGATTCTTCTTAGGAAACAATAAACAGAATACTCCAGTGGAAAGGAGCCTGCTGGGTCATTAAACCACCTAAATTTGTTTAAGGGAGGAAGATGAAGGCTAAGGATTCAGAGACCTGTCCCAAGTCCCAGGAGTTCAACAGCAGGCAGGGAGCAAACCCCAAACCCTCCCTGAAGCAGCAGTTACTGCAGCCTTCGCCCTCCCTAGATCAGGGCTTCCTTCATCTTCCTAACCCCCACCCAGCTGTATACAAGCAGATTATCACATGTTCTTTAGAAGAGAGCCCCCTGGAGAGACCAGACTAGCTCACTGGGAAGAACCATCCCTGCTGGGCCCTGGCTGGGGCCTATGCTGTCTCTCTGCATGTCACCTACTTGGCCACAGGCAATTCAGCCTCAGTGTCCCTGACTGCAGTGGTGGCGAGGGTGAATGCCAGGTTAGGCTCAGAAGGTTGGGCGGGGCTGGGCCTGCCAGCCCTGTCCCTGCCTGGCCCCTTATGCTATGCTTGTCCACAAAGGAACCAGCATGGCCTGTGGGCCAGATGTGCTGTGGGCATTCAGACATCCCGCTTGTCAGAGACTGGCACTGGCATGTGGCCAATGACATTGCTACATCTCTCACCAGGCCAAGAGGGTGCATGCCATGACTGAACCATGACAGGGTCCCCCGGTCCTCCCCAGAGGCTGCCATTTCTTGCTAGTCAAGGCCAGGGAGTCAGGAGCCATGTCCCTCCCACTGGTAACAGGGAGGTGGGGACTCTGGGGCCAGTCACCCAGAACTGCACATCTCATCCCACCCCTCAGCTCGCCCCACGCAGCACTGCTGCCACCGCCCCCACAGGCCTGCTAGCAAGCCTCGCACTCCAGTGCTGTCTGTTCAGCCCTCCCCCCAACCCCTACCCCGCTGTGATTGCAACACCTCATCCTACTGACTATGGGGGAGGCCTGAGGACGAGCTCTGGGCATGTGAGCCCCAAGTACTCAGGACCTGTGTCAGTTTTCTAGGGAGACAGCCTACAGTGTTCCCTTTTCTCCCAGCATCCTTGGCCCCAGCTAGGTCAGTGGACTGACCCCACTTCCTGCTGCCGATCCTCAGCCTGGCTGCCCTGTTTGTGTCTGTAAAGTGCCTCCGAATCAATGGCTTCCCTGTTCTCTGGCCTCCTGGCTGGGGCAGGGCAGGGAAGGCCCAGCAGTCTCAGGACCTTAGTCTCCGGCCTCTCACACTGTGAGGTGGGGGTGATCCTATGGCAGTCCAGGGGGTGTTCTGACTCCACCCCATCTGCCCCATCCTGGGACTCAGTGTGAGTTGCTGTCACCACTTAGACACCCTCACAAATAACTCCTGCCTCAGCAGAGGCACAGCTAGGCCCAGGGTGAGTCAGCCAGGGAAATCCCTGCACCAGCACCCACCGCTGGGAGGCTCCGCTGACACCTACGAGTGGGGCATCCAGCCCCTCCCGCAGAGGGCGAGGGGAACACCCCGGCAACCCCTCCCCCATTTCCTGCTCCCTGAGTGGGGAGCCAAGCATGTGGGGGCAGGAAGAAGTCACCCTGCAGAGAGCCTGCCAGGCAGGCCATGGGCACGTGGCTGCCCTCCTTGGGCCTCTGACCCCTCAGGCTTGGCACATCGATGATCGTGTGCCCTAGCCTCAGAGCAACCTGCTTTCCAGGCTCCTGGCACAGCCCCAGAGGGTGAGGGCATGGACACCAGATCTCATTCCTAAGGGACTTCTTCCATGCCAGGCCATGATTCCTGCTCTGCCTGAGGCCAGGACCCCAAGAAAAGCAGAAAGGAGAGAGGACTGAGGCCCCAGGCAGAGGCAGTGAGAGAGCCCCACGCAGGGCCCTGGCCCATATCCCGTCCCCACAGGAAGGGGAGAAATAGCTAGTCCTCAAATCCCAGCAGGGCAGGTGGCTCTAGCTGGCCGCCTTCTGCCACGTGCCTGAGGGTGCAGAAGAGATGACTGCCCTTCACAGCTGCAGCATCCCAAGGGTGCAGAAGAGACGACTGCCCTTCACAGCTGCAGCATCCTGAGGCAGGATGTCCCGTCCGGGTCCCCCCACCCCTCAACAACACTCATCCCTTTCTGGCCTGGCACTTGCACAGGGAGGGCTCGGTACCTCTGCCCAAGTGAAGGGCATAGGGTGGAGATGATGTTCAGAGTATGTTCCTCCCATGGTCTCACAGGCCAGGGCAGGATAGCAGACCTGTGGCTTGGGAGCTCTCAGACCAGGAGGCACTGGCCACATTCAGCAGGACCTTCGCAGGGCCAGTGTTCAGCCAGAGACACAGGACTATTGGAGGAGTTGACCAGGGGCAGGAGGGCACCCGTCTGAGAATCACCTTTCCTCCCCTCATCCCACTTCAGGGCCAAGTGGGAGTTGCCCTTGCACAGGGCCTTCCACCAGCCAGCAGTGGCCTGTCTCTCTACTGCTGTCCTGGAGGACCCCCCCCCAGGTGAGCACCACCATTAGCTCTCCGAGCGCTGGACCACCTGCAGAAGCACCTCCTGTGGGCTCCGCAGCTAGAGGGTACACACTGGAGAAAGCACAGAGACCAGGGCT
The DNA here is from genome assembly GCA_009823505.1 of Rhizomys pruinosus. NCBI lineage: Eukaryota > Metazoa > Chordata > Mammalia > Rodentia > Spalacidae > Rhizomys > Rhizomys pruinosus. The sequence goes on from VZQC01014891.1 coordinate 3,018,535, forward strand.
GTTCCTCCCGCATCTCAGGGGCATACACACGCTGGCTGCTGCCCCAGGCAGGTACTGGGGACCCCTCCACAGCTGGGGCATGGTGGATGTCAGGAGAGCGCCCATCCAGGCTTCTCCAGCCCCCATCAGCTTTGATCTTGAGCTCCAGCTGCACTTCCTCTTTCCTGGTTCTCCCTGAGGCCTCGGCCTCTTGCACTTCCCGACAGGGAAGTGAGTGGTGGGAGAAACCCAGAAAGCCATCCGCTGCTTTGAAAGAAGACTGGAAACATGTGGCCACACATCTCCTGGGTTTACTTAATTGTCTTTCAAACAAATGATCTGAGTGGCCCCCACCCCCTGTACTGAGCCACTCAATGGAAAACAGTAGCTCAAATCGCTGAAGCTCAGGGCTCCTGGGCTGCTGGAAGTGGGGTCTCAGATACAAAGCTAGGTGGGTGGGCACTTATAAGGCAGCTCAGGTTAGGAGAAAAGGCAGGGTACATCCCATCCAGAAGCCTCAAAGGGCTCAGGGGAGACTAATTTCAGGGTGAGGACCTCACCTCAGGGCTCAGCAGGCAGTAGGTCACAGTCTCCCAGCACTTGCCAGATCCTTATGGCCACAAGCATGCCAGGGACAGAAAGCCTCCATGGAAGCCCCTTGTAAGCCCCTGTGCAGAGGGCCACACCCAGCAGCCACTCAGACACAAAGCAGCCACTGGGTGGTCAGGAGAGTCCTTCTCTGTCTAGAAAAATCAGACAGGAACCAGGCATAGTGGCACACACCTTTAATTCCAGCACTCAAGAGGTAGAAGAAAGAGATCTCTGTGGGTCTGGGGCTAGCCTGGTCTATATAGCAAGTTCTAAGTCAGTTGGGCGATGCTACATGGAGATGCTGTCTCAAAAAAATAAATAAAAGAAGTTTTGTTTTTTTTTTAAAGAAAGAAGGGCTAGAGAAATGGCTCAGTAGTTAAAAGTACAATGGCTCAGGGGCTGGAGAGATAGCCTAGCGGTTAAGAGTGCCAACCGCTCTTACAGAGGACCTGGGTTCGATCCCCAGCACCCACATGGTGGCTGAGAACTGTCTGAAACTCCAATTCCAGGAGAACTCCAGTTCCAGGGGAATCCGACACCCTCTTCTGACCTCCACGGCATTGCACAACATGGGTGCACAAACTTGCATGAAGACAGTACATTCATACACATACAGAAATTAAAAAAAAAAGTATGATGGCTCTCGCAGAGGACCTGGGTTCAGTTCCCAGCACCCACATGGTAGCTAACAACTATCTGTAACTCCAGTTCCAGAGGATCTGATGCACTCTTCTGACCTCCTCGGACACTTTACAACATAGGTCAATTTACTTACATGCAGCCAATACACTCATAGACATAAAATAAAAATAATAAATAAAATATTAAAATAGAAAGAAAAAATCAGACAGGGTAGCTAAGAGGGCGAAGGCCTACAGCATCAGAGCAGAGGTACAGATATCTGGAGAGATGACAGTAGGCGTCCAGATGCTCACATCTTGCAGATGGTGACCCAGAACCGTGCACTCACATCTTGTGGATGACGACCCAGAACGGTGCACTCACATCTTGCAGATGACGACCCAGAACGGTGCACTCACATCTTGCAGATGACGATCCAGAACGGTGCACTCACATCTTGCAGATGACGATCCAGAACGGCGCACTCACATCTTGCGGACCCAGAACGATGCACTCACATCTTGCAGATGACGACCCAGAATGGCGCACTCACATCTTGCGGATGACGACCCAGAACGGCGCACTCACATCTTGCGGATGACGACCCAGAACGGCGCACTCACATCTTGCGGATGACGACCCAGAACGGCGCACTCACATCTTGCGGATGACGACCCAGAACGGCGCACTCACATCTTGCGGATGACGACCCAGAAGGACGCACTCACATCTTGCGGATGAAGACCCAGAACGGTGCACTCACATCTTGCGGATGACGACCCAGAACGGTGCACTCACATCTTGCGGATGACGACCCAGAACGGTGCACTCACATCTTGTGGATGACAACCCAGAACGGTGCACTCACATCTTGCGGATGACTACCTCACACGGCTTTGGGCTGTGCTGTCTTTGACAGCAATCCAAGCCTCACTCACTCAACCATTACTTCCTGAGCACGGTCCACGTATCAAGATTCAGGAGTTCAGGTTTGGGCACCTCAATGACACCCAGAGCCTTGCAAACTAGGGGTAAAGGGCTTCCTGGCTGTCTCTCCCCACACTTTCCTCTTGTGTGGCAGAGATGTGCCCTTACTATCACCAAAGAAAACCAAGGCAGAGAGACACAAACAGTAGAAGTGTGAAGGACAGTGACCACAGGCCCGCCTGGAGACAGTGAGCAGACCTGATGAAGGTCACCCCACCAGAGGAGCAGAGTCCTGGCAAGCGAGTCTGCAAATAGCTGGGTGAGTCCTCTGTGATCCCGAGACCTTGGCCCAGACATATTTACGCCATGTTTTTCTTCTCACTACAAACTTATGTCCTCTATGGAAAATACAAACCACCACCAAGAAAGAGAACAAACAAGGAGCTGCCGCAGATCCTGCTGGGAAAATTAACTCTGACCAATCTTCTAGATCTTTTTTCTAGGTCCAGTCATGGGGTATAATGGTTAATGTTGTTGCTTGATGGGATCTAGAATCACCTATGACGTGAACCCCTGGGCGTGCTTGTGAGAGTTTCTAGATTGGGTTCTAACTGCCAGCATAGCGGCATGCACCATTCCATGGCTGGAGTCCCAGACTAAACACAAAAAGAAAGCAATGGACTACCACCATCCATCTCTGACGGCTTCCCGACCCAGGTCAGAACGTGACCAGCTGCCTTTGTCTCCTGCTGCCAAGACTTCCCCACTAGGACAGACTGAACCCTTGAGCTGTGAGCCAGGAAAGACCCTTCTTTCCTCAGATGTCTCTATCTAGTCTCTTTTTTNGTTTTGTTTTGTTTCTGTCTTTTCGAGACAGTCTCCCTGTAGCCCCAGCTATCCTGGAGCTCACTCTGTAGACCAGGCTGGCCTTGAATTCACAAAGATCCGCCTGCCTCTGCCTCCCAAGTGCTAGGATTAAAGGCGTGCGCCACCATGCCCAGCTCTGTCGAGAGTCTTTTATTGGAGCAACAAGAAAACTAATCCTTGGGGCCACTCTGTACCCGCCATTTCTCTTCATGGAACTAGAGTACCTCAATTTTCTCCTCATCAAATGGTTTTCACTACCTTTGCTTACTACAGCAGAATTACTGTAGTTTATTTACCCAGTCCTCCACTGGTGGAGATAGATTTTTTTTCTGTCTTCTTGCTGTGAGGAAACCCCTAACCCCTGAAGCTGGCCAGGAGAGCAGCTCTGGCTCCAGGCTCTAGGCTTTGACGGCCAGACCATGCCACTACCTGTCTTCCTGACAGAGGCAAAGTTTTTCTGCATACAGTGGGGGTTGGGGTTGATGATAGAGTTCTTCCCAGAGCTGTCAGGCAGTGAGTGATTCCCAGAAATGTGCAAAGGTGAATGGCAGAACTGACTGATAAACGTAGAAATGCCAGCAATTTTGAATCAGAGAGTCTGAAGTTGGGCACCAAGAGTCTGTATGTTAGCAACTGATCCCTGGGATACTGATGCTGGAGCTGACCAGCCTGCACTGAGAGAAATCCCGATCTAGAGAGCAGGCCCCAGCAGGGCTGCCGCCTGAGCCTTCAGGAACCACACCCACCCATCCTGGTACTCCACATATTCTGGGCTCCATCCTAGAGAAGTCAGATGGGGGAGGGTGGATGTGTGCTGCATGTAAGTCTATCCTCCTGCCTGTATCAGGAGGAGGCTTCGGGTTCGAGGCCACATTCAAGAGCACTGAGTAGTACCAAATGGGTACCTGTGCAGGTACCAGGCAGTGCCAAGGCAGATCGTTCCATTGTGAGGGTCACACACTGCACCCTTGCCACTCAAGTTGTGGTCCATGGACCAGGGACAGCCCACTGCTTGTTAGAAACTCAGCTTATTAGAAATACATATTGGGGCCCACATGGCCTGAGCCAGAGTCTTCATCAGCAAACTTCCCATATGACGTGAGTGTCAGAGCAGCTTGGTCTAGACAAGCAGCTACTAAGTCCATCCATGTCTTCCCCCCAATGCTCTCTGAGGTCCTTTCATCCCCATTCTACAGACAAAGAACTACCCCTGAAGCTAAATGACTTGGTTAAAACAGGAACCCAGCCAGCCTGTCTTAACCCCACATAGAATGCTCACTACTCCCCAGGCCTCCCCCTCCATTCCCACTTCACACATCAGGCTGCAGCTCAGCTACAGCCAGGGTCCCAGCAGTGGAGAGAAGATCAAATCAACTGCGCTGTGGCCCTCCCAGACAGTGGAGCTGACCCCACTGTCTGTCTGGAGCCCTGTGTCCTCCTGGCCCTGCAGTCTGCAACTCAGAGCCAGGGTGGCGGTCTGGCCTCCAAAGCCAGTAGTCCCTGCACACAGCTGGGGGCAGGAAGTAGGATCTGGGGCGGAGGAACCAGGACCTCAGTTTGGTCTGAGGATATTCTTTCTTCACAGCCAGACCCAGTTCTGTGTGCCTTTTAAAAGGAAGTAGAGAATAGCTGTGCTCAGCCCAGTGTGGCCGGCCTCTTTCAACATTCCAGTTGCTGCCATTTCCAATTACAACTTCAGAGGGCTCCTATAATTTATACATCCCAGGATGCACTGCTCCAGCTGCTTTATGATGGGAGTTCATTACACCATTAAGGTTAAACTTTTATAAAGTACTGAGCAGGTGGTGGGCTGGGCACCCGGCTTAGTTACCACTCCCGGAAGCCTGCTGAATGGGGTTCACCTGGGGAAAGGAGGGAGCAGGCTCTCTAAAGGGACCAAGAAACAGAGAAGGCGGCTCCTGAGGTGCCCAGAGCCTCCATTAGCCTGTTTATTAAACTGCACAGTATAGCAGGCAGGCGGCGAGGAGAACAATCTGGAACAGCTCAGTAGCACTAGCAGGGGGCATGCGGGGTGAGAGGAACCATCCTGTGTGAGCCTGAAAGGCCTGCCAAGGCCAGGGAAGTGTGGGGTCTGGGAGGGCAGAGCTGGAACCACAAGGTAGTGGCCAACAGTAGCTCAGCCTATATGTGGGGTCCTCCTGTGGCCCCCCTGGTGTGCAGTAGGGGGAGCAAGGGGGAGCAACACCCCGAAAAGAGGGGGCAGATAGAGCAGCAGTAGTGACAAGGCCCCTAACAGATTGCCTGGATTTTCCAAAGAATTGAAGTACTATCCTATACACTGGCTGTGAAATGCACTCTGGTGCTCGTCCTGTTCCTGGGGAGAGTCCTGAACACAAAGTCGGGGGATGAGTGTGCACAGCACAGATGTTGCCAAACATACATTAAACGTGACCTGAAGCTTACAACACTTTCCACTTGGTCTGGCAGGAAGTATGTGTTGAGGCTGCTGTCGGAGCTAGAACACCCATTCGTATGTCAGCCACTAACCCGATCCGTGAAGGCGCTACTAACTTTTATGCTTCCAACTCCACATACAAAGCCTAGCGCACAGTAGGTACTTAGCTTGGTAAGTGTCCCAGAACAAATGGGACATTACAAATGGCAGAAGCCATCCCTGCTTGAAGTCTGGCCTTAGTCCCTGTGAAGTGGCAAAGGACAAATCTGCGTCTTTTTAATGACACAATACTGAAAGAACCCTAGAGAAGGGTTCTCTGAGTCCACGAGAGGCGCAGGTAGGCTCGCCTGGCCGTCTCTCAAATTCTGAGTGGGGAATTGTGTCTGGGACTTCAGGCTCAGGAGTTGTGCTGTAGTGTCCCTCCTTTTCCAGCCATCTGAGGCTACCCAGAACCCAGGCTCCTGGGCTGAAGGGTCAAACTCTGGTTTGTCGGCACTGTGAGGCCAAGCTGTGAAGCCCAATCTGGCTGGCAAGTCACCATCCATCATCCACAGCCCCAGGGCAGCCAGAGGGGGGCCACACAGCTTTGCTTACAGGAGCTCTGAGAGAAGCTGGCTTCCCCAGAGGCCTCAGGAGAGGAACGTTAGACAAAGGAAAGAGCCGGATGGAAGGGTTGCCAAAGGGAAGGAAAGCAAAATAGGAGCTGGGGGCTGGGAAGGCCAGGGGGCTGGGAGGGCCAGCTTCTGAGAGAGCTGGGGTAGGCACAGGGTGAGATGCCAGAACGGTGCCAACTTGGAGAAGAGGTCCAGATGCTGGCAGGGAGTGGAAGTAAAAGGGGCCCAGCCTGCACCAAGGGAGGGCACAGGGTTGTTTAACTCCAGATGAGTCACAGCACCAGAAAATGGGGTCTTGTCAGCCTTGGCACCAGCCCTGGCTAACGGAACAATAGAAACCATCGGGATAGTTACTGACAGCACTTAAGCACCTTACACCTGCCATTCTAGGCTGTGGGCGGGAATTCCTATGTAGGTCTCATTTATATCAGTAGGACACATTCTAGAAGAGTGTATACCCCTACCCCACGCCCACCAACCTGTTTGAGAAATGAGGAAGTCAAGGTCACATGACTTGCCCACTTGGCTACTTAACAATGGACACCAAGGAAGCTCTGTCCTTATGCACGGCTGATGCTATGCTATTTTAAAGCACAGAGAAAGACTCAGAAGCAGAGAGCCAAAGTCATTCAGGTGTAGCACGCTTCCGGAGACAGGTAGTTTCTGGAAGTAAAGCAGGGAGGTGTCAGCTTGGCAGCATTTGGGGTAACAAAGCCAGGCTGTCCCCTCAGCTACCAGCCTAGGGCTGCCAGCCATTGTGCAGCCTGCGCAGAAACTGCAGCAGGGCAGCTGTCCCAGGACAACGGAGGAGCTGCTTCAAGTGGGAGTAGCTGCAGGGCGTGCCAGGGGAGCCTGATGTAATCCCAGCCTGCAGAAGGCGGAAACTTGGGAAGTGAAATGAATCGTCACCTAACGGCAGCCCAGCCACAGCTTTCCAACCCAGCAGTGCCAGGCCCGCCCCACCCTACCCACCAGTCAGCCCTCAGCTCTGCCCTCTGCTCTGGGGGCCCTGGGAGGAGCCTTGTAGAGCCCCGTGGCCTTCCTGAGAGAGCCCCAGCCAGGCACTGTGCTGATTGGTTCTGGGGAGAGCTGATGAGAAAGCAGAGGATTCCTAGCCGACGCCCTGGGAACCCTGCCATGGAGAGCCGGGCAGTCTTCTGCTTCCCCGATGGGGCGGATGGACGCAAGCAAGGCTCACCTTTTCAGCAGGCTTCTGCATCCTGTAGGGAAGATCCAGGCAGCTGCTGGGTGAACTATCCTCCTTCCTCACTAAACCCAGCCTGAATCGACCTAGTTAGGATGTTCGTGGGAGACGGAGGGGAAGCGGGGCCCAGAATCCTGGAGAGCCCTCTGCATCTCACAGAACCCAGGCCAGAGCAAGAGGAGACTGTCCCCCGGGGCCAGGCACTGGTCAGCTGGCAGGACTGATGCCCTCTCTCAGAACTTCCTGTCTCTCTCCTGGCACCACAGGGTTCTTAAGCAAGTTCCTGGCAGCTGGCATGCCACAGAATTTTCTCGCAGTCTGTCCCAGCCGGACTTGAAGGGTGGGAATAGATGCTTCAGCCTGAGTTTGTATGCTCAGCCTTAAGCACTCCTGGTCTGCATGCCAGGGACATCACACACACACACACACACACACACACACACACACACACACACACAGTATACACAGTCCCAATCTTCAGTTAGCATGTCCTCTCTAAGTTCCTCTCTACCCAGCATCACCTTTGAACATGGGACAGAAAGGATAAATACCATTATTGTTGGTGTGCTGTCACAGCAACTGAGGCCCAGAACGGGCAATAACTCAGGTACACTTGCCTAGCAGAGCCAGGGACTGAACCCAGGTTCTGCACTGCACACACATCATGTCTCCTCATCTCCCATCTGACGGGAATGGGCACAGGCCAGGATGGAGACAGGGTGTCTGTTTGCTCAACAAACACATACTTGAGTGACGGAAAGAGAATAGCTCAAGAGACTCAGACAAATACCCTCAAATCCTAGCCTTGCCACCTCTCAGCTGAGTGACCTTGAGCAGGTTTCTAAACATCATCTATAAAATGGGTTCATGCCACGCACCCCTGGAGTGGTAAGGATAAGATAAACTAGGGGACAGAGTGTGCTTCGCCTGTGGCAGCATCTGTGCTCTGCGAATGCTTTGTCACTAGTTCCTTGCTTTCCAGGAAAGACATGGACAGGTGAGGGGAGCCCCACATGTTCTTAGGGGAATGAGGACTCTCTAGACAAACTGCAGTTCATGGGGCATGAAGGCAGGCTTCTTGGGGGTGGAGGCTTGCATGGAGCTGGAGAGACAAGGTTGGGCCAGGTCAGAGCAATGAACCCAAGCCACGCCTGTTCAAACTCTGATTCCCAGCATAATCGCCGTGTGTTCCTGAGCAGGTGACTCAACCTCTCTAAGCCTCTAAGACAGAAATTCTAGGGATGGGGTAGTGAAGGGGTGCACAGTTGCAAAGAATAAACAAGATCCTCTGTCTCTCAAGTTGTCATTCACAAGATGGAAGCTACTGTGATTGCTGTTTTGAGACAGGCTCTCTCCAGGCAGCTCAGTTCTAGCCTAGAACTTCCTATGATGACCAGCTGGCCTCAAACCTGCAGTGACCCTCCTACCTCTGCCTCTGGAGTTGGATTCCAGCTGTGCGTCGCCACACTCGCCACAGGGCTTGTTAGGCTACCTTATGGCTGGGCAAAGCCCGTGCAGACACAGCCTGGTGTCCTCCCTTGTTCCAAGAGTGAAAGGGTTGACAAAAGCTAAGTGCGGACCCTGTCCCCAGAGCAGAGGGACCAAGGTACAGACTGTGGAGCCCACCCCTCACGTGGCCTGTCCATCAGGGCAGCCAGGAGGGGGAGGTGCAGGATATATGGTACATAATGAAGGGACATCAATAATGAATTAACCACAAGTGAGTCCAGGAACATCAATCATAAATTAATTAAATGGTTCCATGAGAGAGCGTGACAAGGGCCTACTGGGGATGAATTAGTACCAGAGTCCTGCCTCAGCTTCCACAGTCAAGACCACCTTCCCCAGCTCCTGAGGAGACTTGGCAGCTCCTTGGCCAGGAAGACTTGCAGGTGAGGGGATGCTTCTTGGGAGTAACCCCCCAAACACAAGTATACAGAGCCCTATTCTCTTTCCACCCAACCCCCAGCTCAAAGAACTCTCCAGCGCTGAAAGGGTTTTGATGAAACTTCCCAGAATAGTAACCTCCTGGGCTGAACTCAGGCAGGCGAAATTTCAAGGGGTAATTTGGTGAGAAAATGATAAAAACGCCTGGAAATAAGTGCTAGGAACAGCAGAAGCCCTCAGTGGGCCTCTGAGACGAGGAGAGCCTCAAGGCCAGTGTCAACAGCTTCACCGGGATCCTTGAAAGCCCCTCGCTTACACCCTGGCCTGGCACCACGCTGCTGGGAGCCACCGGCTGAAAATCCCAAGGGAAGCACATCTCAGCAGACACGGGCCACGCATGAGCTCCAGACCTGCCTCCCACTCCATCCTGTGCCCATCTCCCAGAGACCAAACCTACGAATTCCATGGCTTCTACTGCCCACCCCACCCCACCCCACCCCCACCCCCAGCCCCATAAGTCATTAGGCTCTGCATCTTCTCTTCAGGCCCAAGAGTCGCTGTGGCCTTGTTCAAATCCTCTTTCTTAGGCTGCTACATTCCTGCCCGTCTTTAGCATTCCTACCTATGTCAGGTGCCGCTTGGGGGCCGGGGCACTAGGCCCCACATCCTCACTTAGGACATTCCAGGGGCAACCATGTTTTCCACAGATAGAGGCCCAACCTCTGACCCTGCCCTTGCGGCCCTGGGAACCCAGCTCTTACCTTCCAACCAAGGCTTTCGCTGCTTCGGCCTGCCTGACAGTGGTCAGCAGCTGCCTTCTCTACCACATTCTCCTTGTGCTTCTCCCTCCCACTGGTCCTAAGGGCCTGCGTCAATGGCCAAGATCACCCATGTGTCTCCTAATCATAGTGATTCTAATGACTTCCCTTCATTTGACCTCCTGAAGCACCACTTGCATTTATGGTCTTTCTGGAGATTTTCAACCCTTGAGGGCAGAATCTACACTTTCTTCTCTGAGATCCCATCTTGTCTTCATGACTCTCTCTGACCCCAGCCCGCAGTATATGCTCAAGAAGTAATTGCCACTGGATCCAACAGAGGTAAGGTGACAGTACCGACAGACACAGGGTGGCCCTGCCGTCCTGCCAAGTCCTGCCTGTTATCTTTCTGGGGTGCTATGCTGAGTGGAGACGCTGAGTGCACAGCACAAACCCTGACTGAACGTGGGTGCCACGACTTCTATCGCAACTTCTCTGCTTACCTGGTAAGCTCTCTGACATGGAATTCTTCCAGCTTACTATCCCATCTTACAGATAAGGAAACTGAGGTAGGGAAAGGTACCAATATTCAAATCTCAATTTGCCTGCCCTCAGACTCTAGAGTCACAATATCCACAGGCTACAACACTACCTAGACTGTCCCCAGATGACCCCAGGTGTTGTGGAGCTGAGAGGCAGGTGTGACTCATCCCCAGGTTATGTACATATTGGAATTTGAGGGCCAGGGCTTTTTCTAAGGACTCCCCTGAAGGCGTAGTCACAGGAAGCATAAAGCCCACCCTCCTGCCCTCCCCATCTAGAAGGCTGCCCTCCTCAGGCTCTGCGCTCTCGCCTGCTGCAACAGCCCATTCCAGACACCCACTGACACCAGGCCAGCCAGACACCGGAGCCCACAAATTCCCACGCCACCAGCCGCTCACACCCCCTCAGCCCTCACTTCCCACAGACACAACTTGCAGGCACACGTGTCTCCACACACGTGTCATCTCCGAGCGGCCCTGCTGTGGAAACAGCCCTGTCCTGCGCTCCTCAATCACAACCTCCTAAACGCCCCACGAAAATCACATCTTCAGCCTTGGCTACAGGGATTCCCAGCACATCACTTCCCCAGGATTCCTTAGTGCAGAGAGGTCCCCACCAAAAGTCAGCTTCCTGGGTCTTGGAAAGCCATGCCAACGTAGACACTCCCCCTTGCAGTTCAGCTCAGGAGGTATCAGAAAGGGAAAAAGAGAATCGAGATAAGCAGTTTCTAGCCCTGGCCGCTGGGGAGGTAACCACATCCTCCAGTGTCCTGGGCTCCGCGGTTCTGAAAGATTCATCTTTCCCTGACCACACACTCATTGATACGTCCCCAGCGCTACTTGCCCAGTCCACTGGCATGCAATGTTAAGCTGCTCCGGCGAGAAACTGAACTCGGATGGAGTGCTGGCCCAACAGGTGATGAAATGCAGAGGTACCCCTCTGGCCTGGGAAGACAAGACAGGGGAGGGAGTGGCTTCTGAGACCGTCCCCACCTTGAGCTGCAGGGGGCTCACCTGGTGCTCCCTGCTCTGGTCAGAAATGTCCAGATTCCCTGGCACCCCTCAAGCAGAGCAGCAGGGCATTGTGATTTATGGGGCAGCCAAGGAAGGCAAGGTTGCCAGGAGCTGAGTAAAGCAACTTTTGGAGAAATACGGACAAAGACAATGGGAGCAGAGCTGAAGACTAGCGTTAAGGACCTCAGCTTCCGGAGGGGGCTTGCTCTCAGGGTCCTCTCCTCTTAGCAGACCCCCACCACTGCTGAATCTGTCAAAATCAGCATCTGTGACCAAGCTGGTCACCTGGCTAGGCTCCCTACTGTCCTCAAGTCCTGAGGACAGGGCAGAAAGCTCAGCTCTGCTTTGGGGAACAGGCCAACTCCTCCTCCCAGCATCTTCTGATCTACCCCGCCTGCCGCCCAGCTCTACTGTGCAGAGTCCCAGCATCCCAACCAGATGGCAAGGGGTGGCTGGAAAGGGCCCCGGAGCCCCAAACCATAAGGCTGAGCCGCAAATCAGAACAAATAGGCAGTGTAGAGGGTGAGTGGAGGGGACCTGAGCACTGAATCCTCACAACAGGGAGGCTGAAGGCTTCCTCCTTAATGGATCTGTTCTTCAGCGCTCTTTCCAGGCAGGAGCTAAAGTGCCAAGTGCTTCCTCTGGAGGCAAAAAAAACCCTGCAAGGACCACGAGGATGGCCTGGGACGCCCCTCATGCCAACCTGCCAACTACCAAGGAATCACTTAGTTGTGTCTAAGTGGCAGCTACTGGGACAGGTCAAGCCCCTCACCAGGGAAAATCAGCCCACCACTCTGCCAGGCCTCTTTGTAGCTATGGGGTTTGACACTATAGTCTAGACAGGAGGCAAAAACTCTGTGCCTTGGGGAGCAAGCTTGTGCAGTGGGCTGCGGGCTGTGGCCAACACCCACACAGATGCTAGAAAAACGGGCACGGGTTCTGCAGAAACAGGCTTCCCAGCACCAAACTCCCTTCTGTGAGGTTACAGTTCAGACCCTGAAGTCCCTTCGCAGAAATTAGCCTCTCGGTGGCCAAAAACAAAGCAGTTCCCAGCGTCCTTCATCTTCCCCACCCAGAAAGGGTGCTCAGCCAGTAGGAGCCACATCGGGATCGATGTCCTAGGACCCGTCTCTACATTAATCCAGCCTGGGAGCACCCTCTAAGGGTGCCCATTGCCCCTTCTCCCCTTCTGTGTGTCCAGGGCATCATGCAGTGTCCTCACTCCCCCTGCCATCCAGCCTCAACCTCACCCAGCCCTGAGCCTACTTTGTGGGCACCCCAACCCAATTTTGCCCCATAATGCTAAAGTCACTGCGCCCTACTCCCATTCTCTGAAACAGGAGCCAAAGGAAATTCTCAAGAGAAAACACACACTTTCTGAGTCTCCCTCCCACACAGGTACCTTAGATCTGTCAGCCACAGACACCTCGCAGACCTTCCCGGATCAAGAGGCTCATCCAAAGCCCAAGCAAAGGGCTTCCTCCTGTTTGGGCCGTTCCTGCAGAACTCCAAACTTGCCATGGCCAGGTTCAGAACCAGAACCGTCCTGGGAGACCCGGGGCCTGGTTCCAGCTCAGTAGCTGACTCACAAGGGCCAACAGATCCCACTTCCCCACCAGGAGCATGTACACCCAGACCTCTAATTCCCTATGACAGGCCCTCGACCTTCGGCTCTCTTCCTCCCCATCACATTCCTTGCCTCCATTTCCTGCAGCCTCCTATCCCCTGCCCTGCTCACTACCTGATGAGAATCCTTGACTGTTTATAGCAGCTTCCATGTGGAGCCTCTCCTGTCATTCTCTAAGACCGCTGAGACCACTGTGCGAAGAGGCTCTGGAAGTTAAGTCACCTATTCAAGGTCACACAGCCAGACTCATATTCAAGTCATCTGGTTCCAAACACAATGAATAATACTCTAGCTTTAGGGAACTCGGCTTGGCTGCCTCAGATGAGGGCGGCTTCTCCAAGCACCCATGTTGGCAAATGAGCACCCAGCCCAGCCTAGTCTCTAGTACTTTCAACTTCATCGTTTTGAACTCCAGAAGCCTTTCTCAGACCCCAAGCTCAGTCCTCTTCTCCTACCTCCACATGCCTTTCACCAAGAGACCCACAAAGTCCCGAAGACTTCTCCCACATCCCGAGACTTTGCTGAGGGTCCCAAAACTGCCCTCTGTGAAACAGGACATCCCAGCACACTCCCAGTGGCCCCAGAAACATCGTCCATGCATTCTTCAAATGGTTTCCAAAAAGCAAAGAAGAGAGACAACTCCAGATGCTCAGGAGCAACCCCCGTCAGCCCAGTGAGAAGCCAGGGGCCCAGGGACAACAGATAGTGTGCCCCACAGACCCCTGACCTGCAGATCTGGACCACCACTCTACACCTTCCTGATTCTCATGCAGTCAGGGACAATGACCACCAGTGAGAACCACCTATTCTTCCCATCTTCCCCAGTGCAGATGGATTCACAAGTCAGATATAGGTTAGTGCCCTAGGCAGGTCTCTACCTCATGATAGAAGCATCTCTTGGTGTTTCTCATTCTCTGCCCATCAAAAAGAATACCAACAGTCTTGCCTTCTGCCCTCTGTCCCATGGACCTCAAAGACATTAAAACTGAACCCCATAAAAGAGGCAATGCTCTTCCTGGTCTCCTGGGTGGAAGAGTGGGCATTTACCTTCCTATCTTCCACCAAGTCTCCCCTAACAGTGTCAGGCCATCCCCTGGCACTTCGCTGGGCCAAGGCCATGTCTCACAGCTGGGCCAGGGACACCAGCCATGCCCAGGACGCTGACTCTTCAAGCCCCTGGGCCATCACTCCAGACCATGTCAAGCCCAAAGCCAGAACCATCCCAACATCCACGCAATGGCAGCACTTCCTCACACCCATGCCCAAAGCACCACCTTGCCCAGCACCAGCAGGCCACCCACCCCGCACCCGCCCAAGTGCTGCTGTGCGCATCACCCACCTGCACAGAGGGTACACCCTCCTCACACCTGGGCGGCCACCGCCACACCACGGTGGGGGTGAGTCTTCTGACACCCTCGCCGGGAAAATCACGCTGCTCGTGCCGGATCCACGCTGCCCACGCCCGTGCCACGGGTGTCACCATTCCCACAGCGGCGGCCAGGGGCTCTGCGGACCTCACACCTGCCACGGGCGCGCGTCGCAGCCGCACCTCTGCCCGCGGACCCGTCGGACCGGCTACCGCGCGCCCTGGACACTGCCCAGCCCGCCGCGCCGCTCGCTCCACGCCCGCGCCCGGCTCCCGGCCCGCCGCGCCCGCGGCCCCCCTTACCTCCCGCCCGCCGCAGGGCTCGGCCCGCCGCCGCCACCGCGACCGCCACCTCCATCCTGGGCTCCCCAAGGCCCCGATTCACTAACGCGGCTTCCGCAGGGCGCCGGCGCCGGCGCGAAGGCCGCCTCCGCCCCCCAGGGGACGCTGCGTCCTTTACGTAAACCCCACTCCGCCGCCAGCGGTGACCATGGCGACGGCCGTGGGGCGGCAGCGCCCCCTGGCGCCAGGGAGGGGAGAGACACCCAGGCTCGGGAGGGTCGAGTCTTCGGCGGAGCCCAGGCCTCGCGCGTGGAGGCGGTGGGCACCGGGCCGTGGCCTTGGCAGGGGTTCCGTGGGCAGACGGGAGGGGCTGGACCGCGGGCACCGCACACGGGCACGGGAGCTGCCTGGGGGACCACCCTCCTTCAGGCCCCGCGTGACCGGGTTTAGCGTGGGAGAGGAAAAATAGCAAGTAGGATCACCGGAGAACTGGTTCATCTGGGGGGAGGAAGGAGAGAGGAGATGGATTCCACCTCCTTGAGGAGTTGGGGGCACATCTGTGTCCGCCCTTGTGCTCCCCACCTCCATCCGTACCTCCCTGGACGCCCAACATCGAGCCTGACAGCCAAGGGGGCGCTTGGTCAATTTTGAATTTCTGGTAAATGAAGAAAATCGCTCCTCCTGTTCTCCTTCACACACGCCCATTCATTCACGCTGCAAGTCGCTTAACACGCCTTCCTGAAAGCTGCTTTTTAGCAGGGGCACAGCTATGCTGCTGTGCTGGGCTGAGTCTGGGGAGTGGGTGGGTGCCGGGCTCCTGGAAGGGTCGCTGTGGGAGGCAGATGCGGGAACCGAAGTTCACACGGGGGCTAAGCTGAGAGGTGCAGCCGCGCACAGAGAGGTCGTTCAGAGCGTCAGAGCTGAGCCTCGGAAGGACCACTGCGGCGAGTCTTGGGTGGGAGTGGGTCCAGAGGTGGTGATGATACAGCCAGATCTCAAAGGTCCAGTCATCAGAGGCCAGAAGCAGAGTGACACGCCCAGGGCACGGGAAAGCCTTTAAAATGTTCCCTGGTCCTAGTTGTCAGGCGTTGAGGCCACTGGTGGGATATAAGGAGGTGTGTTTGTAAGGGAGGTGGAAGCACACACACCCCCGGAAGACTGCGCGGACTTTTGGCTGACAGTGAAACCGAGTCCAGGACAGAGCGTCCTTTGTTGCAGTGGCGCACCTCACCAGATGACTCCGCATCACGTCTGCTTATTTCGAAGGCAAACTCAGACTTAGGTTAAAAAACGAGGGGATGGGGAATGGGGACAAATACTAGGTGGAGACCTCAAGGAATTGAAGGAGAAGTGGTGCTCCCCATGTCTCCTGAAGGACGGGGATCGGGGAAGGCCTTGGGGCCTTCTTTCTAGATTGTTGGGATTCTCAAAATCAAATGGCAAGACATAATGTCTCTTTTTTATTTTATTTTTTGAATGTGTGTGCGGTTTTTTTCCCATAAGTGCACCATATGTGTTCAATGTCTGCAAAGGCCACAAGAGGGTGGAGTTAAAGACTGTTGTGAGCTCCCATGTGGGTGCTGGAAACCAAACCTGGGTTCTCTTCAAGAGCAGCCAGTGCACTTAACTGCTGAGCCATCTCCCAAGCCCCAGTAGCTCTTGCTTCAAAGTTCCAGATTTCTGGAAGAATCATATTGGCCTGTGGCACACCATGCATCAGCTATGCCAAGGCAGAATGTGCTGAACACATCCACTCTTCCTACTCTAAGAAGAAAGTGTGACTTGTGAGGCCATTCCAGAAATGGTCCACTGCAGTCCACCCCACTGCACACACGAACCCACACAAACCCGATGCACACACACACACACACACACACACACACACACACGCACACACACACACACCTTCCTTCCCATCGTGCAGTTGTCCTCCCCAACCTGGATAAGTCTGCTATCACCCAAGATCCTTAAGGGCTCATCCATTCTTCATCAGCTGCTCCAGCAATTCCCAAATGAGCTTTCCACAACGGAATTAAAAGGTACATTAACTGCAACCAACATCGCCTTTGAATGTGTGTGACATTGTGGTGGTTTGAATGAGTGTCCCCCATAGGCTCTAGGTATTCAGACGTTTGTCTCCAGTTGGTGGCGCTGTTTTTGGAGGTCTTGGGGTGTGTGGCTGTGTCACTGGGGGCAGGCTTAGTGAGTCTAACAAGCCTCGTGGTCTACAGTTGCTCTCTCTCTGCTTCCTGTGCTCATTGCGAGATGTGACCCTCGGTTTGCTGCTCCAGTCTCCAGCCACCATGCCACCCGCCACAATGGACTCTAATTCCCTGGAACCGTCAATCGTAAGCTCAAATAAACTCTTCCTTTTATAAGTTCCTTGGTCATGGTGTTTTATCACAGCAACAAAAAACTGACTAATACAGACATCAATATGGGAACATACTCGACATGCAGAACCTTTGGCCCCAAAAGCTTAGCCTGATCACAAAACCGTCAGGGGAGCTGTGTGTACATGAACAACTGAGAAACTGTGTTATTATGAATACCAGAGAAAAGGAGAAAGAAAGATAAGAAAATTTAAATATTTTATTATTTTTAATTTATGTGTATGAGTGTATATTGCCTGCATGTGTGTAAGTGCACCCATGTGGTGCACTGCTAGTGGAGGTCAGAAGAGGGTGTCAGATCCCTTGGAACTGGAGTGAGGGATGGTTGTTAGCCACCTGGGTCCTCTGAAGAGCAGTCACTACTCTTAACCTCTGAGCCATCTCTTCAGCTGCAGAAAAATGTTTTTAATTGTGATCATTCCTATTTTTTTATTAATTTTATTTATTTCTGTATGTGTATGAATGTACTGTCTGCATGCAAATTTGTGCACCCGTGTCGTGCAATGCCGCGGAGGTCAGAAGAGGGTCTCAGATTCCCCTGGAACTGGAGTTCTCCTGGAACTGGAGTTTCAGACGGTTCTCGGCCGCCATGTGGGTGCTGGGGATCGAACCCCGGTCCTCTGTAAGAGCAGTCGGCGCTCTTAACTGCTAGGCCATCTCTCCAGCCCGTGATCATTCCTATTTAAAAAGACAGGGTCTGGGGATGTTCCTTGCTTAGCATGCATGAGATCCTGGGTTCAATCTCCTCAAAGAAGGTGGGAGAAAGAGAGAGAGAGAGAGAGAGAGAGAGAGAGAGAGAGAGAGAGAGAGAGAGAGAGAGAGAGGCGGAGGCATTGGTTAATTATTCAAGCTTCAACAACTCAAGTCAGAAACAAGGAAACACAGGTAGCAGCATTGGGCATTATTTTTGCAACTGCTTGTGCCTTTCCTTTCCTCCCTATCTCCTTTCCGCTTGCCTCCTGTCCCTGTCTCTTTAGCTGACAGGCTGATTTAGTCTTTATCCTTTAGGGCTGAGCCTTTGGCAGTACTCTGTGGGGTCCCTGGAGTCCCCTTTCCCTGTGTGTGTGAGAGAGAGGGTAAAATCTTACCGCGCTGGCAGCTGGCAGACCGTTTCCAATTTAGTGCCGCCATGATTGTCCCTCCTGGTGGAACCATTGCTGCCTTCAGTTTGAAAACCACCAGACACCCAATCAAAATTCAGATCTACCTGCACAGGAACCAAACATCTGGATGAGGTTGCCATCACCTCCACCCCAAGTCCCCTCCACCCCTAATTTTTTGGGGGACCAGATGTTGATTTTGGGCACCCTTCTTTATTGCTGCCCACCTTATTATTTGAGACAGTGTGTCTCAACTGAACTGAGAGCTCACTGATTTGCCAATGAGCCCCAGGGAGCAGGGGTCCTCCTGTGTCTGTCTCCCTGGCACTTGGATTACTGGCCATTTACATGAGGGCTAGGGGGTCTAAATTTGGGTCTTCGTGTTTGCATGGGAATCACTCTATTGACTGAATCTCTCCCCAGCCCCACCACCCCTAGTTCTGAGCCCTATATGAGAAACAGCCAAGAAGAGAAACTCTTTGGGGTCCATCCTGGTCCCGTTCCATAGTTGCGTCTGGCTTGGAACAACTAGGTATCCTTGGAGACAGTCACCAGGTTTGTGAGCCAAAGAGCCGAGGAGGAGGACCAGGGCACCAGAACCAATGATAAGCTGTAGGCTGGTCCCAGTCCAGCCGCCCAGCTGTGCCCCCTGAGCCCTGTGCCAAATCCCCGTTCTGGCCTCAGTTTCCCTCTGGGTCCCAGTGGGGATAATAACATGGCTCCTCCTCCCGGGGGGCTGTGTGGATTAACTAATTAATGAGTGTGACATCGCCTGCTTCCACAAAGGGGCTGATTAAATGCTGGGTGTTGTTATTAGAAGCGATGGAGGGTGTGTGACAGGCAGTCGGCTGGAGATGGTCCGCTCCCCTTTGAATCCTCCCCACCCCCTTCCTCCGTCTGCCCCACATTCTGTAAGCTGAGCATCTTGCAAGACAAAACCAAGATGATTTTTTTTTGACACCCCTCAAAGACGACGTTTAACTTTTTCGCATTTCTTCTGTGCTGGATGGAATGTGAGTTAGGGCCCATCTTCATAGTATAATCTGTCTCTGACAGCTGGCATAACTGTACCCTGCCTCAGACTCTCAGCTCCCAGCAGCTGCAGACATTGATGTTTTGACCAGTGACTGCACAGGGCAGAGTTGTTTGCAGAAATACAACTGCAGAATTCCTAAGCTGAACATTACCTCTGTGTTTGTATTGACTCTATTGCCCCTTGGAGGTAGGGACTGAGATCTCACTCACAACACACACACACACACACACACACACACACACACACACACACACACAGCCTGATGGAAGAGGTAGCAACCAAGGCAAAGAGTTAGGAGAATTCAAAATGCATAGAATATATATATATGCATATATATAATTTTATTTTGTGTGTGTGTATGAATGTACTGTCTGCATGTAGGTTTGTGCACCCATGTCATGCAATGCCTCAGAGTTTAGAAGAGGGTGTCGGATTTGGATTCTCCTGGAACTGGAGTCAAGGATGGTTCTCAGCCGCCATGTGGGTGCTGGGGATTGAACCCGGGTCCTCTGCAGGAGCAGTTGGCACTCTTAACCACTAGGCCATCTCTCCAGCCCCTCAAAACGCATAGGGTTTTTTTGGGGGGTCTTTTTCGAGACAGGATCTCCCTGTAGCCCCAGCTGGCCTTGAACTCACAAAGATCTGCCTGCCTCTGCCTCCCAAGTGCTAGGATTAAAGGCGTATACCACCACGCCTGGCCAAAACGCATAGGGTTTTAAAATAGTGTCTACTCGTGGCTGTGATTCAATGACTGTATCTTAGCTTGGATACAAGGTATTGGATGACTGGATGAAATCACGCTGGGACATGGTGACTTTGCAGTACCCAGGTTTGGATCTCTGTAGCTGACATGAGATCATCGCCTACCCCCAGGTGCTGGGTCTTCTACCCCTGAGTCCTGGCACCTTAGATGGAGGTAGAGGAGAAGAAATCACTCAGTCCCGAAGCCAGGTAAGTTAGTCTGTTGCTGACAACCGAAGAGGGGAATATTGTTTATCCAAATAAACACAAACTCAGCCAGCCTGGGGAGGCAAGAACAAAGCTCTGGAGGCTGAGCTGTCAGACTCCCACAGGGAGAGAAATTAGCCAGTTGTGAGGTTTAGGAAATATGTGCGAATTGAAGTTTGGGGCACTGGGAGCCAGGCCCCAGCTCTGGATATCCTGGGCATCTCTGGGTATGATTTCAGACCTTCCTGCCTCTGCACACAGCCGCTGTCCATGTACTGCAGACCTTTCCCCTCCCTGTCTTACTTGACTGCTTACTATGAAGTAACAGGGACTTGGGGCCCATGTCTTTGATGGCACCGGAGGGACTGGAAGGTCAGCCACTATTGAGGAATGCTGAGGTCCTGTGTAAAAGGTAAGTTGCAGCAGGGCCACCCAGCCCACATCTTTGACCTGATTAACATAATTTGCTCCCAGCAGCTCAACAGATGTACAAGACAAGAGAGGGTCTTAGCTAAGGTGGTGATGATGGGCACACTGGAGGAGGTGACCCTGCTGTGGTTTTCCAGTTGGAAGGTCTGGGAGGTTTCTTCACTCTAGCCTCAACTCTAGTTCACTTGGGTAATCACCAGAACTTTCTCTCAAATGCCCAGAGGACTGGGAAATCCTCTCATCTCATTAAGTCAGCCTGTTTGTAAGTGTCTGCTCCTTGGTGGGCATTGTAGTAACTAGTTTTTCTCCTTGGGGCACTGGGGAATGAAAGGAGTATAAACACAGATGTCTCAGGGGAAAATCTGTGTGCTCACTGACTGGTGTGATTCATGTAGACTTTCTGGACACCAAAAGCCATAGTGGAGAGTCTGGCTTCTTAAGGGTGTTTATCTGTCTATACAATCACTCATTCTTTACCCACTCCTTTCCTGCTTACCTACTTATCTACCTATCTGCTCGGGCACTTAAGGTGTTTGTTCACCCACCCACTAATCCACCCACTCATCCGTCCTTCCTTCTATCCACAAACCCATCCATCCCTCTTTCCATCCACAAACCCACCTACATGCACTCATCCATACACTCATCCATCTACCCATCCATCCCATGCTTTCTTCCATTCATCCATCCTTCCTTCTATCTATTCATCTTTCCTTCCACCCATCAACCCTCTCATCAGTGACATATCCATCTATCTATCTGCTTCTTAAATCATGTGTTCTGGGGCTGGAGAGATGGCTCAGCAGTTAAGAGCACCAACTGCTCTTGAAGAGGACCTGGGTTTGATTCCCAGCACCCACATGGCAGCTAAGAACCAACTTTAAGCCGGGCGTGGTGGCGCACGCCTTTAATCCCAGCACTCGGGAGGCAGAAGCAAGCAGATCTCTGTGAGTTCAAGGCCAGCCTGGTCTACAGAGTGAGTTCCAGGCCAGCTGGGGAGACCATGTCTTAAAAAGACAAAAAAGTCATATGTTCTGGGGCTGGAGAGATGGCCTAGCGGTTAAGAGCACTGACTGCTCTTGCAGAAGACCCGGGTTCGATCCCCAGCACCCACATGGTGGCTGAGAACCATCTGTAACTCCAATTCTAGGAGAACTCCAGTTCCAGGGGAATCTGACACCTTCTTCTGACCTCCGTGGCATTGCACTACATGGGTGCACAAACCTACATGCAGACAGTACATTCATACAAATAAATAAATAAATAAATAAATAAATAAATAAAATAAAAATCATATGTTCTTTATTATTATTTCTAAATATTTTCTTTTTTTACATTTCTAAGTTTGAGTGAGTGAGTGTGTGTGTGTGTGTGTGTGTGTGTGTGTGTACTCATGCCCCAGTGCATATACGAAGATCAGAGCCACAATGCATATATTAAGATCAGAAGACAGGTTGTTAGAGTCAGCTCTCATTTCCCACCATGTGGGTTTGAGGGATTGGTGGCAAGCACTCTTACCTACCAGGCTCTCTCCTGCCTTGTTCTAAACCTTTTTCTTTTATTTTCTTTCTTTTTTTTTGTCTTTTTGAGACAGGTTCTCCCTATAGCCCCAGCTGTCCTGGAACTCACTATGTAGATCCGGCTGGCCTTGAACTCACAGAGATCTGCCTGCCTCTGCCTCCCAAGTGCTGGGATTTAAAGTGTGCACCACCACGTCTAGCTTCTACATATTTTTGAAACCACCCATTTTTTTTTGCCCATTTTTACCAGTATCTTCCAGATTCAGGGAGTCTGTCTTCAGGACAACTGCAGTGACTCTCACCTCTCATCCATTTTCCACCCAGCAGGGTGACCTTTTAATAAATGAACATCAAATTACATCAAGTCACTGCTTAAACCCTAGCTGTGGTTTCCCATTGCTCTTAAAACATAGACTCCATTTTTTTTTCTTGAATGCAACTGAAACACAGTTAAAGGCTGGACTTTGACAAGTTTCTGTGAGTGTACTGACTTGTGACCACACCCAGGCAACAACTCAAAACACTTTTGTTCTTCATGTCTTTCACAGTATCTGCCACCCTAGAAATAACCATTATTGGGGCTTTTAAAGCACTATAAATAGGTTTCATCTATTCTTGAGATTTCTACCAATCCAGCCATGTAGTAGCTCAGCTTCTATGTCTTGTTTATTTTGCTTTATTTCTGTTCAATGCATCTATGAATCTGGCTTTTACATGTATCAGTAGTTTTGTGTTTGTGCATGTGGGAGTATGCTGTATGTGTGTACATGTTTTATGTATATGTGTACATGTATGAGGAGGAGGCAGATATCAATGTCAGGTGTGTTCCTCAATCTCCCTCTACCTTGGTTTTTGAGATTGGTCTCTCAGAGAACCTGGAGCTCAGTGATTCATCTAGGCTGACTGTGCACTAGTCTCTGTGTCCCCAGTGCTGAGTTTACAAGAACACACTGTCATGTTTTGCTCTTTTTACTTGGATGCCAGGGATTTAAACTCAGGTCTTCATTTTTTTTTTTTGTTTGTTTGTTTGTTTGCTCTTTTTGAGACAGGGTCTCCCTGTAGCCCCAGCTGTCCTGGAACTCACTATGTCGACCAGGCTGGCCTTGAACTCACAGAGATCCCCTTGCCTCTGCCTCCCGAGTGCTGGGATTAAAGGTGTGCACCACCATGCCCAGCAGGTCTTCATTCTTGATCGGTAAGCACACTGTTGACTGACTCCTCTGTAGCTATAGTTTAGCCTTTCTCATTGCTATGCAATAGTTCATTAGCTGCATATATAATTGTCTAGTCTATTCTACTGTTGATCCATATCAGGCATTTGTTACATTCTAGAACTCTTATACATAAAGCTGTGCTATGGTTTACATGTTTGTTCTCTGCAAAACTCCTAATTTGAACTTTAAACCTCAAGGTGATGGTATTAAGAGACCTTTGGGAATTGAATACACCATGGGCTTAGCACTCTTCTTAGAGAGCGCAAGGGAACTAGAGAGTCCTTTCTGGCCTTTCTGGCCGTAGAAGGATATATAGCAAGAGGCGGTTTGATGATTCAACTTGTCAACTCCACAGGATTTAGAATCACCTAGGAGATGAAATTTTGAGGCATGTCTGTGAGGGAGTCCCTAGATCAGAGTCAATGAAGAGGGGAGACTTGCTGTGAATGTGGGCAGCATCATTCCATGGTCTGGGGTCCCAGCGTTCATCACTTTCTGCTTCCTGACAGTGAATGCAACATGATCAGCCACCTCAGGCCATGCCTCACCACCACAATGGACTGTAGCCTCTGAGACCATGAGCAAAGATAAGCCTTTCCTTGCTGGAGCTGCTTCCATCAGGTATTATGTCACAGCAATGAGAAGAGTAACTAATAGGCACCATTCAGAACAAGACTCTAAATCTGCTCCCTCTCGAGCTTAGACCTCCCTGCCTCCAGACCTGTGAGAAACAACTTTCTATTATTATACATGACCCAGTCTACCATATTTTCATTATAGTAGCACGAATGGACTTAGCCTGCTATGAACATTCTTGTCCAGGTTTTTCATAGACTTTGATTGCATTTATTTCTCTTGGATTGTATGATAGAATTATGGTGCCCCAAAGACCACACCCTAATCTCCAGAGTCTAGGAATGTGTTAGATCCCATGGACAAGGGGAGTTAGGACTGCAGATGGAGTCTGCAAATCAGTTGGCCTTAGCACAGAGAGATTACCCCAGATCATCTGGATAAACTCAGAAGTCCCAAGAATCTTCTTGGGCTGCTTGGCTGGCTCAATGGGTGAGGATGCTTGCTGCTCAGCAACATGAGCCTGAGGACCTGTTCAGTCCAGAACCCATGTCAAAGGAGGGAATTGACTTCCCAGGAATACTCATGAGTTGAGAAAGGAAACAGAGATAGAAAGCCTTGACCAGGCACCAGCCTCCTGAAGATGTGCGGAGCGTAAGAGCCTCTAGGATACAGCAAAGACCAGAGCGCAGGTTAGCCCCCTCCCTGGACTTCCCTAACAAGAAACACAGTTCTGTTGTCCCTTGACTTTAGCCCAGTGAGACCCACATTTAATACTTCTGAGCTCCAGAACAGTGAGGCCACAGGTTTGTCTTGAGCCACCAAGGTCATGGTAATATGATACAACAGCAAGAGGAAACTGTTGCAATGATTGGATCCTAGGCTAGGGAAGTGTCAAACCTGGCCAACCAGGGCTGCCACCCCGCCAGCCTGGCCACCCTTATCTCCACCCTTGCCCTCTACTCTAGAGCAGCACACACATACACACATACACACACACACACACACACACACACACACAAACACACACACACACATACTTTGCACGTGCACTCTCTCTACTAGGATGGCTCTCACTCACTCTGCCCCATCTCCCCCTAATTTTGAGGTAGAGTCTCTCCATGCAGTCTGGGGTGGCATTGAAATCAAGATTTCCTGCCTCAGCCTCCCTAGGGATCGAGCTATAGGCACATGTCACTGTGCCTCCTACTCTACATAGGCAGCATTTCAGAGGACACCCAGTGGCTCCAATACACTGTGCTGTCCCCTCCAAACACTCTGTCCTTTCCTTGGTGCTCCTGTCAAGGTTTGCCATGACGCGTTCACACCAGGCTAGGCATTCCACGCAGCGAGGAGCCGAGTCGTCATCCCACCCTCGTTACTTAGTAGGCCACAAGCCCACAGAGTTGGTCCACAGGAGTTACTCACTGGATGAGAATAAGAAAGAGAGAAGAGAGGAAGAAGGAGAGGTAAGGAGGGAGACAGGAGATCAGGGAGAGACAGAGACAGAGACAGAGAGAAACGTGCAACATGGGGCCACCATGGTCCAGGGTCTGCCCTGAGTATTTTCATCCTTTCCACTACCCCGGGATATAAAGCCTTGGACTATCAAGATGGCTCAGCAGAGAAAGAGCGCTTGCTATCGAGCCTGAGTTTAATCCCCAGGACCCCCATGGAAGAAGCAGCGAACCAGCTGCTGAAAGTTATCCTTTGATCTACCTCTACAAGCACACTGTGGACACACACACACACACACACACACACACATACACACACACACACAAATTTAAAAATTAGGGGCTGGAGAGATGGCCCAACGATTAAGAGCGCCGACTGCTCTTGCAGAGGACCCGGGTTCGATCCTCAGCACCAACATGGTGGCTGAGAACCGTCTGAAACTCCAATTCCAGGAGAACTCCAGTTCCAGGGGAATCCGACACCGTCTTCTGACCTCCGAGGCCTTGCACGACACGGGTGCACAGACCTGCATGCAGACAGTACACTCATACACATAGAGAAAAATAAATTAAAAATTAAAATAAAAATTAATAGAAAACTACCCATGTGACCTAACCTTGGAAGGAAATGCTGCTTTCCTGGTAAGAGAGTTCTGTGTTCCCTTACAGACAGTGCAGCATACTTCAAGGACCTGTGTTCACTGCCTTGCTATCAGTGGCACCTGAGGTAGAAGGATGATATAAGCAGGAGATGGGGGCAGTAAGTTGGTGAGGCCAACATGTTGGAGTCAGAGCTGGGACCCAAATCCAGGGATTCTTGTCTTTGAACTCAGTGTGCTGTTTGCAATGGTGAGCAGGACAGCCACATTTAGTAACTACAAAAACAGATTGGTAGCGTATACCTGTAATTCCAGAACTTGGGAATTGGGGGGAAGGTAGGAGAATTAAGAGTTCAAAGTCATCCTCTGCTGTATAACAAGTCAAAGCCAGGTGAAGCCCGGACTCCCTGAGAACCTGTCTTGAGAAAACAAGAAGAAAAAATATATATTTAATCCAATTTGAATTTTGATAATCAAGAACCAATTGTTTAAAATAGAAGGTAGCCCAAAGACTGGTTGAGATATACTAAAATATTATCTGTGGTCCAGATGAAATTCAATTTTAACCAGGCATGCTTGTTTCATCTGTGGGTAGGCGAACAGCTTAAAGTGTGGGGTGGGGTTGACCACTGTTCTGCCTTTCCGGGGACCCATGCTTTGCAGAATGCAGCCTTCTTACCCTGGAGAGAGCTTCTGCCTCTGACCTGTTTGTCCTCCTTCCTCCTATCCCGCTTGGCCTCTGAGCAGAATCAGTCCCTGGCGAGGTCCTCGTTCCCAACTTAATCTGCAGCGTCATCTCGCCAGGCTGCCCTTCCCGGTCAAAACTGAGGAGGAGACGTTATGCTTCTCAGGCTCACCAGGAAAGCAGGGGCGAGGGTTCCCCAAACTGCTAAAGCTCCCTGTATGCTCATCCCAGGCAAGGAGTTGGAGTATTGTGGGGAACGGGCTATTTGGGGCTCCAGTGAGTGTTTGTTTCTAAGTCATCTCTGAGGCTGGCTTGGGTCTGTGGGCTCGAGGAGAGGTGTCTCTGTATTTCCCAGATTCCTTCCCTAGAGCACATTTTGCATGATTTCCTGTTAGTAACTGTCCTCCAGAAAGTGGCTCAGCTCCAGCAGCAGGGGCCCAGGCCTAACTTGTTCACAGCTCTGTCCCCAGCACTTGGCTGGTGACTGCAGTAAGGATTCAGTTAACATTTGTATAACCAGTGGATAATCCCTTAATAATCATAGACTTTAACCACACTCCTGTAAAGAGGAGGGAACAGAGGGGCAGGGGCCTGCCTTAGTCTACACAGCTCGGTGGAGGCTGACTTAGTACTAAAAGCCCAAGCTGATTCCCACTACGGGTCTCTATCCACTCAGTAAACAAGGGGTACCCTGTTCCCAATGTGCCCTGCTCCAAGCTACTCAAGATGAGCTTTCTCCACCGGAAACTCCCATTCCCCTTTCTCAAAGTTTCCTTTCCCAGGGAAGGGTTGACACATAGAGGGAGGAGACACAGGAAGTTGCTTTAACCGCTAGAAGCCTCCCTACGAAGCTGACTTCTGAGTAATGAGCTGCTTCCACATGTGGGCCAGGGCAGACTGACATTCCAATAGGCGTAGTCTCTGCCCCTCTTTCCAGCTTCCTCCTATCTCTAAAAAGGGGTCATGGAGCTACAGAGCTCCCAGGGCCCAACACCCCCTGGGCCAGCCCCAGGCAGGAAGGTCCCCAACACTGATTTCAGAGCCAAGAGAATCCAAATCTCAAGTCTGTTCCCTTTTTTAGAGGCACAGTTTTCCAGTTAGGAAAATGGGTTTATGAATATCAGCCTCATCGGCTGGCACGGTATCCAGGCAGTGTCCTTAGTGTGTGGCAGGTGCTCAGTCACAGGCCTTGTGCTGGGTTGGGGACCCTCTCCAGTGAACACAAGGACTGAAGCCTCCAGACTGATCCCTTGGTTGGACAAACTGTCACCTATCCCTTCCTGAGGTAGAAGTGTAAGGTGGCCTTTCTGGTTACGTGGAGGATGCTGCATTCGGAATGGGTCCCAGCGGGATCTGAGCCCTTCTCAAAGCCCTGCTTGCCCTTTGAAATCAAGAAGGGAAAACAGGCCTTTGAAGCTTGGAGCTCAGGGGGCAGGTGTTCAGCGGGGTCTTTCAGAACAACCCAAGACTCCAGGAGACCTTAGGCCAGCCTCGGATCTCAAACACCTGTCCCTCAGCAGAGTAGCCCCTCCAGGTCCATGGAGAATGAGCTGGCCAGAACCCCTAAAGATAACAGAATCCACCTTGCCTACACACACTAATAGCAAATAGTTTACATGTAACTACACTTCTTCCCGAATACAGCTTTAGCCACCTCTGGACAGCCAATGGTCCTGAGACCAGCCAACACTGTAAATGGTTGTTATACTGTGTTGTTTATGTTGACAACAAAAGCCTGCACATGTCCAGTACTTGATGGGATTTAGTTTTACCCAGGAGACAGGCTTCTGCCACATCGGTGAGATGTCCAGTGAGGTTTAACTAAGAGAGGAAGGCCCACCTTGAATGTGGGTAGCACCATCCCATGGCCTGCGGTGCCAGGCTGGTAGACAAAGCAAGCTGAACACCAGCATTCACTTCTCTCTGCTTTCTGACTGCGGATTCCAGGATTCGATGTGATTAGACCCCTCGTGTTCCCACCTCAGGAGGCTTGTCATGAATTTGGTCATGGCAATGAGAGAAATAGACAATAACCCTCCCTCTCCCCTCCCTCCCTCCGTCCTTCCTTCCCTTCCCTCCCGCTGTCCCTCCCTCTCTCCCTCCCTTCCTCCTTCCTTCCCTTCCCTCCTTCCCTCCCTTTCTCCCTCCCTCCCTCCTTCCCTCCTTCCCTCCCTCCTTCCCTTCCCTCCCTCCTTTTCCTTCCTCCCTCCCTCCTTCCTTCCCTTCCCTCCCTTCCTTTCCTCCCTCCCTCCCTCCCTCATTCCCTCCTTCCTTCCCTTCCCTCTCTTCTTTTCCTCCCTCCCTCCCTCCCTCCCTCCCTTGCATCATCTGTGAGCCTAGACTTGTCTTGAACAACAGAACTAAAGAGATCTTCCTGCTTCAGCTCCTGAACACTGGGATTTCAGGCAAGTCCCCAAGCACTCAACCCCTCCCTGCTTGACACATTGATCTATTATTGATTGAAGCTGCAGGTGTGGACAAATAGGTACACAGAGCTGACTGTCACTTTGGGGGGTTATTTATTTATTATTTATTCAGTTTTTTGAGACAGGGTATCCCCGTAGCCCCAGCTATCTTGGAACTCACTATGCTGACCAAGCAGAACTTGAACTCACAGAGGTACGAATGTCACTGCCTCCTGAGTATTGGGATTAGGCATGTGCTACCATGTCAGGTTTTTAATTTTTTTAATTTATTTTTTAATATACTTTAAAATATTTTTATTTTTGTATATGTATGAATGTACTGTCTGCATATATGTTGTGCACCCGTGTTGTGCAATGCCTTGGAGGTCAGAAGAGGGTGTCAGATTCCCCTGGAACTGGAGTTAAAGACGGTTCTCAGCCGCCACGTGGGTGCTGGGGATCAAACCTGGGTTCTCTGCAAGAGCAGTCGGCACTCTTAACCGCTAGGCCATCTCTCCAGCCCCTTTAATTTATTTTTATGTGTATGAATGTTTTGTGTGCATGTATGTAAGCATGTCCGTGTATACAATGCCTACAGATGACTGAGAGTATTAGATCCACTGGAACTAGAATTAATGACGGTTGATAGTAGCCATATAGGTGCTGGGAACCCAGCCCAGGTCCTCTGCAAGAACAGCCAGTGCTCTTAACTGTTGAGCCATCTCTCTAACCCCCTTGTTTTATTTTATTATTTTTTTTTAGAAAGGGTCTCACTGTGTAGTCCTGA
Organism: Rhizomys pruinosus; assembly: GCA_009823505.1. Lineage (NCBI taxonomy): Eukaryota > Metazoa > Chordata > Mammalia > Rodentia > Spalacidae > Rhizomys > Rhizomys pruinosus. Next base: position 3,048,376 of record VZQC01014891.1, read on the forward strand.
TTAACCTGAAACTATGTAGACCAGGCTGGCCTTGAACTCAGAGATCTATCTGCTTCTGCATCCCAAGTACTAGGATTAAAGGTGTGTAAGCCCCCACACCTGCCACTTTTGAGTTTTAAATGTTTTTAGTAAAGGTGGCCTGCAAGACGGCTCAACAGGTAAGGGTGCTTGTTGCCAAACGTGACAACCTGAGTTCGACCCCTAGGACTACCTAGAGGCAAGAAAGAACAAATCCTGCAAGTTGTCCTCTGTCCTCTGACCTCCACATGTGTGTTGTGGCATGCATGCACACATACAAGTAAATGAAATGTAATAAAATTATTTAAATTGTGGTAAAGTGTACAGAACACCAAATTTGCCATCCCTACCACTTTTCAGTGTACAGTTCAGGGCATGAAATATATTCCCATTACAGTGTGACCATGACCTCAAGAGCTTTCCCACTCTCCTCCACTCAAAACTGTCTCCATTAAACAGTGACACCCATCCTTCTGCCTCCTACCCACCTCAATTACTACAGGGATTCGACTCTCTGGGTTTGTGAACTTGGCTATTTTAGGAACTTCCTGCAAATGGCATCCTGAGAGAGTTGTCCCTTTGCATCTGGCTGGTTTCACTGAGTTTAGCATCTTCCAGTTCCATCCACACTGCAGCACGTGTCCGAATTTCATTTCGTTTTGAGGCTGAATCATTTACCACCATGGGTCTTTGCCTCACTTCTTTCATCATGAGTACCTGGGTGTCAGGATAGGGACTCCGGCTCGAGCACTTCAGGGTTCCATGCCTGCTGTCCTGCAAGCTTCTTTTAGGAGCCGGGATGGCTGGATCCCCTGCTCGACCAAGCAGATCCCATATCCTGAGACCTCCCTTTTGATGTACGGGGCAGATAAAATGTCACACTTCCCACCTACCAAAACACTCTCTGACCTTCCTTCATCCCCCCAACCTCCATTCCCACCTCGCAAGGTGCAGTATAAAGACCCCCTCCCCGGGCTGGAGAGATGGCCTAGCGGTTAAGAGCGCCGACCACTCTTACAGAGGACCCGGGTTTTCGATCCCCAGCACCCACATGGTGGCCGAGAACCGTCTGAAACTCCAATTCCAGGAGAACTCCAGTTCCAGGGGAATCCGACACCCTCTTTTGACCTCCGCGGCATTGCACGACACGGGTGCACACGCCTGCATGCAGACAGTACATTCATACACATACCGAAATAAATAAAAATTAAAAAAAAAAGACCCCCTCCCCACGACCCCCTCCCCCAGTGGTGCAAATAAAGTTGAGTTATTCCCTGGGAATCTCTCCCGGGTTAGTTCCTTTACTGACCCATACAGGCTCCCCCTCCCTCTCCCCCTCCTGGCTCCCGCCTGAGCCTCGGCAACCACGCTTGCGGTTGCGTGAACAGAGAGGAAGAAACAGCAACACATGCATCTTCTGCATCATGTTGCTATGAACATGGGTGTGAAAAGTGTCTGCTCAGGTCTCTGCTCTCAGCTTTTGCTGTGTGCATGTGTGTGTGTGTGTGTGTGTATGCACACGCATGTGTGCTTACCACAACATGCATGTGGAAGTTAGAGGACAGATTGCAAGAGTCAGGTGGTTCTCTTTTCCAACCATGTGGGCTTCAGGACTTGAACTCATGTCCTCAGTCTTGACACTCACTGAGCCATACTGCTGACCATCCACCTTATTTTATTCTACGTCTTATGGTGAAAAAAAATGTATATTTAGAATTAGCCAACTGGACTGCTTAGATGATCCCCATTTCGTGGGCAATAGCCAAAGCATCATCATCAGGAGCTGCTCAGACATGGGCCTTCTTCTCGCCATCAGGTCTGATCAAGGTACTGCCTTTGGCCACATCAGTGTCATAGAGTTTCTTCACAGCCTGCTTGATCTGGCACTTGTTGGCCTTGACATCCACAGTGAACACAGTGTGCTGTCTTCTGCCTTCTTCATGGCCTACTCAGTGGTCAGAGGAAATGTGACGATGGCGTAGTGGTCTAGCTTGCTTCTCCTGAGGGAGTTCTTTCCAGAGTACCTGGGCTACGTCCAGAGCCGCAGAGTCTTGGGCTGCTGGAAGGTGGGTGATGCTCAGATCTTCAACACTGCCTTCTTGGCTTTCAATGCCTTTGCTTTGGCTTTGGCTTTGGGACGGGCAGAAGGAAAGAAAACTAGGATGTGACATCAGAAACGGATCCCTCTGGCCTCAACACTTGAATCTGCTGCCCCTACTACCACCTTATCTTTTGAAACAGGGTCTCTCAGTGAACCTGAAGATCAATTATTTCAGCTAGACTGGCCAGCTCCTGGATCCGCCTGTTTCTCCCCCCTAGATCTAGGGTATAGGAAGGCAGTATCAGTCTCCATGTCACTGAATGCTCCCTTGGCCCAACCTCCAACCACAGAGTCACTAGGCCATTTAGGGGAGGGGTCATGTGTGATACAGACTAGCCCATGGTCCGACACACCCCGACCCCTACTGTCCAAGGAAAGCTGGCTTCTGTCTCAATATGGCCATTTTGTATTTATTCATTTCTTTATTTTCTTTCCTCTTCCTCCTCCCCCTCCTCCTCTTTCTCCTCCTCCTCTTTTTTCCCTCCTCTTCCTCCTCCTCTTCTTCTTCCTCCTTCTCCTCCTTCTCTCTTTCCTTCTTTGAGACATGATCTCAAAATATAGCTCAGACTAGCCCAAAAATTCATGACCCTCCTACCTCAGCCTCCTGATTGCTGAAATTGCAGTTGTACACCATTAGAATTCTAGAATCATTTCTGGAAACACCAGGCTATCTCCACAGTGGCATCCGTGTCACACTCACAGTGACACTGCACAGGGTTCCTGTCTATCCACACAGCAGTGGGTGCTTACCACATCTAACTTTTGCTTATCCTCCCTGGTATATAGTGCCATCTCCTCTTGGCTCTGATTTGCATTTCTTTAATTCTTTTTTTAAATTTTTCAAAATTTTTTATTTATTTCTGTATGTGTATGAATGTACTGTCTGCATGTAGGTCTGTGCACCTGTGTCGTGCAATGCCGCGGAGGTCAGAAAAGGGTCTCGGATTCCCCTGGAACTGGAGTTCTCCTGGAATTGGAGTTTCAGACAGTTCTCGGCCGCCATGTGGGTGCTGGGGATCAAACACGGGTCCTCTGTAAGAGCAGTCGGCGCTCTTAACCGCTAGGCCATCTCTCCAGCCCGCATTTCTTTAATTCTTAATGATACTGAACAACCCTCCCCAGATTTAATGGCCATTTGTAAGCAGATTTTTTTCCTTTTTATTGAGGCGAAAGTTACATACTAATTTTTTTTTAATTTTATTTATTTATGTGTATGAATGTACTGTCTGCATGAAGATCTGTGCACCTGTGTCGTGCAATGCCGCGGAGGTCAGAAGAGGGCCTCAGATTCCCCCGGAACTGGAGTTCTCCTGGAACTGGAGTTACAGATGGTTCTCAGCCACCATGTGGGTGCTGAGGATCAAAGCTGGGTCCTCTGCAAGAGCAGTTGGTGCTCTTAACCGCTAGGCGATCTCTCCAGCCCCGAAAGTTACATACTAATCCTAAGTCCGCAGCTTGGCTGCCTTATCTTACATATGTATCTTACATATGTGTACAAATGGGCACTCACCATCCAGGTTAAGATTGTGAACATTCCAGAATCCCAGAGGGGTCCTTCATACCTCTTCTAAGCAGGACTCCCATTAGAAAATCACTGTTCTGCCTTCTACTGCATGGATAATGTTACCTGTTCTAGAATAGCAAATAAGTCCTTTCACTCACTCCTACATTTGTGACATCCATCATGGAGTCACAGGTGGCAGTACTTTATTCTTTGTTTGTAGCTTTACACTATTCTATTCTATCAATTTATATGGGCTTTAGTCATGTAAAATCTCAGATAACGGACCTATTTATCTACAATAAAGAGCCATTTCATGAAGTTTAACCTCATATTTGTCCATTCCCCTGTTTAACACACACATTATTTATTATTTATTTTTATTTTCTGCGTATGAGTGTTTTCCCTGCATGTGTGAAGTGCACAAAGTGCACGCAATGCCTGTGGAGGCCAGGAGAGGGCATTAGATCCCCTGGAACTGGAGTTAGAGATGCTAGCTGCCTTGTAGGTGCTAGGAACCAAACCCAGGTCCTCTGCAAGAGCAGCCACTGCTCTTAACCACTGAGCCCAGATACATTTTTTTTTTCTTTTGGTCTTTTTGAGACAGGGTCTCTTGACATCTGCCTGCCTCTGCCTCCTGAGTGCTGGGACTAAGGGCGTGTGCTACCACACCCATCCCAGATACATTTTTATGCAGGGTAAAGCTCACATTCAGTTGTGAGTTATTTGGAGGTTGGACTGTGTAATTCTATCCGTGTTTTGGAGCTAGCTGATGCTGGGGGTTGTGGGTCCTCGTGTATATATAGCAGCAAGCACACACACTCATTTCTGCTGAGTACATTCCTAAAGGAAGATCTTTGGGGAGGATTAGATTTGATCAATGTTTCCAGGTTTTTGGAGAGGTTTTCCCATTCTGTTCCCACCAATCATGTATGACAATTCTAGTCATTGCCTATCCTTCCCAGCAGTCTTTTTCCATCTTAGCCAACTTTCCAGGAACTTTTTTGAGGGACATGGCTCCAGCCTGCTCACTTTTCCATCCACTGAAATGGTCCATTGGTCAGAGTTGATGGCTCTGGCTGGCCCCCAATCTGAGGGCTCCTCTCAATGGGCTGGACAGTTCATCCCTGCTGTGGGTAGCTTAAGTCTTGTCCAGGAAGCCTGTGGGAGACGCTTCCTAACACATTGAGCTGGGCCCTCCTGTATTCTGGTACAGATAATACGGCACCGCACAGATGGAGGGAGGTTTATTTTGGCTCACAGTTCTAGAGGGCTCTCCAAGGTCAAGTGTCTGCAAATGGTCATGGCCTTCTTGCTGGTAGTGTGCCTAGACAGCTGAGTGCCTCACATAACAAGAAATGGGAGAGGGGGAATGTAGATATGAGAGGCTGAGTGTGCCCAGGAGTTTGTATCTGTGTGTATATGTGTGTGTGTGTGTGTGTGTGTATCTGTATCTGTGCATGTGTCTGTATGTCTGTGTGTCTGTGGGTCTGTGTATCTATGTATGTGTTTCTGTGTCTCTGTGCATGTGTCTGTTTGTCTGTGTGTGTCTCTGTGTGTCTGTCTGTGTCCGTGTTCTGTTTTTTGTTCTTATAAAGCCAATAGGTTTCAATCACAGACTCATCACCTAATGACCTTATCTAAGCCCAGTCACCTCCCAGAAGCTGAACCTCTGAACACCTGGTCAAATGAAGTTTCTGTCCTCTTAATACAATAAGGATTAAGTTTCAGGACATGAAGGCTGGGTGTCGTGGCACATGCTTTTAATCCTAGCACTTGAAAGGCAGAAGCAGGTAGATCTCTGTAAGATCCAGGCCAGCCTGGTCTATATATTGACTTCTGAGCCAGCTGGAGCTACAGGAAGAACCTGTTTTCAGAAGGCTAAAAAGAAAAAAAAAAACAGAAAGAAAAAGAAATGTCAAGACATGAAACCTTAGGCAACACATGCAAACCATATCCAAACTACAGAACAATCCAGTCAAAGCCTTACTTCAGTCGGAGAGTGGGTGGCATGGAACAGGGCTGCTGTGGGGACCCCAAGTCTCCCTGGTGGAGTGACCTGTGGGTCAGGAGTATTATGGGATGGGTGCATCAGCTGCTTCTCCTGTCCTTGTCTTACTGCCCACCTGTGCCTCTCAGGAAGCTTCACTGGAAAGCATTTGGCTTCTACACATGCAACACTTCTCAAATGTATGCGGCTGCTTTTGTGATTAATAATACCAGATTCCCTGAAAAGCATCTGAATTCGTGGTTGTCCTTTGTGGCATATTTTCTGAGCCAACAAATATATCAAAATTTAGCTGTTAGACTGAAAACATGGTTCAGCAAGTAAAAAGCGCTTGTGGCCAAGCCTGACAGCTTGAGTTCAATCCTTGGGACCCACATGGTAGAGCGAGAGAACTGCTCTCCAGTGGTTGTCCTCTGACCTCCACACACACACACCGTAGCGGGCACCTACATGCATCAGTCAATCAATTTATTACAATTAATCATTGTAATAAAATTCAGCTATTAACAAAGTAGAAATAGGCGAGGTTGGAAAAAATTTTTTTTGAGGCTGAAATTTCAGAGTTCAGAAACCAAGAGGGGAGGAGGACCTTGGATTAAGGCAGTGAGGTCACTCAGGGTTTCCTTCAGACAGTGGTACCAGTTATCCTCCTCTCTAAGAGATCCCACGAGAATGCTAGCAGAGCCCCTGTCCTTGGTACCCACGGGGTCCGACATCCTTCCTGATCTGACCCTCTCCAGTGGTTGCTGACAATCTCTTGACACCCTAGTCCCTGTTTCTGCAGCCCTGCCCCTGCTCTCGTTTCTCTCTCACATATTCTACCCAGCACAGAATAAAGCAAGCACCGTGGCACGCCTATAATCCCAGAACGTAGAAGGTAGAGGGAACAGGATCAAAAGTTCAAGGTCATTCTCAATTACATAGCAAGTTCAAGGCCAGCCCAAACCACATGAAACTGTATTTCTAAAAGGGAGAGGAATTTAAAATTGATGAATTTTTAAAAATATCTTCTTATTATTTTTATTTTATGTGTATGAGTGTTTTCCCTGCATAAATAGGTGAACCACATGTGTCCAATGCCCCACAGAAACCAGAAGAGGGTATCAGATCCCCCGGAACTGGAATTGAGGGGAGTAGTTAGCTGTCATGTGGGCGCTGGGAACAGCAAATGCTCTTAACACTAAGCCATCTCTCAAGCCCCTGACTGATGATTTTTAAAAGATTACTTTTTTTTTTTTTTGTCTTTTTGAGACAGGGTCTCCCTTTAGCCCCAGCTGTCCTGAAGCTCACTATGTAGACCAGGCTGGCCTTTAACTCACAGGGATCTGCCTGCCTCTGCCTCCCAATGCTAGGATTAAAGGCGTGTGCCACCACGCCCTGGCTTTTTTACATGGGTTCTGGGAATCCAAACTTGAGCCCTCAGGCATGCGTTGCAGGCACTTTACCAACTGAGATCTTTTCCCTGCCCCGACTCTATCCACCTTTTTTTTTTTTTTTTGGTCTTTTTGAGACAGGGTCTCCCTGTATCCTCAGCTGTCCTGGAACTCACTCTGTAGACCAGGCTGGCCTTGAACTCACAAAGATCCGCCTGCCTCTGCCTCCCAAGTGCTAGGATTAAAGGCATGCGCCACCACGCCAGCTCCTACTTATTATTATTTTTTTTTTTTTTGGTCTTTTCGAGACAGGGTCTCCCTGTATCCTCAGCTGTCCTGGAACTCACTCTGTAGACCAGGCTGGCCTTGAACTCACAAAGATCCGTCTGTCTCTGCCTCCCAAGTGCTAGGATTAAAGGCATGCGCCACCACGCCCGGCTGCAGCCCATTAGTCTTAAAGTCACTATGTAGCTAACACTGGCTTGAACTCCCAGTTTGCAGGCCTCCACCCCCTGAGAGCAGGGATTACAAGCATGTGCTGTCACATCAAGCTAAAGGGTTACATTAACTTGGGCAAATTCTCTGCACAGACCCTAACCCTCACTGTCCCCTTTGGCCTCGCCCCGCCTCCTATTGGAGTCACCATCAGCGCCGTGCTGGGCACTGGTGTCTCAGGCCGGCCTCCTTGCCCTCCCTCCCTCCAGTCCCGGTGTTTCGCATGTCCACTACGTCCAGTGACGCCTCATCCTCACTCTCCTCCCTCCTCTCTGCAGAGAAGTGACTCAGCGAATGGCCAGGGTGGGAGGGGCTTCTCGGTCAGCCTGGCCTGACCCCGTCTCTTCTGGAGGCCTCTATTGATCTAACACGGAGCTGTTTCCAGTGTCCTGAGCCAAGGACTGCAAATTTCATAGACAAATGTCGAGTTTAAGGGTAGAAGTATAGGCAGCCTACTTGGCATGGTCCGAAGCCCCAGCTGTACTGTACAGAGATACCATAGTCCCTCTGACTGTCAGGCAAGTCTCTTGGTTGTTTCTGCTCGTGCATGGGAAAAAGTGTGCTCTTCTCTGGAACTTCTCAAATCTAACATCTCGCTCCCTTCCCCCAGTGGCCATTTTTTTTCTGCCCAGCTCCAGATGGAAACAATTTTCTAGAAGCATCTTACAGAGCTTAGAACAGAAGGGGAAGTTCTGGGTAGACCCAGCAGTGGAGGTGAGGATTAGGGGGTAGGGCCTGGAGGAGGGATCAGTGGCTGGATGTTTCAGAGAGAAGAGGCCGCAGACCCAAAGCAAGGAGGCTGGGTGCATCAAGGAAGGAGACAGTTCCAGCTGGGCCTGTGTTGTTCTCCAGACCCCACTGAGGAGTCTGCATGTCGGGAATGCAGCCTAGGGCCACTCTGGAGAGAATGCCCACAGATCAACAGGACGGGGCAAGAAGACCATCGTGGAGTCACTAATCCAGCACATTCCTCTGGAGAGGAAAAGAGCTGTTTAATAGAATCAGCTTTAAGGGCAGCCTCTGCACCCCACAGGCAAGCAGCTGTGCTCTTCATCTCAGCAACAAATCTTTCTCAGCTCATGCATAGGTGAGGGCTAGTTGAGAAATGGGTTTCCTGAATTATGCAAAGGTGGACCTTGAGCAGTGACTTGCAGCTCGTCCGACACACCCGGCCCCCTTGTGGATGATAAATATTTCCTAATGCCCTCTTCACTGAGTGGAAATGAAATTCATAAATAACCTAACTTACCTGCACATATGCTTTTAAACAAAAAATAATCAATGTAATATCCTAATCATACTATGAAGGAATAATCAAGCAAAGTAATTTATAATAAAATAATATGAATTTCAGGATACAGAAGTACAAGGTGACTATGCGGGCAGATGGGAAGACTTGGCCTCACATTTGTTTCTAGAGGTTCAATGTGAAGGCCACCGCAGCCATAGAGGCGGTGGACACAGGTGGCTGTGAGGCTGACTCAGACGCCACGAGCAGCACTGTTGTTGGTGACATGAATTGGGCACTGAGTCCTGGCAAGATGCCGAATAAAACAAAGGACAATCTTCTCTCCACAAACACAATAGTCTCGTTCCCAGAAAATTTTGTGTATATGAGAAGCATGAAAAAATTACTTGGTGTTTATATATAAACAGGTCATATTGGTGTAGGCACGCAGATGCACACAGCCATTATGACCAAGAAGGTGCCCTTGCAGATTTCCCAGCATCCTCTGAGGCGCCATCTGGGATTCATTGAGCACCATTTTCCTTAGAGCCACAGGTGTGGTGGTAGCCACCGAGAACAAAATGTAGGTGCTCTGTGGAACTATTTTATATCTTCTGTGACTGAGAAGAGGATGAGAGAAGGTTTGGGAAAGAGGAGAGCTCGTGAGCAGTCCCAAGAAATGGCTTCAGGTCAGGGCCAGCCAGGTGGTTGGCGGCAAGATGTTCCAAGCCATGATGGGATGGGCCAAAGATGCTCAACTGGGCAAAGCACGTGTTCACTTGCGAGGAAGCTGGGCTGTAATTCCTCTTCTCCATCCCCACACCACTCATAAATCCCTTCCATACAAAAGCGAGAAACAAAAGGATAAATAAAAATGATGGCTCGTTCCTCTTAATCATCAGGCACTAGGACCCACCTTCAACTCATGACCTTCAACAAACCCTCAGAGCAGGGACCACACTCAGCACCGTTTATCACAGGAACATCACCAGGCTAACGATGCAGCTCTGTTGGTAAAGTGCTTGCCTAGCATATCCAGTGCCCTGGCTTCGAGTCGCAGCACCGCAAAAGCAAAGCGACAGTGTACTAGGGCAATCATAGACAAGAGAAGCAATGTTTTGCCCATGGCCAGACAGCTTTCCTGACAGGGGGATAAAACCTAGGGTTTCAGGCATGGTAGGCAAGCACTCTACCAATTGAGCTATATCCCCAACTGCTAAATAAATTAGCTTAAGGACCAGAGCTGGAGCTCAGTGGTCAAGAGCTTGCCTGACAAACATAAGGCCCTGGGTCCATCCCCAGCCACAAAAAGATGAACTAAATAACCTGGTAGCTGGGTGTGGCAATGCAAACCTATAGTCTCAGCAGCTCAGCAGGGGATCACTTCATTCTAAGTATTTGACACCTCAAAATGAAATAAAGTAGTCGAGCGCGTTGGGTGGCACACACCTTTAATCCCAGCTTTCGGGAGGCAGAGGCAGGTGGATCTCTGTGAGATGGAAGCCAGCCTAGTCTACATAGAGTTTCAGGCCAACTGTCTCAAAAAGATAAAAAAAAATATTTTGTTATCACCAAAATTGTGTTTTCACAATGTAGATAACAAGCAAAGCAATACAAAGACAAAGCTGTCTTTCTACCTCCTGGGGAGCTTCTCTGTAAATACCTTATTGTGTGGCTTCTTTATGCATGAGAATGTTTTAGTCAACACGAGATCCTACTGTGTGCATCGTAACCATCTCAGCCTCTCTCTGCCAAGCCGTCAGCATCGTTCCACCGCAGTCTGTACTCACGTTCCCTCTTTGGCCTTGAATGTCCCTCAGGCTGACCACTGTGAGTGTGGCTACTCTCAGGAGCTGTGTATACAAAGCCCCCAGCCCTGAACAGCTCCTTCAGCCCCACTGGACCCTATCGGGAAGACTAAGCCAGCTCTAGAATTTAGAATCTCTCCAGTCTGCCACAGGGGGATTATCTTGATGATGTTCACTGATCTGGGAAGACGCATCTTATTATGGGTGGAACCATTCCCTGACTGGGATCCTGGAGTGTATAAATAGAAAAAGGGCTGGGCGTGTTGGTGGACGCCTTTAATCCCTGCACTCAGGAGGTAGAGGCAGGCAGATGTCTGTGAGTTCAAGGTCAGCCTGGTCTACATAGTGAGTTCCAGGACAGCTGGGGCTATAAAAAAGAAAGGAAGAAAAAGGGACTGGAGCAGCAGTGCCCTCCGTGGTTACTGACTGGGGTAGACCAGTTGCTTCAAGTTCCTGCTGCTCTGAAGGAAGACCTTGAACTGGGAGCCAAGATAAATCCTTTTTCTCCTGAGGTGCTTTTGTCAGAGTGTTTTTTTCACAGGAGAGGAAGCTAAGACCAGTTGGGACTTGTCTCAGGGACTCTGTGTGCTTTCCCTCAGCTTCTTCCTTGTCTTCTGGGTTTCTAGCAAGCAGGAAATGGCCAGGCCTGAGCCACTTAGCAACAAAGTTCCTGACACAACTTAAGGGAAGAAAAGCTGATTTTAGCTCATGGTTTCAGAGGGTCTAGGGTATCATGAGGGGAAGGCAAGGTGGGCTCTTGGCAGCTCGAGCATATGGTGGTGTCTGTTCACCGGGCATAGATCAGGAAACAGGACAGAGATCATCTTCAAAGCCAGCCTCCCCCCCCACACCCACACCCTGTGATGACTTATTTCTGTCAGCCAAGCCTGATCTCCTAAACACTCCACAACCTTCAAATAGTGCCATAAACTGGGGACTGAGCACTCAGAACATGAGTCCATACAAGACAGGTTCAGCTATAGGCTCAGGTCTGTAATTCCAGTTACTTGAGATGCTGAGGCAGAAGGACCACAAGTTGAAGACTAAAATGAGAACTTAGTGAGACCCCACGTCAAAATAGAAGTCTGAGGATGTAGCTCAGTGGTAGAGCTCTTTCCTAGCATGCGTGAGACCCTGGCTTCCATCCCTAGTACAGAAAAAAAAAAACACAAAACAAATAAACACATGTAACAACAGGGATAGTGTCCTCCCCCCCCACACACACACACCATGCACCAGAAACACTGTAACATTCACAGGTATGTCAGAGTTAGGGGGACGGCATCTCACAGGACCAAGTGGAAGGATATCCCAGTTGAAAAACCCCTTCAATCTTGCTTGGATTTTTTTTTTTTTTTATGTGTATGAGTATACTGTCTGCATGTAGGTTGGTGCACCTATGTGCAATGCTGGGGAGGTCAGAAAAAGGTGTCTGATTCCCCTGGAACTGGAGTTAAAGACGGTTCTTAGCCGCCATGTGGGTGCTGGGGAATCGAACCCAGGTCCTCTGCAAGAGCAGTCGGTGCTCTCAACCGCTGAACCATCTCTTTAGCCCTAATTTTGCTTGGATTTTACAGAGCCTCCCAGCCCATGAGTCCTTGCACTTTAGCAGGGTCTTGTCAACTCCCAGGGACCCATTTTGGAATATCTGCACAAGCCCAAGATGCATGAGAATATGAGTCTTATTTAGAGGAAACGAAGACTCCCAGGACAAAGTGACCACAGTTGGGCTATTCTTTCTGTTTCCCCTAAGCCGGGCCTCAAGGCTCTGTTGACCTCCATCAGCAAAAGGACTCAGCATCTGGCCTTAGAAGCCTCTGAGCCCAGCGTATGGGTCAGGCCCCGGGCATGCTGTTGTCCCAAGAAAGCCCTGCACCTGTCCTTGCCTTTTGGAGGGACCAGTTCTCTCTGTACTGGCAGGCTGGGGACACAGCTGACACAGTCCCCAGGATATGCCAGCTCAGCAGGGCTCAGGTTCCCTCGAGATGAAAGGCCTTGCATCAGGCAGTGTGGGACACCTGGCAGGAGGCCCTGGGACTCTGGAGTCCCAGGGCCTCTGACCCTTCTTTCAGCACCATCACTTAGGACTAAACTGACCTCAGACAGTCTGGAATGCGATCATAGGACACACAACTGCTTCTGATAGCCAATCCAGGGCAGCTTCCACCTGGTCCCGCCTCCCCCAAACCAACCCTGGGGAGGTCCCCATTGGTCAAGCAGTCTCCAGCTAGGTTCAAAGCCAGATGGAGTAAAGGTGGCCCTGGGTGGAGGTCTGCTCACAATGCAGTCTGCTTCCACCTTGCCACACCTGTCCACTCATCATCCACCACGCGACAGCCTGATGTGGGCCAAGCTCTTCCTAACAGGGGCTGAGGACACGGCTCGGCTGGGAAAGTGCTTGCCTTGCAAGTGCAAGGGTCTGAGTTTGAATCCCAGGATATGCATCTTAAAAACCAAGGATGGGGGCTGAAGAGACGGCTCCGTGGTTGGGAGCACTGGCTGCTCTTACAGAGGACCTGGGTTCAAGTCCCAGCGCCCACATGGCAGTGAACAGCCATCTATGGGTCCAGTTCCAGGGGATCTGAAGCTGCTTTCTGTCTTCCCTGGATACTCCATAACACATGTGCACATACATACACGCAGGCATAACATGCATGCACATAAAATAAAAATAAATCAAAATAAAAAGCAAGGGTAGGGAATGGAGAGATAGCTCATTAGTTAAGAGCACTGGCTGCTCTTGCAAAGGACCCAGGTTTTGTTTCCAGCACCCACATAGTGGCTAACAGCTGTCTGAAATTCCAGTTTCAGGGGATCCAATACCCTTTTCTGACCTCCAAGGGCACTGCACGACATGGATGAACTTACCTACATTCCCGCAATAAAGCTCATACAGATTGAATAAAAATAAAAATAATAAAAATAAAGTACTTTTAAAAGCCAGGGATGGTGGCCCATGTTGGGCTCTGAGCACTAGGGGCCTCAGCAGCCAGCCAGGCTAGGCTACTTGGTAAGCACCTGACCAGTGACAGACACTGCCTCAAAAAAAAAAAAAGTTAGGTGGTGCTTGAGGAACAATGCACAGTTTTGTCCTCTGAGCTACACACACACACACACACACACACACACACACACACTCACATGTGCATACACAAACACTCACATAACAAATGAAAAACAAACAAATAAATAGATGATAGATGATAGATAGATAGATAGATAGATGATAGATATCTCCCCAGCCTATCTCCCCAGCCTATCCCCCCAGCCTATCCCCCCAGCCTATCTCCCCAGCCTATCTCTCTCTCTCTTTTTTGTAATGTGGGTTCCTGGGCTGGACTTCTGGCCCTGATGCCTGCAAGGCAAGGTCTATACTGACTGAGACATCTCCCCGGCCCCTGGACACCTTATAATGTCAGAACTTCCCGGGATATTAAAAATCAAGACATGCTAACATGGCTTACAATAATTACAGCATAAATTTAGATGTTTACATTTAACAAATTAATGCTCTTAGCACACACAAATTGCCAAGCAATATAATTATGCTATTCACAAGAAAATTACAGGATTTATTAAAATTATTAATTACTGGTACACTCCAGGCATCAGGGTATAGCAATAGGCTGTGGGCATGGCATTCTTTGATTAATAACTTCGTCCAGTCTGGCCAGGGTCTCCATCCCAGGGTAATGGCCTCCTTAGGACACGGTGCCCTGAGTCTGACCCCTGTGTTCCAGACATACCTGGAACATCTACTTAAAATCTTGATGCACAGAGTCCTGTTAGGAAAATGGTCCCCAGTGTCAGTATATTTTTTCAAAACTTTCTGGGTGATTTGATGTATGGTTAGGGAGGAGGGCCATTGGATAAGGGGAAGGGCAGGTCTAAGCCAGTCTGGGCTAATGAAATGTAACAGCCAGCTTATTTAAGACTATGGGATGAGATTCTTCCTCATTCTCGAAAGAATAACCTAGAAAGCTCAGAGTCTTGCTGGACAAGAATAAGGATGCATTCTGCCCGGCTGCCCCTTGTGGCCGCCTCAAAACCACTAGGGAAGCCAAGGGGATTCAGAGAAAGGCAGAGAAAGAGCAAAGCCTTGATCACACCACAACTGAAGCCCGCTAACCTGCCATCTGTGACCCAATGAGCACTCCTCTTGTGCTTGTAAGTCTCTGATAATGAAAATGCTTCCTGCAGGCTGTCACGAGGGTCAGGGGGGAGATTCCACGTGGAGCGCTGAACATGGCGCCACAGGTTAGCAGAAGTGAACTATGTCTGTCACCTGCTCAGAGGGCAAGACAGGGAGAACCGGCAGCTGTATCCCTAGGGCGAACTGCAGTATAGAGTTTGGGCCTCTGGCCGGAAAGTAGCAGGCACTTGATAAATATCTGCCCACTGGGATGGGTGCTTTATGCTTTCATTTCCCTTTGCCTAATGCTCTGATCTCTACCAGATGCCAAGGAGCACAATAATCTGATTATCTGATTAAAGTAATCTGGCCTTCTCACCAACCACAGATCCGTGTGGTAAGAGGCTTACCACCTGGGGGCAGGGCGATAACCCAGCAGGTGGGGGAGCAGTTTACTAAGCAAGTGCTCACTAAGTGCCTACTATGCACCAGGCTCTGGGCCATGCCAAGGAAGCTGAGAAAGTCTGGGCATCTTTGCCTTTAACAGAAAACTTGAGGGCTCACTGATTATGGCAAACCGAGGGTCTGAGTACACTTGCCCCCCCCCCTACACACACATAGATCCCACCAGATCCAAGCCACTGTAATGGAACCATCCCAGAGAAGTCAAAGGCTTCTCTCCTGAACTGAAACAGCAGACAGGTGCTTCCATAAGATTGGGCCCAATACAGAGCTGCTGAGCATGCAAGCCAGGCATGGTGGCACAAACTGTAATCCGAGTACTCAAGAGGCAGGGGCAGGAGGATAGTGAGTTCAAAGCCAGCCTGGGCTACATAAGTGATACTCTGCCTCGGACAAAAGAATTCCCTCGACTCATGGCGGTTCAGCCAGCTCCCCTGCCTTCCCTGTGCCTCTGTGGTGGGGAATAGGAGCTGGGAACTACAGTAGCAGGCGGCGTTTTATAAAATGATTGGGGCTGGACGTGGTGGGGCACACCTTTAATCCCAGCACTTGGGAGGCAGAGGCAGGTGGATCTCTGTGAGATCAAGGCCAATCTGATCTATATAAGTTCCAGGCCAGCAGGGGCTACAGAGAGACCATTCTCAAAACAGAACAAAAAAAAAAAAAAAAAAAAGAAATTTAAATGTGGAGAGATGACTCAGTGGTTAAGACTACTGGCAGCATTTGCCAGAAGACCTGGGTTCAGTTCCCAGCACCCACAAGGTGGCTAACAACCACCCATATCTCCAGTTCCAGGGTATCTGACACCCTCTTCTGGCCTCTGCAGGCATTGCACACTCTGGGAGCACTTATATACATGCAGGCAATACACTCGTAAACATAAAATATTAACAAAACAAAATAAAATTATTGTTTTAGGAACAGACACCAAAATGGTGACCCCCCCCCTTTATCCTGCAGCCATCCCCCCACAGTCCAACTGCAGGTGCCCTCTGGGCTGGTCGTTAAGTGAACACTGGCCCTCCAAGCATCTCTGGGATAAAGCACAAGCAGATACAAAGACTGTTTTTTCTCCCCTCCTACACTGGAAAGGGAGTCTGTGTCCCTGTAAATTAGTGTGTTGAAATTCTAGCCTGCAACCTGACAGAACCAGAAAGCAGGGCTCTGGGATGGGGGTAATGAGTCATAAGGGTGACAGCCTCACAAATGGAGTATTAGTCGCTCTTGTAAAAGGGATCCAGAATGAGCTCTCCAGCTCTCTTTCCATCAAGTTGACAACATGGCAAGAAACTGGCCCTGACCAGAGCATGACCGTGTTGTGCTTCATCTTGGACCTTCAGCCCACCCTGCATCACCACCCAGTGCTGCCTTCCATAAGCACTGTAGTTTACAATGGCTGGATTGTTCAATGCTAAGGTTGTTCTCTGTCACCATTTCTGCAATGCTGGGTGACATGGCTCTGAGGCTTGGTCTGGGTCCTGGTTATTGTTGCTGAAGGTGACAAGGGGCCACATATGGGCCATCTCTCATGGATACGCCAGGTCCACACTGACATGCCCCTTGGGAACTAGGAGGGATTGATTTTCTTTGTGTGTGTGCGTGCGTGCGTGTGCGTGTGTGTGGGGGGGGGTATGTACATATTCGTGTGCTCCTGTGCATGCAGCATGCATTGTGGGTATGTGGAGTCTCGGCTCAACATCAGCTGTCATCCTCAATGCTTTTCTGTCTTATTTTTTGAGATAGGGTCTCATTGAGACTCAAGTTCATCCATTTGGCTTGCTGGCTGGCCAGAGAGCTCCAGGGATTTATGTCTCATTCCCCAGCGTTGGTTACAGATACAAACTTCCTCCATTGCCTGTCCTTATGTGGGTGCTTCAGATCTGACCCCAGGTTCTTATGCTTGCACTTCAGGTAAGTACTTACCAACTGAGCCATCTCCCGGCCCAGCTTCCCAGAGCTTGTCAGTCCCATACCCTGTGTCCATTGGGTCCTCTCTCTCAGCCCAGAGAATCTCACACATTTAAATCCATGCTGAATGAACGTTTAAGATGTGATAGCCAGGTGTGGTGGCGCATACCTTTAATCCCAGCACTCGGGAGGTAGAGGCAGGCTACAGGGAAACCCTGTGTCAAAAAGACAAAAAACAGTGTGGACTAGCCAGACGATAGAATACAATTTAGTCCCAAATAGAATTAAGGAACTGATACGTGCTATCACATGGGCAGACCTTGAAACGATGGTGGTAAATAAAAGAACTGGTCACAAAAGGCCACAATCAGGCCCAAGAGATGGCGCCTTGGGTAAAGGAGCTTGCCGCGCAAGCCTGACTGAACCTGAGTTCAATCCCTGGAACCCACATAAACATGGAAGGAGACACATAATTACTGAAAGTTGTCCTCTGACCTCTACAAGCATACTGTGGCATGTACACACACACACACACACACACACACACACACACGCACACTTTGTTTGTTTGTTTGTATGTTTTTGAGACGAGGTCTCCCTGTGGCCCCAGCTGGCCTGGAACTCGCCCTGTAAACCAGGCTGGCCTTGAACTCACAGAGATCTGCCTGCCTCTGCCTCTGCCTCCCGAGTGCTGGGATTAAAGGCACGCACCACCACACCCCGCTTAAAAATGGTTCTTAGCCGCCATGTGGGTGCTGGGAAACAAACCTGGGTCCTCTGCAAGAGCAGAGGGTGCTCTTAACTGCTGAGCCATCTCTCCAGCTGCCCCACACACACTTTTTTTTTTCACACACACTTTTTAAAGATTTGTTTGTTTTTTTAATTTTAAAAAAATTTTATTTATTTTTGTATGTGTATGAATGTACTGTCTGCATGTAGGTTTGTGCGTCCATGTCGTGCAATGCCGCGGAGGTCAGAAGAGGGTGTCGGATTCCCTGGGAACTGGAGTTCTCCTGGAATTGGAGTTTCAGACGGTTCTTGGCCACCATGTGGGTGCTGGGGATCGAACCCAGGTCCTCTGTAAAAGCGGTCAGCGCTCTTAACCGCTAGGCCATCTCTCCAGCCCAAGATTTGTTTTTATCTATGTGTGTATGCCACATGTGCAGATACCCAAGGAAGCCAGAAGAGGGAGTAGGATGGCGGTTGTAAGTCATCTGACACGGGTGCTGGGAACTGAACCAGGGTCCTCAGGAGGGCAGCAAATGCCTTTGACCTCTGAGTCAGCTTTCCAGCTCTATAAGTTAAAAAAAATTGAAGACCCCACATTATGTAGTTCCACAACTCTACAGATACAGGAAGTGGGTTAGGCCTTCAAAGGACTGGGGGGACTGGGAAACAAGGAGAACCTGCCTGCCTGCTGAGAATACTGAGTGTCTTCGGGGAAGATGAAAATGTTTGGCCGTTTGCTGGTGATGTGTGCACAACCTCACGATGTGCTGACACCCACTGTGTTGTGCGTGTTAATGTGAATTTCATCTAAGAAACAGGCGGTAAGAGACAGTTGAGAAGGTGTGGTAAGAGGGACCTCCACAGGCTTACGTGATGTTAGGTTTTGAGACAGGGTCTCAGATTGCCAAGGTGGACCTCAGACTCCTAATCCCTCTGCCTCTACCTCCTGAGTGCTGGACTAACCATGCGCCACTGGGTCCAGCTCCACAGGCCTGGCTCCTAGCAGGACAGAGCTGCCTCTGTTCTGTGGCAAGCATGGGCATTCTTGGCCTCACTGGCAGAATCACCTGGGAAGCTTTTATAAATGCCCCAATGCCTGGATGCACCCAGACCCTGCAACTAGCCAGGCCTGGGAATCATCACCAAAAAACAGTGATCAAACAAGTAGCAAAAACAAAATATCCGGGGGCTGGAGAGATGGCTCGGCAGTTAAGAACACTGGCTGGCTATTCTTCCCAGGTTTGGTTCCCAGCACTTACATGGCAGCTCACAATTGCCCATAACTCCAGTTCCAGGGGATCCGATGATCTCTTCTGGCCTCTGTAGGCAGGGGATGACATGGCGCACTTACATACATGAAGGCAAAACACTCGTACATAAAATAAAAATCAATATTAAAGCTGAATTATCTGGTTTGACCAAGAAGGACTCTGTGGGCCCAAGGTGTGGGTACCTTTGCTTGGAGAGTCACAGACTGTCCTATTCAGCTCCTTGTGCTTGGGAGCTGATGGTCTGGGTTCAAATCTCAGCTATGCCCTCTATGGTGTTCTAATCACTGACACCTCCAGATCATCAGCTCGTCACTAAGCTCATAATATCTGCTCTGTGGGGATGGGAGGCAAGGTCATATACAAAGGGCTTCTTCCAGTAGCTGGCACACCACAGGCACCTGCTTTAAGCACGAATCTAATAGTTTCCAAAGTGCCTGTTGAGAAGGTAAGTGTGACCTTGGAACCAGTTTATCTACCCTGTTAGGTGTAGAATCCAAAATCATCTGGATTTTTGGATTCTTGCTCGTTCTTCTGCTGCTCTGAAGGACACCACTCCCATAAGGCCTGTTTGGAGAGTGAGGTGGGAGATGGTGTCTTGCCCGAGGCTCCTTTTCCAGATGCATGTACGTAGATACAGGAGGTAGGAAAGGATGACCCAGCCTCTGTAGCTCTCTTGAGAGTGAGTCCTCAGGACTGATCGTCATCTCATGTGTGCATCCGCAACACCATGTGCATGCCTGCTACATCATAAAACAGTTTAAGACATACTTGCAGACCCTGAGAGCAGGAGCTGCTAGCGGGCAGTTTTAGGCTGAGAAGTGCAGTTCCCTATATGGCCGCTAGGGGTCTCCACGCTCCACTAAATGACCCCTTCTAAGGCTTGGCTCCCAAAGCCTTGCCTGGAGCCCAAGGCTAGCTGGTGAGAGGTGTGGAATGTGGAACTCTGGGTGGGAGTGGGCGAATGAGACGGGACGGACAATGGACAACGGATGGTACAGGAGACAGGACTCCCAGATTGTTATTGGTTCTCCCTATCCCCAGGGGTCAGGTCACAGATCACGATGAGGTCGAGCCTCTGAAGATGCCAAGTTCAATGTGAATGTAAGGTTTTGGGGGACGGAGAAGGGGGGGGTCCTTCCTGGTTAAACACCTACTGTGCACTAGCACTGGGTACTAGTTTGTTTTCTTTCATCCTTGAAGCCCAAATCCTGTGAATCAGATGTTGAGCTCTGCCTATTATACACCAGGGAACCACCACTCTTGGAGGGGATGCGATGGTGGGCCTGGGGTTCCGACCTGATTCTGCCCTGTTCTAAAGCCTGTGCTATTTCTGGGTCACCCTGCCACTCAGCATGCCAGAAGGCCCAGCCTCAGAGGGACCAACTTGTCCCCCTACCTCCCACACTCTGTATCTCATAGACACAATCTCACTGAGATGTTCACTCTGACACCACACACACACACACACACACACACACACACACACACACACACGGAGCAGCCCAACAGCCCAGTGGAATTCACTTCTCGCCCCTTGAAGCAGGTGCTCCTGGAAGGGGTGAGCCATCAGGGGGTTAGATAGAACCAGCTCAGCTACACTAATCTTTTTTTTTTTTTTTTTTCTGGTCTTTTCAAGACAGGGTCTCCCTGTAGCCCCAGCTGTCCTGGAACTCACTCTGTAGACCAGGCTGGCCTTGAACTCACAAAGATCAGCCTGCCTCTGCCTCCCAAGTGCTAGGATTAAAGGTGTGCGCCACCACGCCCGGCTTAGCTACACTAATCTAACCATCTCTGCGGTTTCTGTCTTCTCTTGGAACCTGCTTTGCATCAGGGGCCTGTCTTCTTGGTTCCTATGAGAACAGTGTGCTTTTTCTTAAATAGAGGCTCGTTTATGGGTTTTGCCTGCGATTACAAAAGCAATTCCTGCTGCTGAAGAAAACATAGAGACATTAAGAGAACAGAACCACCCCCGTCCCCACCCCCAGGGACAGCCCAGGCTAACACACGCTCACTGTCCTCCTCAGCACACCCTCTGTCACCACAGAGCCCTGGAGGGCCCCTCCCGTCTGAGCTAGTTCTGGGTCTTTGTGACACACTGTGATGGGGTCCTATGTACAACTGGGCAAGACCTTGCTTTTCTGGGGTGGTCTGGAGATTATTTCAAAGGGTCTCTTGGGAATGATGTCCTCTGAGCAGAAGAGCCATTTCCATCTCCATCAGAGCTTTCGCTACTTGCAAAGACCTTCGCCATTGGGTCTGTGGAGGCTGGGGAGATGGCTCAGTGGGTAGAACATTTGCTACACATTCATAAGAATCTGAGTGTGGGCCCCCAGCAGTCATGTAAGAAGCCAGGCATGGGGGCTGGAGAGATAGCCTAGCAGTTAAGAGCGCCAACTGCTCTTGCGGAGGACCCGGGTTCGATCCCCAGCACCCACATGTACCTGAGAACCATCTTTAACTCCAGATCCAGCGGAAACCAACACCCTCTTCTGGCTTCCGTGGCATTGCATGATACGGGTGCACAAACCTACATGCAGACAGTACATTCATACACGTAAAAAAATAAATAATTTTTTTTTTTAAAGAAGCTAGGCATGGTGACAGGCATCTATTATCACAGCACTGGGGATTACAGGAGGATAGCTGGAGCCTCCTGGGCAGCAAGTCTAGCTAATCAGTGAGCTCCAGGTTCAGTGAGAGAGCTTGTCTCAAAAAATAAGGTGGGGTGAAGCAGACGAGGTAGCTTAGTGGGTGGAAAACACTCACCCTTGGACAAGCATTGTGGGCCATGCCTCTACCTCAGTGAAACCCTGTCTCAGTAAAACAAACAAAACTGAAACACTCACACTACAAACCTGGTGACTTGAGTTTGAATTTTGATTATCAGATACCACAATGGGAGGAAAGAGCCAACTCCTGAGAGTTGTTCACTGATCTCTACGTGTGTGCTGTGACATATAGGTTCTTTCTCTCTCTCTCTTTCTCTCTCTCTCCCTCCTCTCTCTCTCTCTCTCTCTCTCTCTCTCTCTCTCTCTCTCTCTCTCTCTCTCTCTCTCTCTCCCCCACACACACACACACACACACACACACACACACACACACACACACACACACACACACACACAAAGTCAGGCATGGTAGGACTCGCCATTAATTTCAGGCCTTGGGAGGCAAAAGCAGACTGAACTCTGTGAGTTCAGGGCCAGCATGGTCTATGTAGTGAGTTTCAGGCCAACCAGAGCTACATAGTGAGACCCTGACTCAAAAAAACAACAAAGCCAGGCGTGGTGGCGCACGCCTTTAATCCTAGCACTTGGGAGGCAGAGGCAGGTGGATCTTTGTGAGTTCAAGGCCAGCCTGGTCTGTCTACAGAGTGAATTCTAGGACAGCTGGGGCTACAGGGAGACCCTGTCTCGAAAAGACCAAAAAAAAAAAAAAACAAACAAACAAACCTGATTGGGCCTCTTGAGAGTCTTTCGTAGAGGGAGGGGGAAGAGAGGGTCATTAGATCCCCTCCTGAGATTTCAGCCACGTCCTCCTGGGCCTCCCTGCTACCTGCGTGGGATCTAGTGGTCTCAGGAGGTGCTGGAATATGTGGATCATGGGATGGGGGGCTAAGAGACAGGAGACTCCACATACACAGCTATGGGGACACTGTTCACGCTGTGGTGAGACTTGGTCATTGGCCAAGCATTGGTGGGCCATGCCTTCACTTCATAGTGAAACCCCATCTCAGAAAAACAAATCAAAACAAAACCAAAATACTCACCCCACAAACCTGAGTGTGACTTCCAGATACCTCAGTGGAAGGAAAGAATCGACTCCTGAGAGTCGTCCACTACACCTGTGTGTTCTATAATGTGTACATGCCTTCTCTCTCTCTCTCTCTCTCTCTCTCTCTCTCTCTCTCTCTCTCTCTCTCACACACACACACACACACACACACACACATACACACACTACCTGGGGTGAGGAGACATTTGTTAGTATCTTCCCACAGAAAATTCCTGCAACAGAGCCGTCTGCCTCACCTCCCAGAGTCTCCTCAGCCATGCTGAGTGATGTGTCTGGCTAATGAGAGAAGGGAATATCAGAATAATCTGGAGACCAGGAGACAGGGGTCTTGTCTCCTTGTCAGGGCCAGCTGCGGACTGCATAGCTATGTGTGTGCAGGAAGACCTTGCTTAAGGCTCTGTGGCCGCCAACTTGGAGCTGCACTTTTGTTTCTTGTGTATATGTGTGTGCTCTTGAGGTCAGAGAATAACTTCCTAGAATTGGCTCCCTCCTATCATGGGGACTGAACTCAGGTTATCAACTTTGTTGGCAAGCTTCTTTACCTGTGAAGCCATCTTGCCAGGCCCACCATCTTAGAATTCTTATTCAAGTATGTTCAAGAGTCCCACATTTCCTTTTGCATTGGGCTTTGTAAATTATGTAACTGGCCCTGCTCCTGATAATACCAATTACTGACAGAGCTTGCTGAATTCTTGGCACTACTTATTTTTTTCTCCTATATACAATTCACCTGCCCCTCACAGCAGCCAGGTGTAAACTGCTTCTCTTCAGCTCAGCCAACCCACATGAGAAGGCGTGCCAGGAGCTAGGCACTTTATGGATTCTGCCTCCCCAAAGGCTCACAGCAGGCAAGAGCTACCATTACCGCTTCCATTAGAGCCTGGAACTCAGGTCTGGGAGGGACTTGGCACAGTTTGCAGCTAAAAAGGGCCGGAGTTGCCATTTCGGTCCTCACCTGTCTCTCCTGGGCCTCTTGTGTGGGAGCCATTTCGGGCCATGCCTGCCCTGCCTGCCCTGCCTGGCTGGCCAGAGGCTGCGCCCCCCCCACGACTCTTCACCCCACCCTGCTCTGCTGTGGTGGACGCCTCCACCCACAATGCCAGTTTCCATTCCTGCAGCCTCCTGATGTGACGGCTGCAGCACCAGGCCACCTCCGGGGCCCAGGTGTGCAATCTGCTCCCCTGCCCTGAGAAACCTGGAGATGTCACTTCCCATCTCTCCTCGGTAATGCTGGGCTTCTGAGCAGCCCGGGCTGCAGCTGTGGCTCCCAGGGGGGCCTGGTTCATCAGCGCAGGCTACTGCTGAGATGGCAGCCCCAGGGGAGGGCCCGATGCTGGGGGAATCTGGGTGGTTAGACACAGGCGCAGAGGCTGGTCCGCAGGGATCCTCACATGTTCCAGCCAGCTTGTGCAGCTTCTTACAGGCCAGGCTCAGCAGCTAAGAGTTCAGGATTCGAGCACATACAGTCCCGAGTTCAAGTCCTAGGTCCAGCTGTATGGCCTTATCCTCTGTGAAAAGACAGACAAAATAAGGCATCCAGGTGAGGACCTCAGCTCTGACAGGAAGCCTCAAAATTCCACCACTCGCCTTTATCATCCTCCTGGGCCTGTATGGGAACGGAGCATTGTGGTCCATGTGAGCCCTTCCCTCGGTGCCCTGTAAGCCATGTGACAGATGTGCCCACATAGGACAGCTGCTGAGCCCTCACCAGGTGCCCTGCTGGAAAAGTTAGAGCCAGGCTAGACAGTGGAGGAGAAGGCCAAGTTCAAGACGATGTTCTCATAGCCCTGGGAATTTGTAGCTGAGCCTAGGGTTATGATCAGAAGCAGCTGACTGGGAAGCAGGACCCGAGCAAGCCACCAGGAAGCTGTTGACAGGTGTACAAGGACAGATACCAAATCTGTGGCCACGGAATGGGACACAGCCAAGCTCCCTTCAGCTGGGACTCTCTCCCAGCCTCTAGCGTACCCCCTGGGGGTTGTGGGATCGGGCCTCCTTCCTTCAACTCCTAGCAAGCACTCAGCACTGCTGACCCTGCACCATCACTATGCATATGAGCCCCCAAGGAATTGACTAACATGCTTATTGAGATGCCATAGTCAGGTGGGCCCTGAGAGGACTTTTCTAATTGGCTCCCTAGAATGTAGGACCACACTCTCAATAGCCAGACATCTAAAACATCACAAATATACAGGTCATGAAAATTGATCCTAATTTGGAGTGTTGAGTTCTTAGACTGATCTGATTAGAGTAGACTTTGAGGGTCTAATTTTTCTCCCAAGAGCAAGAGAGAGAATGAGGGTACCATACAGGGAAGACAGTGGTTCCCAAACTCAAGGGCATACATTAGTTGTCTCAGAACTAAGTGAGGATTAAAAAATATACAGCAGGGCATGCCTTTAATCCCAGCACTTGGGAGGCAGAGGCAGGTGGATCTCTGTGAGTTCAAGGCCAGCCTGGTCTACATAGCAAGTTCTAGGCCAGCTGGGGCTAGAGGGAAATCCTGTCTCAAAGAGAGAGGAGAGAGAGACTCTGTGTGGAGTACACACCTTTAACCTTGGGAGGCAGAGGCAGGCAGATCTCTGTGAGTTCAAGGCCAGCCTGGTCTACATAGCAAGTTCCAAGCCAGCCAATGTTACATAGTAAGACCCTGTCTCACAAGAAACAAAGTAAAGGAGGGGGCTGAGAGATGGCTCATTGATTAAGAGCACTGGCTGTTCCTGCAGAGGACCCAGATTCAGTTCCCAGCACCTTCATGGCAGCTAACAATTAGCTGTAAGTCCAGTTCCAGGTGATCCAATGCCCTCTTCTGCCCTGAGAGTTTGCATGAATGTGATGCACTTACATACATTCAGGCATGACACTCATAAACATTAAAAAAAAAATCAATAAGAAAGAGAAATAGCAAGATTCCAAGTCACAGAAAGACAAGTAGTGGAGGGGTCCCTCAGAGGAGGCTTCTGAAATAGACCCATTATAGACCTTGAAGCATAGGGTGGGGGCCAAGGGCACTGTGGGGAGAGGGATGGGAGGGTAGATCTGTTTAATAGATGCAGACATGCAGCTCTGCAGGATGGAAAAGCTCTAGAGATCTGAGGCACAACAAGTAAATCTGCTAAACACTGAATTGTACACAAAAATGAAGGCCAGTAAATGGCTCAGCAGGTAAAGGTGCTTGCCACCAAACCTTGACAAACTAAGTTCGGTCCCCAGGACCCCCTTGATAGAAGGCGAAAGCCAACTCCTGAAAGTTGTCCTCTAACCTTCACATACATTATGTGACACACACACGTGCATGCATGCACACGTGCACACACACAATAAATGTTTTAAAAAAAGTTTAAAACTGGGACCTGGGGATGTGGCTCAGTTGGAAGAGTGCTTACTTATCCTCCACCAGGCCCTGGGCCCAATTCCCAGCACCATACAAATCAAGTATGGCGATATCACCTGAATCCAGAACTCAGAAGTGGGAAGCAGAAGACCAGAAGTTCAAAGTCAGCCTTGGATACAAAGTCAATTCAAGACCAGTCTGGACTAACGAGATCCCTCCTCAAAAAATAAAGCAAAACACAGAATGAAGCCTGGATGTGCTCGCTTCGGCAGCACATATACTGAAATTGGAACGATACAGAGAAGATTAGCATGGCCCCTGTGCAAGGATGACACGCAAATTCGTGAAGTGTTCCATATTAAGGAAAAGAAAAAAAAAGTAAAAAAGAATGAACCCTGGATATAGTGGTTCAGCCTTATAATCCAGTACTTGGGAAGATCTCAAGTTCAAGGCTAGTTTGGGCTACAGAGCAAGACCCTGTCTCAAAAAAGGGGGAGAGGGTTAAGATGATAAATTTTATGTTATGAGCTTTTTTCTACTGTTAAAAAAAATTCTTCGGGGCTGGAGAAGTGGTTCAGAGGTTATGAGCATTGGCTGTTCTTGCAGAAGACCCAGGTTCAATTCTCAGCATTCACATGACAGCAAACAACCATTCATAACTCCACTTCCACGGGAATCTGACACCTTCTTACCTGTTTGGGCATTACGTAACACAGGCGCATTTACACACATGTAGGCAATACACTCATACACACAAAAAAGTAATAAATAATGTTTTAAAATTCTTTAAGGCTCGAAGGTTAGGAGCACTGGCTGTTCCTTCAGAGGACCTGGGTTTGATTCCCAGTAGCCACAAGGCATTGCATGACCTGGGTGCACTCATATGCATGCAGGCAATACACTCATACACATAGAATAACATTTTATTTATTTTTATTTATTTATTTATTGGTATTTTTGAGACAGGGTCTCCCTGTAGCCCTAGCTGTCCTGGAACTCACTCAGACCAGGCTGGCCTTGAACTCACAGAGATCCGCCTGCTTCTGCCTCCCAAGTGCTAGGATTAAAGGCGTGTGCCATCACACCCGATTAGAATAAAATTTTTAAAAATTATTTTATTTTATTTTATTTTAATTTTAACTTTTTTGGTCTTTTCGAGACAGGGTCTCCCTGTAGCCCCAGACCCTATTAGGCATGTGTGAAGAATCCATCTTTACTTTCCTGGTTGAGAGGAGAGGGGAGGAGTCAGAGCCGACTCCCGCATGACCGGGGCTCAGAGACCTCTGTTCAAGCAAGGCTCGGCCCTGAGAGTCCCTCCCCACCTCCACCCTCCCAGACTCCCTGCCTGGCAATCACAGAAGGCCTGTGCCCTCTCCTCGCCTCCGCCCTCCGCCCTGGTGAACTTCTAAAGCTCAAATCCTGTAGAGGCCCCGCAGCTCCATGAAAACCTTCCCCGCCTCCTGCTGTCCTTCGCACAGAATAGAAGAGGCAGTCTTAGCAGCGCCTGCCCAGAGAAGGCAATCTGTTGGTCCAGGGAGCCTTGAGTGTGGGCAGAGGTCTCACCAGGACCCCAGTCCAGGAGGAAGAGCTGAACGGGGGGTGGGGGGTGGGGGTGGGAGGAGCTTCTGGAGAAAGGCATTTTGAATTGGGTCTTGGAAAGGGAGCAGATCCCCTGGGGAAAGAACAAAGGGGTTGAGCCACAGGGTACGGGGGAGCAGGACAAAGCCCAGGGGTACAGGAGGTGCCTCCACAGAGGACGGGTGAGCTGGAGGCAAGCACAGGCCAGGACAGGAAGAAAGGGATGAGAGAGCTCAAAGCAAAAAGCCAGTTTGGCAGGAGCTGGAGAACAGAAACCTTCAGAGCTGGCTCTGTCCTTCCATCCCCAGAGTGTCTGGCCAGGCCTGGGATCGTCCTCTGGCTCTTCTCCCTGCTTCTCTCCCTATTCCTGGATAGAGGCTTAGGCAAGAGGGCCTGGTCCCCAGTAACCCACCCCACCCATAACCCAGCCCTCAGTCCACATCCCTGGGGGTCTGCCCTGCCCCCTCCAGTCTCTGGGTCTCCCTAGGACATCAGAAGTGAGTACAGAGCCCACTGCAAGAGGTCTCCAGCCAGAGGGAACTGGGAGAACTGCACCTGCCTTAGCTCTAGTCACGCCCAGGTGATCACACTTAACACCGAGAGCTCTCAGAGCGGCTAGAGCAGCAGGCCCTGGACTGTAGCGCTCCCGGCCAGCCTCAGCCACACAGAACTAGGAAGGGCTTCCTTACGCAGCATGAATTCCAGAAGGGCTGCTTTCACATAGAGGTATCAAGACCCCGTTTTTATCCTCCACCCTCTCAGGGAGGCCTTTTCTCCCCATCCTTGCCCCAGCACACAGATTCTCACGTAGAACACAAGCACCCAGTGGTCCAGACTAGCCAGAGCTCCTGGTAGAGAACCTCAAGTCTCAGAGCTGGAGATTAGCATCTTGTGGCCCCAGCTATAGTCACATGGTAAAGTGGCTTGTGCCAGATGTGTCTTTCAGGACCAGGGGAAACATATCCCTGTGAATACTGGTAAAGAACTCACTTCCAACTGTTGTTGGCAGGAAGCTTGTTCCTGGAACAGGTATGTTAATAAGCACTGGAACATCTGAAAACATCCAGAGCTACTGGGAGGGAATTGAAGGTTACAGTGAAACAGTATCCAAGGTCAGAGAGCATCTGACCAGGACCCAGAACCCCTGCCCGTCAGGCCCTGGGAAACATGGCCAAGAAAGGCAGTTCTCCAGCGCTGGAGAGATAGCCTAGTGGTTAAGAGCACCAACTGCTCTTGCAGAGGACCTGGGTTCGATCCCCAGCACCCACATGGCAGCTGAGAGCTGTCTTTAACTCCAGTTCCAGAGGAGTCTGACACCCTCTTCTGACCTCCACGGCATTGCACGACACGAGTGCACAGACCTACATGCAGACAGTACATTCATACACATAATAAAATAAATAAATAATATAAAAAGTATATTAAAAATAAAAGAAAGGCAGTTCTCCTGAATCTCCCTGTGGAAGTCTCACTGTGGTCCTGGAGGGCAGGACACCATTTCAGTTTTAGGAGATGAAGAAGGAGGTGACATTTGCCACAGTGATAGTTCAGCATGGACCCTCCCTACTTCAAGTCCACAATTATCCCAGGTTGCACCACTGAATGGCCAGGCAGATGTTCCATCAGTGTCCACTAGGAGGCGCCCCACACGAGTTCTCCTGATTGGCATTAGGGCCTTCTGGATCCTCAGCCAGAGCAGGATCCCCTGGTGATCTATGAGCTTGGTGGGCTAGGCACTGCCAGCCCTTGAAGCCAGGTCCAGAAGCACAACAATCTTCTGACCCTCAATTTTCAAGAGCCAGGGAAGGGGTGGAGAGAGTATGAGTTCAAATCTACAGGGACCTGGGAGCCCATCAGTCCCATCCTCAGGCTTCTTGAGGACACCAATGTGTCAGACCACATTGGAGTCAGCTGTAAGTAGCAGAATCTCAGAAAAGGATGGGAACTCCCTGGAGGTCAGACAGCTAGATCCTTGGAGTTCAGAATGTCACATGAGGCTCAGGATAGAGGCGCTGGATCCCATCTGTCACATGACCTGCAGCGGTAGAAAGGTGCTAGTCCCTGGGTTTGCAAGATGGGGTGGCAATGGAGAGGTTAGCCCTGCATGGGGCATTCCTACAGTCACTTGGGTGTGACAGGCTAGTTCTGGGGTGGAGGGGGGCACAAAGCAAGGGTCACATAGCCACCAGGGTGTGTGTTGTAAGGGCCAGTTTGCTATGCCCTCTCCAGAACATGGATGTGATGAAAGGGGACACACGGAGGTGGGTTGGAAAATCCCAGCCTTTCCCAGGCGGGTCACAGAACCTGCTCTCCCAGCCAGGCTGGGAGAACAATGTGGAAGCCAGAGCCACCTGACTCCAACTATAAATAGAGGGATGACGGAAGGCTCTGGAAGCCTGAGGGAGGCCCAAGAAAGGGACTCTGGTTCTTCCCAGAGGCCAAGGGAGACACAGACAGACACATGGTAGGCCTTCGAGGTCGGCTCAGAGTCCTTCAGAGGAAGGCCAGGCAGTCTCTGCAAGCCCAGAGGGCAAGCCAGTGTAGGGCTGCGGCAGGTAACAGGTCTCCCAGGCTTTGGATGCCAGCGGGAAGGCTTTGTGCTGTGTGTCCAAGTATTGCTCCTAATGCAGCTCTGGCTTTGTGTTAGAGACCTGGAGTAACGTCCAAGAACAAGAAAACAAAAGAACAAAGAGGAAACGAAGGAAGGCCACCAGAGGCATGCAGCCAGGGGAGCATGCAGCCAGGAGAGCATGCAGCCAGGGGAGCATACATACAGCCAGGGGAGCATGCAGCCAGGAGAGCATACAGCCAGGGGAGCATGCAGCCAGGAGAGCATGCAGCCAGGGGAGCATACATACAGCCAGGGGAGCATGCAGCCAGGGGAGCATGCAGCCAAGAGAGCATGCAGCCAGGAGAGCATACAGCCAGGAGAGATACAGCCAGGAGAGCATGCAGCCAGGGGAGATACAGCCAGGGGAGCATGCAGCCAGGAGAGCATACAGCCAGGGGAGGATACAGCCAGGGGAGCATACAGCCAGGGGAGCATACAGCCAGGGGAACATGCAGCCAGGGGAGCATGCAGCCAGGAGAGCATACAGCCAGGGGAGCATACAGCCAGGGGAGCATACATCCAGGGGAGCATGCAGCCAGGAGAGCATACATACAGCCAGGGGAGCATGCAGCCAAGAGAGCATGCGGCGAGGAGAGCATGCAGCCAGGAGAGATACAGCCAGGAGAGCATGCAGCCAGGGAAGATACAGCCAGGAGAGCATACATACAGCCAGGGGAGCATGCAGCCAGGAGAGCATACAGCCAGGAGAGAATGCAGCCAGGGGAGCATACAGCCAGGGGAGCATGTAGCCAGGGGAGATACAGCCAGGGGAGCATACAGCCAGGGGAGCATGCAGCCAGGAGAACATGCAGCCAGGGGAGCATACAGCCAGGGGAGCATACAGCCAGGGGAGCATGCAGCCAGGAGAGCATGCAGCCAGGAGAG